>BLSH010042605.1:307011-324021 GCA_018402905.1 Glandirana rugosa
TAACCAAATCTGACAAATGACGAGTGGTAAATAACAGAAGGACGTCCTGTATACAATATACAAAAACATTCGCACGATGGCTTACGTTTACATGTTATAACACACTAACATAGGTGTAAACCTTTATTTTTTTGCATTTACACAAAATAACCCTAACATACACTATTTGGTTATGTTTCACCGTATATTAACACTTCACCTTCCTTTTACTAAAAGGTTTAAAAAAGTTTATTTGTACACTTTTAACGCCGCACGTAAACATAAGTCAGGGGGCTCAGTCATGAAACATCTTGGTGGAAAGTAACGTTAATGTCAGAATGGGCAAAAATTTCACTCTAGGTGTTTGCAAAAGTTGGTAGAGACATCCCCAAAAAGACTTGCAGCTGTAATTGCAATGAAAGGTGGTTCTACAAAGTACTGACTCGGGGGACTGAATACAAATGCACGCCGCAATTTTCACATGTTTATTTGAAAAAATTTGGAAAATCATTTTCCTTCCACTTCACAATTATATGCCACTTTGTATTGGTTTATCACATACAATCCCAATAAAACACATTTACGTTTTTTTATTTCCAAATGTGGATACAATCACACAATATTGTACATTTGCATTCGGTAGCACGCTTACAAAAACATATAACATATGTCCTGCAGGAAGACAATAAATGGTGAGCAGTAAACAGTCTAAACCAATGTCCCTATGTGTAACATCCGACCTAATCGAGGTGATAACAGACTACTGATAATCTAGAGAGGAATATCCCGACTCCCTTTTCTCGTTTTCATGAGTAAGATTTAGGAAAAAGATGAGCACAAAAACAGACAGAAAAAGAAGAGGAAGGGAAAAGGTGGCGGGGCCCCGAAATAGGTCCTTCCTTTGTTTGAGAACACAAATGTATTCCATAGTCCCCAAGTCTTAGTATATTTCTCACATTTTGTGGAGTGCAGTAAGGATTAAATCCTCCATCTTGTTGACATCTTCCACCTTATCATAGCCATTGTGCTATGGTTGGTGGATGCGTTTGTTTCCAACGCAGGGGGATACAGGCTTTAGCTGCATTCAGTAAATGTCTTACAATAAAAAATGTTTTATACGTCGTAATCGGGATATTTGAAATGTGTAATAAGAAAAAAGCAGGATCATCAGGTAGCTCATATTCTGCGAATTTCTGAATAATGGTTTTAACTTCTGTCCAATAGTTGGTCAGCTTAGGGCAAGACCGAAACATGTGTAGCAGTATTCCTCCGCTCACCTGGCAGCGCCAGCAACGGTCTGGGGTCGACAGGTAATACTTATGTAATCCAGGTAGGTGTGAGATACCATCTGGTCATTATTTTAAATTTTTCCTGTATTTTTTTTTTTTTTAAATTCTGTTTATTATGTATCCAGAAAAACTGAACAACTTCATTACAAACATCTGTAAATATGGCCCAGTACAAAGGCCAGACAGTAGAGCAGTAACAGTAGTCCATAGGAGAAACAGCATAAGATTGACAATGTCAGGGTTTAACTTAACTAAAATAGAAATTTACCCTACCTCCCCTGGAACAATACCAGGGGGGTAGCACAGTCTAAGTAAGTAGGCCTATTCCTCCTGCAGGCCATTAAGACATTTTCCACTCTTACATGAGATGCGGCATCAGCACACCCGCTAGCAGGCTTGGATAGTGTCCTGACGAGTAGTACAGAAAGAGAAAAGTAGAAATGATGGCAGAGAGCGAAAAGAAAAAATAGAAAAAAGGTAAAAAAAAAAGGGGGGGTACAAAGGGGGGGGGGAGATGTCCAACCGCCCCCATCCCAGGTTCCTGTGGCAGACACGGATGCCAACTCCTCCGAGTTGGGCAGTGACCACAAGCTAGGCTGAAGACACCTCCGAAATGTACGCGTCCGTGTACACAAAGTGATTCCACGGTCTCCAGGTTTCCCTGTAGGTCTCCTCAGTGTTATAAAGAGTGGCTGTAAGCTCCTCCATGTCCCTGAGGGCGTTAACCCTAGCAAGCCACAGAGCCTTCATGGGGGGATCAGGATCCTTCCACCGGAGGCGGATGCATGCTTTCGCTGCATTCAGGAGCTGCATCGTCAGTGAAGCTTTGTATTTTTTGATCGGTCTCTGTCAGGTGCAACAGGCACGCAGCAGGGTTGGCGTGAAGGTCTACAGCCGTAAGTTGTTGGATAAGACCTGTGACGTCTCTCCAGAACTGTTGCAGTTTGGGACAGTCCCAAAAAATGTGAACCATAGTCCCCCTCCCTCCACCGCACCGCCAACACGAATCCATAACCTGCGGGAGGATGGCGTGTAGGTGGGAGGGTACCCTGTACCACCGAGTAAGGATCTTGTAGCTCGCCTCCTGGATCCTAGTAGCCAGTGAGGACTTCTGTGCGAAATAGAGGATTTTGCCCCTTTGGGCTGGTGTGAGCTGCAGGGCCAAGTCCGCCTCCCACCTGGCTAGGAACGGGGGCACGTAGTCCTCCGCCGGCTGGATCAGGGAAGCGTATATCAGGGAGAGGGAGTGGCGAACTGATTCGCCTCTATGACAGATTGCCTCAAAGGAAGAGAGGGGGCGCAGGCTGCCTGTAAGCCGAGCATATCGTCTAAGAAATGAACTGCAACCCACTCATGAAGTCAAGAGGGGGGTCTACCAGATGGGCCACATCCAGGTGGATGGTGGACGTGGACGGCATGAAGTCCGTCAGGCGAGAAAATCCCCCCTCAACAAGACGTCTAAACTGCGACCCCTGCAAGCCTGGCACGAACTCCGGGTTCCCCAGGATCGGGACCATTGGGGATGGGGCAAGCGAAATGGTGGTCACCCGGAATGTCTCCCGCGCCACCCGAAGGGTGCTGCCCAACGTCGGGTGGGTCCCCAGATCCCTGGGGATGGGCAGAGAGAGCCACGGCCAACTCAGCGCCGTGCCCTCTGAGTCCTCCATTTCCATGGACACCCACTGCTTTGCTGCTCCATGACAGTGTCAGTCCACCATCCGGTTCAGGTGCGACGCCCGGTAATACATTCTGATGTCAGGGAGGGCAAGCCCTCCAGAGTGCTTGGGAAGTGAAAACCTGCTCAGAGCCTGACGTGGCTTCTGATGCGACCAGATAAACTTCCTAAATACCTGTGAGAGTGTTCGGAAGAAATGAGAAGGCAGCCATATAGGTATGGCTTGTAAGATATACAATATGCGCGGCAGGACTGTCATCTTGAGGGCACTACACCGCCCGAACCATGTCAAAGTCAGAGAGTGCCAGTGCAAGAGATCCCTCCTAACCCTGGAAAGAAGCGGCTCATAGTTGGCTTCATAAAGTTTGGATAGATCAGCGGTGATGTTCGTTCCTAAGTACTTAATTGCTGCGGCCGCCCATTGGAAGGGGAAAGCAGGGCGGATACTCTCAATCACTGCAGGGCCTACCGAAATATTGAGGGCCGCGGATTTGCTGTAGTTCACTTGAAAATGCGACAACGCTCCGTATGTCTGAAGAGCTTGCATAAGGATAGGGAGGGTGGTGCGGGGATCCGCAATGAAGAAAATGAGGTCATCGGCAAAGGCCGCCACCTTATGAGGTCCCGAAGGTTTACTGAAGCCTGAGATGTCAAGATCAGCTCGGATCGTGCAGAGGAGAGGTTCAAGGGTCAAGATCAATATTAGAGGCGAAAGGGGGCAACCTTGCCTCGTCCCATTCGTGATATCGAAGAAGTCTGACCGAGTCTCATTGACTCTAACTGCTGTGGAAGGTCGCAAATAGAGGGCAGATATCCAGCGCATCATCGACGTCCGAAGGCCTAGGTGCTCCAAGGTCGCTCGAATAAAGGACCAGTGGACCCGGTCAAACGCCTTATCTGCGTCTGTAGAGAGCAGTAAAAGCGGTCGTTTGGAGGTCTGAGCTGCATGGATCAGGTTGATAACCCGTACCGTGTTGTCCCGTGATTCGCGTAGGGGGACGAACCCCACCTGATCTTTGTGAATGAGGTCTGGAATAAAGGGGATCAGCCGATTGGCCAGTGCCCGGGCAAACAGTTTTAGGTCCGCATTCAGCAAAGCAATTGGCCGGCAGCTGCCACACTGCCCCGGGTCTTTGCCTTCCTTAGGGATTTAGGAAATGTACGCCCTCAGAGCGTCCACCGGCATTTCCCTCCCCTCTGCCAGAGAGTTAAGTGCCGTCACCAGATGAGGTAGAAGCGTGGCTGAAAACTCTCTATAATAAGCAGCCGTGAGGCCGTCCGGCCCCGGCGCCTTCTTAGGCTTAGTCTGGACCAGAGCAGCCCCCAATTCCTCCACCGTAATAGGTGCCTCCATTTCCTCCATGGCCTCCTCCGGGAGTGTCGGCATGCCCGAGGCCTCGATATAAGCACGAATCCGGGTGTTTAGTGTCATGGCAGCCGCTGGAGATGGAGAGGGGTCTAAGTTATATAACGCCTGAAAGGAATGAGCAAAATTCCTTCGCCATGGCGTCGCACCTGGTGTGTTTCTGCCCTGCAGCTGTGACAATGTGCGGAATGAAGGTCCGTGAGCGAGGGCCCCGGAGTGCCCTCGCCAACAACGCGCCCGGTTTATTGGAGAATTCATACATGGTCCGTCTTGCCCACGCCAGTTTCTGTTTCGCTTTATGGAACAACAGGGAGTTAAGCTCCTCTCTAGTCTTAATGAGCTCCGCGTGAACCGCCCGGGCGGCCTTCGCTTTGTGCACCCCCTCTAGGCGACGCAGACGCGCAATCAGTGTGTCCACCTGTGTTGTCCTCTCCCTCTTTGAGCGGGTCCCAATTTTAATAAACATGCCTCTGATCACCGCCTTGTGGGCCTCCCACACCGTGAGTGGACTGTCCACAGAGCCCGAATTAAGTTCAGAGTAATCAGTGAGGGCCCGGGTCAGCCTCTGACGAATTTCAGGGGATTGTAGCAGGGACTCATTCAGGCGCCAAGTGGGGGGGCTCCGAACCTGGGAGTCCAGTTTGAGGCACAGATGGACGGGGGCATGATCCGACAGCACAATGTCGCCTATTCGGGCTGCCAGGACTTTCACAAGTTCTCTATGGGGGATCAAAATATAGTCTAGGCAGGAATATGTTTGATGGACCGCTGAATAAAAGGAATAGTCCTGCTCAGCTGGGTGTAGAATGCGCCAAGGATCAACAAGCTGTAAAAGGCTCAGTTCAGTCTTCAAGCTTTTAAGCTTGGAGAAGGAGATATGCGAACCCCCCCGTGAGGTATCAAGGGCCGGGTCTATTGTGAAACTCAGGTCACCCCCAAAGATGAGAAGTCCTTCCTGGAATTCCAGGAGGTTCGGTATTAGGCCGCACAAAAAAGAAACATGATCCACATTGGGGAAATATATGTTCGCAAAGGTCACCAAGACGTCTCCGATTCTACCTTTGACAAACAAGTAACGCCCCCCTGGGTCCTGCCGCACCGCTGAGAGAGACCAAGGCACCGAATGTGCCAGAAGGATGCTAACCCCCTTTGCCTTAGATATTGGCGAAGGACTGTGATATACCGTGGGACCCGGTCGTGCCTGAAATGAGTTTCTTGGATAAACACGACTTGTGACCTATTCTTTTTAAGGTCTGCCAAAAGCCTGGTACGCTTTTCGGGGGTGCCCAAGCCACGCACATTGAAAGATGTAAACGTAATCGTGCCCACTGCCATGTCGAGAACCTTTACAGGGTCACGTGGACCACTTATGGCAGTGTTCGGGAGATGGGGCGGAAGGACGGGGAGAAAAAAAAAAAGGGAAGGGGGGGGAGGAGAGAGAGGGGTGAATATGGTACGAGGGGGGGGGGTGCGGAGGAGAGAGAGAGCAGAGGTTCAGGAAGCAGAAATGAACTACAGGTAAACCTTACCAAAATCTCTAATGGAGTAAGAGAAACTCCACTTGGAGAAAGCCCTAACTTGGGTTGTGGGTAGAATAGACGTCAGAGCTACAGAGATGCATGGACTTAGGGACACAAATATGAGAGGCAGTCTAGCAACATGCCAGGCCGTAAGGGAGTTATGCATACGGGTCTGCCCCTAGGGAGCTTAGGAATATGGACAGGGCCATCAGACACAGGCATTGAGAAAAAGAACATTGAAACATACAAAACAGGAGAGGCATCAAATAAACTATAACCTCTAAACATTCCCCCCTCCACCCCCCTCAGCCACTCTGGTCCACAAAGCCTCCCCCCTCCCACCAACCACCCGTCCGTGCGCCCCGGCCATGCCATCCTAGCCGGTCCCAACACCCCTCAGTAAGGGGGGACCCAAGCTAAACATAGCTCACCGACTCAGGAGTTCCAGTCTAATAAAGACCCCCCCCCATAAACAAATTAACAGGCGGCCATGGGCGAGGGGCACACATCAGGGAACCCAGCAAGCAGATACGTTCAACCTGTAGGGAGGAAAGATTAACGGTCATCACAATTATCACATCATTACCCCTGGCAGTCATAAACCCCCCTCCGCCCGGTGGATGCCTGCCCAAGTCCATGCAGATACACAAGCGTGCCCCCCACGTTCCTCTCCCTATCCACCACTGTTCTATGACCAAAAGGGGGACCGCGCGGGGGAGGGAGCATTAGTCCTGGCCAAGGATCTTGAGGACATAGCCCTTCATGGGGGGGGCAGAGGACAATCCAGTTACTACGGTTCATGACTCCTCTGAGTGAACCCAAAATACCTCTCGTAAACAAAGCCTATGTCTGAGGACAGGATAGAGTCTCCGTTCCGGGGTTGCTGCCGCTACAGTCTTACTTGGTGGTAGTTAGTCCTCCGAGGTGGCTGGTGTCCGCCTAGGGGGATCAGCACTCGAACGTCGGGACCTGGCCCTCCGGGACCTCTGCGGACGTGGGACCGGGGGGCCGGGTGTGTCTTTCTTAAGGAGGGGTTCCAGCCAGTCCGGTACTTCGATGGGCGGGATGTCTAGGAAGTGAAATGCCTGGGGGAGCTCGGTGGGAGAACGTAAATAGAAGCTAGATCCTTGCTTTTGTATAATTACATGAAAGGGGTGACCCCAGCGGTAAGTGGCTCCTGCTTCTCTGATGGTTTCCAGTAAGGGGCGTACCATGCCCCGCATCATCCGGGTCTGCCGAGATGCGTCAGGGTAGATCCTAACGGTAGCACCATCAAAGTCTATGGGGCCATGAGACCAGGCCCTCCGCAGGATCTCCTCCTTGATGGAATAAAAGTGGACCCTGCAAAGAACGTCTCGGGGCGGTGGATTGTCCGCTATTCCCAGGGACCCTGCACCCTGTGGACCCGATCGAGCTCCAAGGCCGCGGTGGGGGACTGCTCCAGGAGAACATTAAGAACGGCGGTCACAGTGGTGCGCAGATCAGCCCCCATTGTTGCCTCCGGGATACCCCTCAGGCGGAGGTTATTCCGCCTATTCCGGTTTTCTCCGTCATCAATTTTCAACTGGATGTCAATCAATTGTTGTCTGTAGGCAGCCTGGTTTGCCTCCAGAGCGTCTAACCTGGCGTTTACTGTTATTGTGCCGCTCTCAAGGGATTCTACTCTCTCCTCCACCCCATCCACTTGTTGCTTCAGGGCGTGGAGCTCCTTGGATAGGGCTGCCACAATAGAGGCGGCCATGGCTTGGATATCCATGCGGGTAGGGAGGTCCGCCAGCATGTCCCTTATGTCCCCCCTCTGCTGTATCCCTGAGGCTCCAGAGCTGGTGGAGTCAGCGGGTGAGTCAGGTCTACGGAGCTCCGGTGTGAGTATAGGGGAGGGAGGGTGAGAGATCCCCGGGGTAGGCTCACCTGTCCCGCCAGCAGTATGAGACTTCTTCGCGCTCGTCTGCGCTCCGGACAGCCCGACTCCTGGCGGCGCCATCTTGGAGGGTCCCGCAGCCGCTGGTGTCGGCGTTGTTACTGAGTGCTGGCGCAGGTAGTACCGGGTGATTTCACCTGACCGCGGCTCCCCGGGGTTCTGTGATGGTAGCTGCTCGCCTGGCATGGGCTGTGATTGCCTGGGTCTTGTACGGTCTGCTAAAGAGGTCCTGGTCCGTGCAGAGCTCTGATAGTTGTGTGTTCACGGCGCCATGTCCAGACCACACCCCCCCTTTTCCTGTATTTTAGTGCAGGTTGACTATTTCAGGGAGAATCTGATCATGTTTTGGATTTGTTACCGAAAAAGTACGAGTCAATTCCACTTCCCATTTTGCTATACATGAGAGGTGGGGTGATCGGAAGGGCGTAAGTTTTGGAAAGTGTGCGGGGTAGGGAGTCCGTGCCTGAACAATGTTCTTCAAAAGTCATCAGACGGCGACTGAACCTCTGTGGATTTGGTAAGGAAGTGTATGTAAAGTGGTGTAATTGCAAGGCATTGACCATCTATAATCCTGCCTACACATTTACATTTTTGCTTGTAACATGACAAAATGTGGAAAATTTGAAGGGGTATCAATACTTTTTCAAGGCACTGTATTGTGACTTTCTAGTCCACATGCATGCTTATTGTGTCTGGCTCCAAGAATGCTATGTCTGAGGTGGCAACATTACTTCTGTCCTGCCATTCACTGAAAAAAGGACCAGCGCAGAGGGTTAGCAGTCTGTGAACATAGAGAAACACACAAGTGTATTTGGCAAATTTTATTTATGATTAAGCACTTCCCGCCCGTAGGACCGTCGTATGACATCCTGATCCGGATAATGCCTGCAGCTACAGGCATCAATTCGGTACCTTTTTTTTTTTTTTTTTTAAGGCAGCAATTCCCTATAGTGTAAGGGCTCGTTTACACTTGCTTCAAAACAGGGTGTTAGACATGCATTGTTAAAGCTCTCTTAACACCACTCAAAGCCCGTCTCTAAATAAAATGGTTAGTTTACTGTCCTATTTACACCTTGCGTTGGCTTTGCTTCGCTTCAGCTTTGCGTCAAAAATTATACCCCATAAAGCTTTAGCCATGCTTGAAAGTCTCTTCAACGCCTCCATAAAAGTCTATGACCAAGCTTGATTGAAGCACCTGCGGCTTTTCAGAGGCTTTAATTCAGCTTTAGCTTCGCTTTGTTTTTGAGAAATTGCAGGTGTGAGATATCAACAAACACACAAGGCATCGGCTTCAACAAAGCTTCAAAAGAGCCTCTTTGAAGCACCACCGAAGCCTCTTTGAAGCACCACTGAAGCCTCAAAAACACATCATAAAAGCTTGTTGGAGCAGTAGGGGCTTAATGTGCGTTGAAGCCAAAGCAAGTGTAAACGAGCCCTAAAGGCTTGTTTACACTTGCTTCAAAACAAGGCTTCGGACATGCTTTGTTAAAGCGCTCTGAATGCCAGTCAAAGCTCCTGTCACTAAATAAAATGGTTAGCTTACAGTCCTGTTTACACCTGCTTTTGCTTGGTGCTTTGGTGGGGCTTCGATGAGGCTTTGGTGGGGCTTCAGTGGGGCTACAAGCGAGCTTTGCCATAGACTTCTATGGAGGCTTTGAAGCACAACTAAAGCGACACACGGTATAATTTTTGAAGTAAAGCAAAAGCAAGTGTAAACAGTACTGTAAGCTAACCATTTTATTGAGTAACAGGGGCTTTGACTAGCGCTCTCAAAGCATGTCCGAAGCCCTTGTTTTGAAGCAGGTGTAAACTAGCTCCTAGGTCTCATTTACACTTGCTTTGGCTTCAACGCACGTTAAAGCCCCTAATGCTTCAACAAGCTTTTATGTGTTTTTGAGGCTTCGGTGGTGCTTCGGTGGTGCTTCGGTGGTGCTTCAGTGATGCTATTTTGAAGATTTGTTGAAGCTTGGCCAATGCCCTGTGTGTTTGTTGATATCTCACACCTGCAATTTCTCCAAAACAAAGCGAATCTAAAGCTAAATGAAAGCCTCTGAAAAGTGCTTCAAGCGAGCGTTGAAGAGGCTTTGAAGTGTGGCTAAAGCTACATGGGGTATAACTTTTGACGCAAAGCCAAAGCAAGGTGTAAACAGGACTGTAAGCAAGCCATTTTATTTAGTGACATGGGCTTTGATTGGCATTAACCACTTACCAACCGGAAGGTTTTCCAGCTTTAGGACCAGAGCACTTTTTGCGATTCGGCGCTGCTTCACTTTAACTGACAATTGCGCGGTCGTGGGACGTTGTACCGAAACAAAATTTGCGTCCTTTTTTTCCCCCCACAAATAGAGATTTCTTTTGGTGTTATTTGATCACCTCTGTGTCATTTCTGATCGCCGCTATAAACAAAAGAAGAGCGACCATTTTGCAAAAAAAAACAAATTTCTTACTTTTTGCTAAAATTCAAATCCAAAAAAAATTATAAAAATACATTTTTTTTCACCGTTTTTGGCCGATTTTATATAATTCCTCATATTTGTGATAAAAAAAATCGCAATCTGCGTTTATTGATTGGTTTGGTCAGAATTAATTTCTGGGGTTTTTATTTTGTTTTTATTTTTTACTAGTAATGGCGGCGATCTGCGATTTTTAGCGGTCAGACATTTTTGACACTTTTTTGGGACCAATGACATTTATTCAGCGATCAGAAATGTAAATGTCCACTGATTACTGTATAAATGTCATTGGAGTGAAGGGGTTAACCTGCAGGGGGAGATCTAGGGGTTAACTGTGTTCCCTGGGTGTGTTCTTACTGTGGGGGGGTTGGGCTAACATGGGCATGAGAGATCTAACTGATCCCAGTGACAGGGATCAGTAGATCACCCATGTCCCTACTAACAGAGCGGGGAACCGCCGTGTTTACATCGTTGCCTGTGGCCGCTCATCGCGGTTCGCCGGCGGACATCGGGTCCACCCGAGCCGCAGGCACACTCCTCAGGAGTGTGGCGGGCGTGCGCGCCCCGTAACGGCTGTTCACAGATCGCTGTGTTTTTACGGCGATTCGTGCTCAGCATCCCAACTGCCGCCTTGAAAACACGGCACGCAGTCGGGAAGTGATTAAGGGAGCTTTAACAAAGCGTGCCTGACGCCCTGTTTTGAAGCAAGTGTAAACAAGCCCTTCAAGTCATCCTAGCAGCTGATTATCCACTGGATTCCTATTACAGGCAGTGGGAGGGAATGTCCCCCACGCCACCCACCAATGCCTCTCCAGGCTCTCCCGCGTGATCGGGGAGCCCAGGATCCAATCTAGCAGTGTTGCCAAGTTACCATAGAGCTGGCCATGGACTGGAACACAGCAGTTTCTTTTTCCTGGAAAGCATGAGATCAATGTGTGTTTTTTTTTTTTTTTTTTTGTTTTTTTTTTTTCGTTCTTTATCTCATGCTTTCCAGGGTAGAGAAGAGATCTATGGGCAGGGTGGATTTGATTTAAATCCCTAGTAAAAAGCTTGATTTTAATCATAGTTTTAAAGAGCAACTGCCATCTCTGTCTCGCAGCGGCTCCTCCTCTGACCCGCTGTTGACTCACCAACAGTCCCATTCACTTCAATGGGAAGGCCGGTGATGTGGCAGTGACACAACAAGGGGAGGGAGGTGGCGGTAGCAGGTGAGTGGATGCTTGCTAACCAATGCTACCATGATGGATCTGAAATGACAGGTGCTCTTTAAATGTAAGGACTTATTCTTGCTGGTAGTTAGAATCTTTTAAAGGGGTTGTAAACCCTCAAAGTTTTTCACCTTAATGCATTAAGGTGGAAAACCTTCTTTAGTGTAGCAGAGCCCCGCTTTTACTTACTTGAGCCCGCTTGTTTCAGCGCCAGAGAGCCGGTGTCTCTGTTCCTGATTGGATAGATTGATATCAGCGCAGACATTGGCTCCCGCTGCTGTCAATCCAATCCAATGATGCTGTCTGTGTCAATGGACGCAGCAACAGGACTCGGAAGCGCCCCCACAAGTGTCCCCCGGGAAGCACTTCCCCGTGGGGGCACTCGATGCAGGGAGGAACCAGGGGTGCTGTGGAGGGGACCCCAGAAGGGGAGGATCGGGGCCACTCTGTGCAAAACCCTTGCACAGAGGATGTAAGTATGACATGTTGTTTAAAAAAAAAAAAAAAAAAAACTAAGCTTCACAATTACTTTAATATTTGCAAACAAAATGAAGATTTCCTATTTAGAATAATAAGCTGTCAGGTTAGTAAAACAGCAATATCAGAACCGATTCAATCATGCAGTTTGCAGTGTACATAGATTTGCAAAACAATGGGATAAAGGAATATTCCTGAATTTTGTTTTATCTCATGGTTACTGTGAATTTGTGTGAATGCATCAATGCAGTGCATGTTATCTCAGCTTGCAGAGCTTGGATTCATTGAATGAGTTTACCAAAAATGTAAATATTGCAGAATATACAGCCTCCTGCTTCATAACTAAGCTCCATTTCATTCAGAATAAACTAAATTATTAATGTTTCTTAAATAGAAAACTATCTTTAGGTAGACTGTTACTCCAAAAGCATTTTATTAAAATAAAATAAAAAATCAGATTTAAATAAAAAAAAAAAAAAAACTTTTTTTTTTTTTTTTTTTTTAATATATCATTGATTTTTATCCACCCTGGATCTGGGGTTTTATAGACCTCCCAGATGTCTTCATAAAGAGGACCGGTCATGACTTATTTCTATCACAAGGGATGCTTACATTTCTTGTGATGGGAATAAAAGTGAAAGAGAAAAGAAAGTTAAGGAAAAAAGTGAAAAAAAATGAAAGGCCCCATGTGTAAAAAAACAAAACAAATTAAAGCGAGCACACATGAGGTATTTCCACAAATGTTATAGCGAGAGCAACAATTCTAGTGCTAGACAACCTCTGTAACTCTGGTAATCTGTTATAAAAAAAACTTTCAAGCTTCGCCTATGGAGATTCCACAAGCGTATGCCATCCTTTTTTTTTTTTTTTTTTTTTTTTTTACAGTGCAAACTTATTTATAATTGAGAAGAGTACATTTACACATCAAAGCAAATACATGTACCATGGCGGATGTAATAAGGGCAAACAGACGGGCACCAGATACATTCAAGAGACAACCATGCACATTTCAGGAATTGCTCAGATATTATACGATATGCACATCGTTAGAGAATTTAAAACCGGGCACTACCGTGCTTGATCTAACAGATTGATCATAAAGGAGCTGGTCCTGTTCCTTATATAGTATACATTTAGCCATTACCTTCTACTGGGTCGCTGCAGGTATCAGCCGATTCCAGCCACGTGCGCCAAATTTTTTCGTATTTGGCCGGGCACCCCCTATGTTTGTAGATCTCTTTTTTTTTATAGGGCAGTGTGGCATTGATCGCCGCCTTCCACTCGCTCAGTGTGGGAGGCATCGCACTCAGCCACCTACGAGCAATGAGTAGTCTTGCTGTAAATAGGGATTCTTGTAGGAACATGTGGTGGAATTTGTCATGGTCTGGGTCTGGGAATACACCCAGAATACATTGTTTAGGGCAGATCGTTAAGGGGGACCCCATTTCGTCATGGATAAACTTCACCACCTGCTCCCAGTAACCCTGGATCCCGGGGCACCGCCATATTAGATGAAAGAAGTTGCTGTTAGGATCGCCACATCTGGGACAGAGAGGACTGTAGGCCTCTCTATATTTTACCATACGCAAAGGAGTAAGGTAGGTTCTGTGGAGTATGTAAAGTTGGGTGAGGCGGTGGGAGATCCTAGGGGACGCTTTCTTGCCAGACTCTGCCTCCTCCCATTCCTCATCCTCCAGCTCCCCCACGTCCCCAGCCCACCGATCTCTCAGGCAGTACGCCAGCACCGCTGCAGGGGGGAGAAGAAGGCTATTATAGAATAGAGAGATCAATTTTTTGGAATCCGTACCGAGTATTATCTCAAGCACCGGTGCCTGTCCCCAAACTGAGCTCGGAGAGCGTGTCTGAGCTGGAGGTACCTATAGTGCATATGGTTGGGAATCCCAAATTCCTCAAGTTGCTGAAACGACTTAAGTGTGTGCCCACTATAGATGTCAGACAGGTATGCAACGCCCCGCTCACTCCACATGTTTGATCAGGGATCGTTGTAAGCTCCCTTAGGCCGGGATTGTCCCACAAGGGTGTATGGCTGAGTAGGCGCTATCTGCAACTTACTTTTCAAGCGTATGCCATCTTAAAGCTTCTCCTCTTTTATATTTTACCAAAAACTTGAGTATTGTGTTTTTTTGCATTAGAATTATGTATTTTTTTAAAAAAAAAATTGCGATTGAAAAAATCACTGGGCAAATACCGCGTGACAAAACATTGCAACACCCACTCTTTTATTCTCTAGGGCCTCTGCTTAAATATATTTGGGGGGTTCTGAGTAATTTTCTATCAAAAAAATTAGGATTTTTACATGTAGGAGAGAAATGCCAGAATTGAGTTATGGAAGTAGTTAAGCAACACAGATTAAGTACTTTATAGAGGTACCATTTCGTTTAGACATTGCCTTTCCTTCTAATTTTTTGCATGTCACAATGACTGATGTCTGTATTAGGCAGGCCATACACGGTGTGAATTTCCTGCAACCTGAAATTCGCACAATTCCCCCATAAACACAGACAGTGCTGACAGAGGAATCCCTCCTGTAAGGCCATTGTCTTCTCAGAGCGTGCGGGGGGGGGGTCGTCCCTGCAGGGAGAAGATAGTGATAGCCAATGGCGATAACCGTAAGAGAATCCAGCAGGCTGGTTGTAACCAAGTTGATCGCTCAATCAACTTGGTACATTGAGCTTGCCCAATTCCTGCTGAACCGGCAGAATTGAATCGTGTATGGCCGGCCTTATGTGGGGTTTTTTGCCCATCTGAATGAAGCCTTCGAGGGAGGGCAGTTAGAATTTCAGCTTATTTTATCTGTGTAGTTCAACTCACTTGATGAAATTGTTCTCAACCAATTAACAATTGTGAGCTGTATTCTATGAAGATCTGTCTAATATGGAAAGCCAATATGTACATTTGAATTTTGTGATCACTGGAAACCTCTGAGGAAAGCTTTCTCATAATCTGAGAATTCTGTCAACTCTAGCTGACTTGCCTTTTTCAGAAGGAAGAACAAGGGCTTTCTGTTGACAACAGGAATTTAAAAGAATTCAATAGGATAGAAAGAGGGAACACAGTGTAATTTTGAATTGTTGCATTTGTGCTATCCTTTCTTTTTAATGGTTTTCCTTCTGTATTTTGATTCAAATTTAGACACAGATGCCAGACCCTAAAACGTTCAAGCAGCACTTTGAAAGCAAACATCCCAAGTCCCCAATGCCTCCAGAACTAGTTGATGTGCAAGCATAACCGGTTTAAGGTCAGTAACATACCTATTCTGTTGTCAGTGTTTTTTACATTTAGTAATCATTTTCTGGTCTGTTTTCTTTAACCACTTGCCGCCCGCCCTATTGCAGATTGACGTTCGCATGATTGCTCTGTTATCCTGACTGGGCGTCATTTGACGTCCAGCAGGATAAGCCACTCATGTGCGCCCCCGGGGGCGCGCGCAGTACAGCTATCGGTGGCTGATCACAGCGGTAACCAGGAAGTTCCGGTAATCGGCTTTCCTCAGTTCATGCTGACAGGCAGAGCCCATCGGAGGCTTTTCTGAGAGAGGGGAGGTCTGCGCTGATAATCGGTGCCCATGAGTAATGACTATCAGTGCCATCTATTAGTGCCCATCAGTGCCATATATTAGTGCCTCCTCATCAGTGCCCGTTAGTGCAGCCTCATCAGTGCCCGTCAGTGAAGGAGAAAACAAAATTTTATAACCAAAACAAAGAAAAACTTTTTTTCAAAAATTTCAGTCATATTTTAATTTGTTTAGCAAAAAATAAAAAAACACAGCAGTGATCAAATGCCACCAAAAGAAAGCTCTATTTATGAGAAGAAAATGATAAAAGTGTAGTTTGTTGCATGACCGCACAATTGTCATTCAAAGTGTGACAGCGCTGAAAGCTGAAAATTGGCCTGAGCAGGAAGGGGGGGGGGGGTGCCCTGTATTGAAGTGGTTAATTGTGTTGTGTATACTAGGCTGCCAGCAGTTGTGTGAAGGACTATTCAAATAATGCAAATGTTATGCGGTAGTTGTGTGCATCAAATTTTTCTAATTGGAAAACCCACACACTACCTCACTATCTGTATCTGTAAACTGCAAGCTCCAATCTCTAACAAAAGCTGACTCTGTTGGTCCAGCCAGTTATAACTACATCGGTGAGACTTGGAGGCCTTGCAGTCATGAATGAAAGTTGCTTGTGTAGATCTCCAGTTTAAATAAGTACTTAAAGCAGGGATCGGCAACCCATGGGCCGCACCCGGCCGGTCACCGCAAATTTACTGGCCCGTCAGTGCCCGTTATTAATTCACGGCACCCGGCCCACGGACATGTTCGCTGCTGTCCTCTACATTGGACAGCGGTGAACAGCTGGTATCACAGGCTGGATGGGGAGGGAACCACTGAAGTTAACTTTTTACATTAAACAGCTTGTAATTGGTTGCCGAGCGATCCTAGCAACCAATCACAAGCCTATTGATGTAAAATGTAATTTCTCCTACGTTCACTGACAGACGCAGCTCTTCATTGACTTTGTGGGTTTTATGTTCGTCTTACCAGGAGTTAACTAGGCAGGGAAAAGAATTCAGCTGGCCCCTCCCCTGGGGGCCGTCCTCTTTTCCTACATTAAAACCCCCCTCCCAGAGGAGCTCTCCAGTTTCAATGCCTAGTTTGCAAGGAGTTGACCTGGCTTCCCCATAGGGAACTGCGGTCCTATTGTGACCATTTTCTTTTTTTATTTTCTTTTTCTTTTTTCTGCAATCAAGATGATCTGCTATCAAGAAGCCGGTCGGGGCATCGAGAGTCTTAGTGCTCTGTACTTTCCCCGACCTGGCCAACATGATGCGAAGCCGGCCCCAACACAGGGACCCGCCGCATCTTACCCGTTCCGTGCGGGTGGCCCGGGGCGAGATCCCCCATATTGGTCCCCTTCCCGATTCGTTCGGCAGGGTGACCCTGGGCCTGCAGCGACCCCCCCCGCCAAGGGTGGAAAGTCTGCATCCGGGTGGCTACTGTGGCGTCGGACTGGTAAGTGAGCGCCCTGCCTCCCTCCCCACATGGGGAGTGAGAGGGCCCGACATCCGCGAATGCAATTTTTTCTCTGCTCCTGTAGCTGTCCGGGGTAGC
>BLSH010042605.1:334029-351257 GCA_018402905.1 Glandirana rugosa
TGTCAACGTAGGGGGGTAAATTCCAAAGGGTGTATCTATATTCACACTGTTGGTCTCGGAAGAGCATACGGTGAAGTCAACGCCTCCTTAGTAGGAGTGATGGACTGGCCTGTCCCTCGCACCAGTGGCTGGTCATTCCACCCGGTGCTGGTCTAGCAGGCTCCAGGGTGCGTCCCCGGGGGGTGTGTTCCCTGTGACCGGTGTTTACGGGGGCGTGTTCCCCGTGTCCGACTCCGGGGAGTGTCCCCCGTAACAGAGTCCCCTGCGGTGGCTCCGGGGCGGGTCTCCCGCGGTGGCACCGGGGGGTGCAGGTTTTTTTTTTTTTATATATATATATATATATATATATATATTTTTTTTGTTTTAAATAAGTAGTCAAATCCGGTTTTACATAAGGTGTATAAACACCATTTTTGTTTTGTTTTGTTTTTTTTTTTTTTTTGTTTTGTTTTTACCACAAATATGTGGAATACATTTTGGCCTAAACTGATGAATAAATTTTGTTTTTTTTATATATATATATATATATATATATATATTTTTTTTTTTTTGGACGTGGGGGGCCACGGTGGCGCCCTCTGGGCGGGGCCTCGGTGGCGTCCCCTGAGACAATGCCCCCTGTGAGGGGCCTCAGCCTGTGCCCCTTGTGCGGGGGCATTTGTGGCCAGTGTCCCTTGTGTGGGGGGCCCCTGCGTGGGACCTCGGACGATCTGGTCGTGGCCCACCTTACTGGTCGGTGACCACGCTCCCTGTCCGGTCAGGTAGTGAGGATGATTCCTCCGCAACTGAAGTGGCATACGAGAAGGCTCTGGTTGTCACACTTATATCTATGTGGGAAACCTTAAATGGGGGGATGCAACTGTGGCTGCAGGAAGAGGGCCTGTTCCTTTTGGCACCCATAACCCGTCTGCCATGATGGAAGCATTCCCTTCTCCCTCTTATTTGGCAACATTTGCCTATGAGGAAAGGGAGTGTCCACAGCGCCTTTTGTGCTTCCAAAGAAGCTAGTGGTAGGGTACCCCTTTGGGGGTCCCTCCTTAACCACTTCAATACTATGCACTTAGAACACTTTCCTACCAGACCAATTTTCAGCTTTCAGTGCTGTTGCGATTTGAATGACAATTGCGCGATTGTGTGACGCTGTACCCAAACAAAGTTTTTATCATTTTGTTCCCACAAATAGAGCTTTCTTTTGGTGGTATTTGATCACCTCTGCGATTTTTATTTTTTGCGCTATAAACAAAGACCGAAAATTTTGATAAAACTTTGTAAATAAGTAAATTTTCTCCATCACTGATGGGCACTGATGAGGCTACACTGACGGGCACTGATCTGGCAGTACTGATTGGCACTGATGAGGTGGCACTGATGAGGCACTTATATGCAGCAATGATGAGCACTGTTAGGTGCCACTGATAAGCAGCACTGACGGGCACTTATATGAAACACTGACGGGCACTTATATGAAACACTGACGGGCACTTATATGAAACACTGACGGGCACTGATATGAAACACTGATAATCGGCACTGATGGGCACTCATAGACGGCACTGATTGGCACTCATAGGCGGCACTGGGCACTGATAGGTGGGCACTAGTAGGTGGCACTGGTGGGCACTGATATGTGGCACTGGTATGCACTGATAGGGGCACTGGTACACACTGATAGGGGCACTGGTGGGCATATCTACAGAAAGGGGCCCATTCCCTGGTGGTCTAGGGTGGCATCTGAAGGTGGCACTAAGTGCCATTCATATTGGGCACTATGCCCCTTACCTGGTGGTCTAGGGTGGTGTCCCTGCTGGTCCAGATCGGCTCCCTGGTGGTTCCTGGTCGGCTCCCTGGTGGTCCTGGGTGGGGACATTGCTGGTGGTCCCTGGGCAGGCTCCTTGGTGGTCTAGTGTGGCGATCTCAGGGGGGGCTGTGCTGATAAATCATCAGCACAAACCCTCCCTGTCAGGAGAGCAGCCGATCGGCTCTCTTCTACTCAGGTCTGCAGACCCGAGTACAGGAAAGCCGATAAACGGCTTTCCTGTGTTACACTGTGACTAGCCGTGATTGTTCACGGCTGATCACATGGTAAAGTGCTGAATGAATGTGGCCTAAGTGTTGGTCTGCGGATCCTCGGGAGGTTCCGGACGGACCTGGTCTGGCAAGCTGAGATCGGGATTTTCTGACCCGCGGACAAGGTCTCTTCAGCTTGAAGGTGTGCCCTCACCCGTGTCTTGAATGGGAGGGACGTCTTGATCTTGTCCAGTTACAAGATAGCGTTATAGCCTTGTTCCCCAAATATGTTTTTTTTTTTTTCTCCTTCCCGTTTTGCATGTCTCCGGACCATTTGCAGTTCTCCTTGGGCTGTGCAAGCCCTGTTTCTTCAGGGTGTGCTTGTCCCAGTTCCTGTCGGAATGGTAAAGAGGATGGAGGGCATGGTGCATTGAATTCTAGACCTCAAGGCTCTGACCTGCTTTTGTGGGTATGGTAGTTCAGAGTGGAGTCCATCCGCACGGTGATGGCATCCCTTACTCATGGAGACTTTTTTGGCTTTTATTCGACATCACAAATGCCTGCTTACACATTCCACTATGTGCCCAACCTCAGCATTGCCTCAGCTTTGCTGTGGGAGAAGTGCATTACCAGCTTGTGGTGTTGCCTTTTGGTCTCGCTGTCACTCCCCTGGTTATGTCAGCGGGGGTTTGCGGGCCTGAGCTACATGGACGATCTTTTTCTGCGAGCAGAGCCCTTGGTTGCCCCGTGGGTCGACGTAGCTCATATACAGACCTTGACAGAACCCAGTTGGCTTCTATACTACCTGGAGTCCGCTCTGGCTCTTTCCAGAACACTGGGTTATCTGGGCCTGATCTGGTTCTCCCCAGAGTGTTTCTATATCTAGGCAAAACTCAAGCAGTTGCTTACCGCAAGTGGGGCTCCCTGCGGACCTGCATGCGGTTGTTGGGCCTGATGGTATCTACCTTTGAGGCGTTTCCATTTGCACAGTTCCATGCAAGCTCCCTTCAAGGGAGATCCTGGCGTAATGGGACAATGCCGAGGCCTTTGGATGATCGGATCTGCTGGGCCAGGAAGCCAGGGGCTCCCTGGTTTGGTGGCTTCGCTCTTCAGTTCTTTGACAGAGAAAATCCTTTCTCCCCTTGTATGGATGGTCATCACTGGTGGGTAAGTATCCCGGGACTGAGCTCTGTAGGAGACTGGAGACATCCAAACCACCGATAAATAGCCTGGGCCTTCAAGGGATCAGACTTGTCTGGATTGTGGACGAATGGACTTCGGGGGTTCCCAAAGTGAATCCAGCCCACAAAAGCAACGGCGGTAGCCTATGTCAGACACCAGGGCGGAACAAACGGAGTGTGGCAGCCCTGGCAGTAGCCAAAATTCTCCGGTGGGCAGAACTTATCATTCCGGACCTCTCCAATGTACGTTTCCCAGGAGTGGAATACAGGCAGGCGGATGCCTCAGGTGGCTAGTGGGGGACCACGTGAGGGTCCTTCACTGCCTCATGTTTCATTGGATATGTCTCCGATGCGCATTTTGGGAGTCTCGGCTCAACAGAAAGGGACCGAGGGCACGGTCACAGGATCTTCTGGTTGGCATTTCACATGCTGTGGGGGGCTGGTATCGGTTGAGCTAGGCCTTTCCTCTTCCATTCGGCTGTGACCTTTGCACAGGGTCATGGTCGCAGGGTTTCCAGTCACTTTGTTTCCGGATTGCTACTGTTGGTCTGGGTAAGCCGACCTGGTACGCCTGTCCATCGACAGTCCTTGGTGATTGCCCTTCAGGGAGGATCTACGGTCCCCAGGGCTGTTCTTCCATCCTGCTTTAGAGTCGCTGGTTTTGTTTTGACGACCTGACTGTGATAGCCAGGGGCTGTAGTTCCGGCACTGCTGAAGACTAGGAGTCTCCCTCTAGGAAAGCTACCACTGGATGTGACACTTTTGTCTTTCTCGTGGTTCCGATTCTGCCCTTCCTTCACGGGGTGTCAGCCTTGGCTGTCGTCTTCAGCGTCCCCTGGTCTCGCACTTCCCTGGTGAATACCTTTGTTCAGGGGATCGACGTCTGTCTCCACTGGCGCGGTGCATTCTCTTCTACAGTCGTGGGGTCTGGACTTGATGTGTTCAGTTTTTACAGAAACCTGGAGATTTGGAGGATTCCCCTGCTTGCTCTGTTTTAGTAGATGGCCTTTGTTGGTGGCTATCAACTTCTTCTCACAAGGTGTCGGGCCTGGTGACGTTATCTTGTCGTACACCTTTCCCGGGCTTCTGCAAGGATACAGTGGGTTTTTTTTGTCTTTCTTTTCTTTCTTTTGAATAAGGACATTGGGTTACTTTCTGTGTTCCTGGTCAACATATCCTAAGGAAGTTGCCTTTCTTGTCCTGGATGTGGTTTGGGTGATCGGGTGTATTTGGCAGCCCCTGAGTCATGTCAGAGGTCAGTCTCATAGTTTTTGCTGCGGTCGGACTGAGTACGGGGCTGTCTACTACGTTTGTGACCATTTCTGGATGACTGAGACAGATGATGACTCTGACTTATTCTGTCGGGGATCAGGTTCCTCCTTTTCCCTGTTACGGCGAACTCTACTCAGGTGCTTAGTGTTTCTTGGGTCTTCTGTCAGGCGTCGGTTGCGCAACTTGGCGAGATGGCCTCCTGGTCATCGGTGTACACTTTCACAACATTCTACGAAGTGGATGTGATGGCATCTGCGGATGATGCTTTTGGCCGCAGGTTTTGCAGACTTCGGTTTGGAGGGTCTATCCCCTCTTGAGGGCGTATTGTTCAGGTGGGCTCCAGTTGTGTGTTGAGCTCCTGTTTCCTGGTTGGCTCTTGTGTTAGCCTTAGGGGTTTTTTTTTGTTATCCCACCCCTCATGTTTGGCACTGCTTTGGAATGTCCCTATGGTAAAGAATAATGGAATGCTGTGTCTGTCAATGAACGAAAGAGAAAATAGGATTTTTTGACTTACCGTAAAATCCTTTTCTCTGAGTTCATTGACAGACGCAGCACCCACCCCTCTAAGGAGTTTTGATGCTTCTGATACTGCTTGTTACTAAACTGAAGGCCTATAGCTGAGAGGAGGGGGGGGGGGAGTGTATATCACCTAGGAATGCCCATAGGCGTAGTCAAGTATTTCTGCCTAGTCCTACTCCTGTAGAGGGTGATATAACCCTATGGTAAAGAATAATGGAATGCTGTGTCAATGAACTCAGAGAAAAGGATTTTACGGTGAGTCAAAAAATCCTATTTTTATGTACACACAGATGCAGTGTTTTTGTTTGAAAAATGTATCCTAGTGGGTGATTTTATGATTTATTTATTTTTTTTTGTCTTTCAGATATGTCCTCTTCTAACTGATGAATGCACTGAATGAAGTGTTTTTGGCATCTCTAAAAGACTCTTCTTCCGATCTGAGCACACCTTACCTAATTTTAAATCAGACATGAATGATATAAAATTTCCGGACTCTGATCCTTCATCAGCTAATAACTATTCATGTTTTTTATTTTCCTTTTCTGAATTTTTTTTTTTTTTTTTTTTTTTTTTTTTCTTGGGATAGAGAAGTACCCTATGTTTCGGCTCTCCGTTGTGAGCTGAGTGACGAAAACGTGACTGCATATTACATCCTTTTAAACGTTATAAAAAAATTTATCTTGGAAACCTATATTTTTTGTTATGTACTTTATTCCAAAGCACCATAATTACCTACTGCCAGTGTATTTTTTGTGTTTCAATAGCAGAAAGATGTTATGTTAACGTAATTAACTTTATCAATGTTACTTTGTTTACTGCATTCCACCAGAGATCACCATGTCTCATGTTTACCGAGCACCCTGGAGCCCATAATGAAACATGGCTGTTTCCTTTTACCAGTGCCAAATCCTTGCACATAGGCTTTTTCTCACCATCCAAAAATACGATGAAAACCACAATTTACAAAAATAAAACAACTTTTTTGTTTTCTTTTTTTATAACTTTTTACACAAGAATGGATTTTCATCCTTTTTTAGATGCAGTCAGTATTTTGGTGTTTTTTTTTTCCCCCTCCCTTCTGCACAGATCCTGTCAATGTAAATATATTTAAGCCAATTATTGATTCATGATGCTTTGTAAAGGAAAGTTGTTTTGTTTTCTGATTCCTCAGAATTGTTGTTTCTGGATCTTTTTTCTTTCTTTGTTTCTTCTTTTCTCTCCTGATTACTTTACATTAAACCATAACTGACTGTCTGGTAAGATGAGCTCATTCGTATATTGCAGCCCTCCCGGCTTAAAAAATGGAAACAAAATTGTTTTATTTAGATATTGGCTCTTCCATCAGAAAGTTTTTGTTTAACCTGTAGTTCCTCTTTAAGGATTACATTGTAAATTAAGCAAGTTCCTTCATCTTTTTTGCTTCTTGGGACTAAATTCTTGGCTGGCAAAATGTATTGCTTGGCAGACAATACCTACCTACATACCTCTGTGCCAAGCTCGTTTTAGAAGCCAATAAATGTGGGATTTTGGTAACCTTTGGCCAATCTAAATATAAAGGATTGTGGTTTGTTTTTTTCTGTTATAACCAGTCCATAATTTTTAAACATCAGGGTAACTGCTAAAATGTAACTGACCCACTGAAAATAAAGGCAAATCTAAGTCTGAAATACATTGACTTCCACTATATAGTTTGCCGGTGACTTCAGTATTTTAGGAGTTTGCATACCCTGCGGTTTCCTGTGTACTTCTGTTAATATGGTATTTTGTCTAACAATAAAAATATTTCATTAGCAATTCATGTTAATTTGTTTGTCATAGTGTTTTGTTTGTATTTTTAAAATATTGTTTTAAATTTGTGTATGTCGAGCCAAAAACTTTTGAGAGGGGGGGGGGATTAGAACCTGTCGGGTTATCATTGTTATCTTGGGATCAACTAGAGAGTTTTATCCCATCTTGCTGTCATTATTTTCACCAGAGAGGAAGTGAGGAAAAATCTGCAACAGGGACGCAGAAATTTGAATCTCAGTTTCTAGCCTTTCCCTATTCAAGAAAAGCATTTCTCTTACGTTCACTGACAGACGCATCTGATGAAGACTGCTATCAAGAAGCCGGCTGGGGCATAGAGGATTTCTAATATCCTGCATTTTTCCCCAGAGCGGCCGACCGATGCAAGGTAGCTCTAGCCTTAGCGGGGCCCGCCGCTTCATGTCCGTTCCGTGCGGGTGGCCAGGGGGTGACCCCCCCCCTTACGCCCAGTGACCGGACTTGTTCCCGTCCAGGGGCTTGTGGCCTGCAGCATCCCTTTCCGGCAGTGGGAGGAAGGTCTGCAACCAGGTGGCTACCCGCGGAGGGGGGGCTGGGCGATTTTAGCGACTTGAGCCGCCCAGTGGAGGGTTTTTCACTGGGTTAGAGCCTCCCCTGGGTGTTCTCGCCCCTCCCCGCACTTCCCTACCGGCATGCGGCAATCCTCCGCCATTTTGCGGTGGATCGCCACCATTTTGCCGTAGCTGCGGCCATTTTCTTGGGGTTTTCCCTCTAGTGCTGAGCGGCGCCCATTTTGCCATAGTCGCGGCCTGTATTGCAGGTTTTGGCCTCTCGTGACCGCTCGGTGCCCATGATGATTGTGCCTGGAAAGAAAAACGTGTTGACAGCCGTTTTGCTTCCTCTTCACCCTGGGGCAGCGTGGATGGCACAGGTGGCGCAGGCTCTAGGACTGGCGGTCACTAAGCACTCCTACTGGGATGCAGCGCTTGTGGGCAACAAACTGCAAGTATAGCTGGGCTCTCCCTTGGGTGCTGGTAGCGGTGGGTGCAGTCCTCCCGGGGTCTCCCTGGTTGATCTGTGGGGTGGCGGTGAGGCTGTATTGTGGGGGTGTCGGGCATTTTTTTCTGCCTGTCGGGTCCGGTGGCACAATGGCGGATGACCCTGTGTTTCCTTCTGAGGAGGAGTCAGCGGCAGCGCGACCTGCGCTAGGGGCCCTGGTGTCCCTGGGCCAGCTGAGAGCAGTATTTGGGAAATTCCTTCCCCGGGCGGGGCCGAGCCAGGTTAAGGGGGCCCCTAAAAAGCATCCGCCTCCCCCCCTTTGGGGGAAGAGTCCGAACCGGAAGTGGCCTCGGGAGTCACGGGGACCCCCGTGGAGCTCTGAGGGTGAGCTGGATCCCTCGGACAGCGAGGAAGACCAGGGGGCCTCGGTTGCATGCGAAAAGGCGCTGGTGGCTGCACTGATTGCAGATATCCGTGCGTCTTTGCGACTGGACCAAGTTGGGGAGTCTCAGGAGTCCGCATACGTTTGATCCCTTATGATCAATTTTTTGACCATCTGGTCTGTCAGGAATGGCAGCGTCTGCAGAATTCCTTTGCCCTGCTAAGACGCTTCGCTATACGTTAAACATTTGACGATAGCTTTGTGAAGAAGTGGGCATCCCCCGCAGTGGACCCTCTGGTGGCGCGCCTGAATAAGGCAACAACCATTCCCTTGGAGGGGTCTCCCTCTTTTAAGGACCCAGCTTATGGAGGCGGTGTCCAAAGCACTTTTTCTGCTGACAGGCTCAGCCAATGCGGCCGGCCCTGGCGTCGGCATCTCTGTCTGAGTGTATGATGGAGCTGCAGAATGATTTGAACTGCGGGAGGTCGCTTGAGGCGTCGCAGAGAGCTGACCATGTGTTTCAGGGTCTTCGGTACCTGTGTGACGCAGCTCTGGACCTGCTTCCCATGTTGTCTAAAATGTCTGTTTTTTCGCAGTCATTATCAGAAGGGTACTCTGGTTACGCTCGTGGTCGGGTGACCACACGTCTAAGAAGGGCCTGACGGATCTCCCCTCCCAGGGCCATCGGCTCTTTGGGCGCAGTTGGATGAAATCATTAAGGATTTCACTGGAGGGAAGAGTACTTTTCTTCCGGAGCCCAGGCGGCGGGAGTTCCGCTGCAAACAGGGTCCTAATTCTTCGGGTCAGAAGAGGTTTTTTCGTGCAGCGGGCAAGGGTTCGAGGCCCGGCAAGCTTGCCCCGGGGGGCGGTAAACGACCCTGACAACGCAAGAGCGAAAAGACAGAGGATAAGTCCGCCTCCGCATGATGGGTTGCCCCCACCCGATTCTGGGTGACGTCTTCTGGGGCTCGCAGACAGGTGGACTGCCCGCATTTCCGACCGGTGGGTGCAGGAAGTGGTGTCCTCTGGCTACAGGATAGAGTTCAGCACTCTACCCCAGACAGGTTCTTCCCATCGAACTTGAGACTCCCTCAGGAGCGTCGAGAGGCTCTCTTAGGGGCTGTTCAGGCGCTCTCCGAACAAGGGGTGATTGTGCCAGTACCTCCGCTGGAAAGATTCCGCGGCTTCTACTCCAACCTGTTTGTGGTACCCAAAAAGGGGAGGGGTCAGGCCGGTTCTGGACCTAAAAGCGCTAAATCACTTTATGAGGGCGCAAAAATTTAGAATGGAATCTGTCCGTTCAGTCGTGGCCGCCCTACACCAAGAGGACTTCATGGCGTCTCTGGATATCAGGGACGCGTACCTCCACGTTCCCATTTGTCTCCGGCACCAGCTCTTCCTGCGCTTTGCGGTGGGAGATCTGCACTACCAATTCGTGGCACTTCCCTTCGGTCTGGCCTCGGCTCCTCGGGTGTTCACCGAGCTGGTGGCTCCGGTGTTGGCGCTGTTAAGGGAGAGAGGCATTGCGGTGGTAGCATACCTCGACGACCTGCTTCTTAGAGCGGAGTCTGCTTCGGCTCTGGAGGAGAATGTGGCTATCACCATGGCCTCATTGAAGGACTTGGCTGATCAATCTGCAGAAGTCGACATTGACACCGTCCTGTCACCTGGAATACCTGGGTCTGATTCTGGACACGGAGCAGGCGAAGGTGTTCTTGCCTCCAGCCAAGTTGCTGACACTGCAATCAGTGGTGCGAACCCTGCTGTCACGCCAGTGGTCTTCCTTACGGTTCTGTATGCAGGCATTGGGGCTCATGGTTTCAGCCTTCGAGGCGGTACCTTATGCCCAGAGTCACACTCGGCTCCCTTCAGCGAGCGATTCTGTCACGGTGGGACAAGTCTCCGCTGTCCCTGGACCACCTGATCAGATTGGATCATCAGACCAGAGGATCATTGACCTGGTGGCTTCGGGCCCCGGCCCTGACGTTGGGGAAGTAATTTCTTCCCCTGAATTGGTCGATAGGCTGGCGTCCGTTGTGACTATCGGGCTGGGGTCCTTGGGCAGCTGTCTGCTCAGGGCCACTGGTCGGCGCAGGAATCCCGCCTTCCGATAAATGTGCTGGAATTGCGGGCGATTAGGCTCTGCCTCTCCCACTGGACGGTAGGGTTGCGCGGCCTCCCGGTTCGGGTTCAGTCGGACAACGCCATGGCGGTGGCGTATGTGAACCATCAGGGCGGAACGAGGAGCTCGGCAGCGGCTGCGGAAGCTGCTCTCATTCTGCGATGGGCAGAACTTCACGTGCCGGCAATCTCCGCCGTTTACATTCTGGGCGTGGAGAATTGGCAGGCGGACTTTCTCAGCCGCCAGACGCTGGATCAAGGGGAGTGGTCCTTACATCCAGAAGTGTTCTGCCAGATTTGCCACAAGTGGGGCACGCCAGACGTGGATATCATGGCGTCTCGGTTCAATCACAAGGTGGAAACCTTTGTGTGCAGGACAAGAGACCCACGGCCGCGCTGGTAGCGCCTTGGAGTCGGTATCGACTCCTGTATGCTTTTCCTCCCATCAAGCTTCTACCGCGGCTACTGCGCAGAATGGAAGCGGAGGGGATTCCGACAATCCTGATGGCTCCGGATTGGCCTCGGCATCCTTGGTACGCCGACGTGGTGCGAATGGTGGTAGATGTTCCCTGGCGTCTTCCACTGCGCAAAGATCTGTTGTCTCAGGGACCCATCTTGCACCCTGCTTTACCCTCGCTGGCTTTGACGGCTTGGCTATTGAGTCCCAGGTGTTGAGGGATAGGGGTGTCGCTGACTCCCTGATCCCTACCATGCTTAAAGCGCGCAAGTGTACTTCGTGCAAGATTTATCATCGCACCTGGAAGGCCTATATTGCCTGGTGTGAGGCGGGGGGTTGGAACCCTCGCTTTTACACTGTGTCCAGGGTCCTGGCTTTTTTGCAGCAGGGCCTGGATAAAAAATTGGCGTTGTACTCTCAAGGGTCAGATTTCGGCTCTGGCGATTTCTATTTCAACAGCCTTTGGTGTCACATTCATTGATTCGTACATTTGTACAAGGTGTGCGCCATGTGGCTCCTCAGGTACAGTCACCTTTGGCGCCGTGGGATTTGAATTTGGTGCTTTCTGTGCTGCAGGAACCGCCTTATGAGAAGATCAGGGATATTCCCTTACAATTGCTGTCGCAGAAAGTGGCTTTCTTGGTGGACATCACATCCGCTAGGCAGGTGTCTGAGTTGGCAGCGTTGTCCTGCAAGTCTCCTTACCTAGTCCTCCATAAGGACAAGGCGGTCTTGCGCCCGTCTCCTTCGTTTCTACCGAAGGTGGTCTCCTCTTTTCACATTAATGAAGATCTTGTTCTTCCTTCGTTATGTCCGCACCCGGCGCATCCCAAGGAATTTGAGTTACATTCCTTGGATGTCGTGAGGGCTTTGCGGGTGTACTTGGCGTCTACAGCCTCCTTTCGGAAGTCTGATGTGTTGTTTGTGCTGACGGATGGTCTGCGCAAAGGATTGGCGGCCTCGTCGGCTACTGTTTCCCGTTGGATTAGACAGACCGTGACCCATGCGTATACTGTTCAGGGCAAAGTACCCCCTTTTCCAGTCACGGCTCATTCCGCTAGGGCAGTTAGCACTTCCTGGGCTTTCAGACACCAGGCTTCGGTGTCACAGGTGTGCAAGGCGGCTACTTGGGCCTCGGTGCACACGTTTACTAAGTTTCACAAAGTTGATGTGTCGGCATCTGCGGATGCTGCTTTTGGCCGTAAAGTTTTACAGGCGGCAGTGTAGGCGCGGCTGGTGCCTCCTGAGAGGATTCTGTTGGGTACAGTTGTCGTCGTTTGCCCACCCCTCTTGACTGACACAGCTTTGGGACATCCCCCTTGTCTAATGAAGGGCTGCGTCTGTCAGTGAACGTAAGAGAAAAAGGGATTTTATTAAAACTTACCGTAAAATCCTTCTCTCTGAATTCACTGACAAACGCAGCACCCACCCCTCTGTGTTGCGTTTTGTACGGCTTGTTACGAACTGATATGCTATGCAGAGCAGGGGGGTTATATGGGAGAGAGGACGGCCCCCTGGGAGGGGCCAGCTTGCTTTCTTTCTATTTGCCTAGTCAACTCCTGGTAGGATGTGCATATAACCCACTTGTCTAATGAAGGGCTGCATCTGTCGGTGAACTCAGAGAAAAGGATTTTACGGTAAGTTTTAATTCAATCACTTTGTTTTTTATTTGGTTGTGCTGCCGCTGGAGAGTTCCCCTTGCTTTCTGTCTGGTAATCTGTTATCAGCAGAAAAGGAGGATTAAAGTGGTTGTAAACCCTCTCATATACCCAGTGAAGTGAATAGCTTTAGGTGATACACACGAGATTAAACAAATCCTCCTACATATGTTTTTCTTGTTTATCTGCAGTCTTCTCTTCCCTACATCCCTTCAAAAGTGCAGATTTGTGATAAAATCCTTCTGCATCTGTGAGGAGCAGAGAGGAGGGGGTGGAGAGCAGTTATGCTGATAAGAGGAAGGAAGCACCAAGAGAAACCACACTTGGAGGTTTGGAGACAAATAACCACTACAGATATAGGCGCTTTGTTCAGATTTCATGACTGAGGTTTACAACCTCACTTAGAGAGCCCCATATAACAGTAAAAACCTGACAATGATTTTAACCTTTCCCCACTGCATCCAAAATTAATAAAAAAAAATGTTTTTGCTGGACATACACTTCAAAGTAAAGAAACCCTTTACTATAAAGATTACTTATTTCCTAGAATTATTATTAGATTTTTTTTAGATATATTTTAATTTAATTTTAATCTGTTGTGTTTCCTCAACAACTTAGTTCAGATTGACTTTGTAGTCCTATATTTCTCCTACGTTCACTGACAGACGCAGCTCTTCATGACGTGGGGTTGATGCTTGTCCCACTAGGAGTTAACGAGGCAGGGAAAAGAACAGCTGGCCCCTCCCATGGGGCCGTCCTCTCTTCCCACATAAACCCTCAACATAGCATAGCTCAGCAGTTTCAATGCCTAGTTTGCAAGGAGTTGACCTGGCTTCCCTTTAGGGGAATTGCGGTCCTGATTGTGACCGTTTCTTTATTCTTTCTTTTACTTTTATTTTATTTTACTACTTCTATCAAGCATTGATCTGCTATCAAGAAGCCGGCCGGGGCATAGAGAGTCCATAGGCTCTGCACCTTCACCGGCCTGGCCGACCAATGCGAGCCAGTCCCGCGGTATGGGGTGATCCCCACCTGAGCCCAATCCCGGATGCGATTCGGGTAGGGCAATTTTCTGGCCTGCAGCATACCGTCCAGGCAGGGGCGGAAGGTCTGCGAATGGGTGGCTACCCACTGCGCTCGTCAGGAGTGGTGAGTGAGAGTTCCTTCCTTCCCCCCTTTCAGGGGTGGATGGGGGACCGACGACCCTTGAAAAAAAAAAAAATTCCGGGTAGCCGCTGGTAGGGGCACGTTGAGCCCCTTTTCACCCCCTCATCACCCCCCCCGCACCACACCCGATCGGATCGTCTGGCGCCATCCGTTGAATTTTTCCATTTTGCGGCGGACCGCCGCCATTTTGCCGTAGCCGCGGACATGCTGGGCCTATGGAGCTTTCCCTCTAGTGCTCAGAGCGGCCGTTTGCGGTACTGCAGGTGGTATTTCTACCTCCGCCCAAGTTGCTGACGCTACAAGCAGCGGTGCGAACCCTGTTGTCACGACGGTGGTCCTCCTTACGTTTCTGCATGTGGGTGTTGGGGCACATGGTCTTGATCTTCGAGGGAATACCGTACTCCCAGAGTCACACCCGGCTCCTGCAGCAAGCGATTCTACTGCAGTGGGACAAGTCTCCCTCGTCTCTGGATCGGCTGATCATCAGACCAGGGGGTCGTTGGCCTGGTGGCTTCGGGCCCCGGCATTGACCTTAGGGAAGTCATTCCTTCCCCTGGAATTGTTGATAGTCACGACGGATGCCAGCCTCTCAGGCTGGGGGAGGGGGGGGAGTCCTGGGGCAATTGTCGGCTCAGGGCCGTTGGTCGGCGCAGGAGTCTCATCTTCCGATCAATGTGTTGGAGCTGAGGGCGATCAGGCTCTGTCTCTCCGACTGGTCGGCAAGGCTGCGTGGCCTCCCGGTTCGGGTTCAGTCGGACTACGCCATGGCGGTGGCGTACATGAACCATCAAGGCGGAACAAGGAGCTTGGCAGCAGCATCAGAGGCAGCCCACATTCTAAGGTGGGCAAAACTGCATGTGTCAGCAATCTCCTCCATTTACATTCCGGGCATAGACCAGGGAGAATGGTCCCTGCATCCAGAGGTCTTTTGCCAGATTTGCAAAAGGTGGGGCACGCCAGATGTGGATCTCCTGGCGTCCAGGTTCAATCACAAAGTGAAAACCCTCGTGTGCAGGTCAAGGGATCCGTTGGCGGTGGCCCCATGGTCCCGGTACAGGCTTCTGTACGCTTTTTCTCCTCTCAAACTTCTACTGCGGTTACTGCGCAGGATAGACGTGGAGGGAATCCTGACAATCCTGGTGGCTCCGGATTGGCCTCAGCGTCCTTGGTACGCCGATGTGGTGCGGATGGTAACAGATGTTCCCTGGCGACTCCCGCTTCGCGAAGATCTACTGTCGCAGGGTCCCATCTTGCACCCTGCTTTACCCTCGCTGGCTTTGACGGCATGGCTATTGAGTCCCAGCTATTGAGGGACAGGGGGGGGGGGGTCTCTGAATCAGTGATCCCCACCATGCTTAAGGCACGCAAGTGTACATCGCGCAAGATCTATCATCGCACCTGGAAAGCCTATATTGCCTGGTGTGAGGCGGGGGGTTGGAACCCCCATTCTTTTTCGGTTTCTCGGGTGCTGGCCTTCCTTCAACAAGGCCTGGATCAAAAGTTGGTTTTGAGCACCCTGAAAGGTCAGATTTACGCTCTGGCGATTTTTTTTTTCCAGCGTCCTTTGGCGACGCATTCTTTGATTCGTACATTTGTACAGGGTGTACGTCATGTGGCTCCTCAGGTACGGTCGCCTCTGGCACCGTGGGATCTGAACTTGGTACTTTCTGTGCTACAGAAACCACCATATGAGCAGATCAGGGATATTCCCTTACAATTGCTGTCTCAGAAGGTTGCCTTCTTGGTGGCCATTAAATCCGCTAGGCGGGTGTTTGAATTGGCGGCTTTGTCGTGTAGGTCTCCTTATTTGGTCCTACATAAGGATAAGGCGGTGTTGCTTCTGTCTCCTTCGTTCCTACCGAAGGTGGTTTCCTCTTTTCACATTGACGACATTGTCCTCCCTTCCTTGTGTCTGTGCCCGTCTCATCCTAAGGAGATTGCTCTGCATTCCTTGGACGTAGTGAGGGCCTTGCGGGTGTATTTGGCAGTTACGGCTCCTTTTCGGATGCGCGGTTTGTGCTGACGGAAGGGGCCGCGCAAAGGTTTGGCGGCTTCGTCGGCCACTGTATCACGTTGGATCAGACAGACTGTGACCCATGCGTATGCTGTGCGGGGCCAAGAACCCCCTTTTCCAGTCACGGCTCTTGCCACCAGGGCAATTGGCACTTTACTGGGCTTTCAGACACCAAGCGTCAGTGTCTCAGGTGTGCAAGGCGGCTACTTGGGCCTCGGTGCACACTTTTGTTAAGTTTTACAAAGTTGATGTGTCAGCATCCACGGATGCTGCTTTTGGCCGCAATGTTTTGCAGGCAGCGGTGTAGGCGTGGCTGGCGCCTCCCGAGATCATTCTGTTGGGTACAGTTGTTATTGTTTACCCACACCTCTTTGTTTGACACTGCTTTGGGACGTCTCCACGTGTCATGAATAAGAGGCTGCGTCTGTCAATGAACGTAAGAGAATAGGATTTTTTGACTTACCGTAAAATCCTTTTCTCGAGTTCATTGACAAACGCAGCACCCACCCCTCTGTGTTGTGTTTGTACGGCTTGTTACGAACTGATATGCTATGCAGGGCTGAGGGGTTATATGCTGAGTGAGGACGGCCCCCTGAGAGGGGCCAGTTTTTTTTTTTTCTGAACTTTCGTTCTGCCTAGTCAACTCCTGGTAAAAGGTGCATAAACCCACGTGTCCTGAATAAGAGGCTGTGTCTGTCAATGAACTCAGAGAAAAGGATTTTACGGTAAGTCAAAAAAATCCTATTTTTTGGATCTCGAAATTATACTTGAGAATGACGGACATATTACCACAAATTTATACCGAAAACCAAATGCAGGCAACACACTTCTGCACGCCACAAGCGCCCACCCAACGCCTCTGAAGAATAGCATACCTTATGCTCAATACCTTTAGGCTTTGCAGGAACTGCACGCATGATAGAGATTTTCAAACACAAGCTCACCAATTAAAAGAGTGACTTTTGGCTAGGGGCTATTCCAAATCCATTCTAAAGAAAGCATATAATAGGGTTACCAAACAATCCAGAGTATCCCTTTTATTTAAGACCAAAAAAGATACAAATAATCCAACAGTCAAATTGATAACTTAATATTCTGCCCATGGAAATCAGTTTAGGGCTATTGTCATGAAACTTTTGCACCTCCTAACGGAGTACTGCACGTTGGGAATATATGTGAAACCATACCCAGAACTGGTCTTTAGGCGAGCCGCGTCTTTATGTGACACTTTAGTCTCAAGCCATCAACAAATTTACTTACAAGCTGCACCAACATGCAGATTGTACTAGTAGAGGTGTTAGCTATCTAATGAAATGCCGTTAAAACTATTAGAGAATTTGGTAAATGAATTGGAGACCATATTTATTACTCTGGCAATGGAAAAATCCTAACCCCGGTCACCAGACACATTGGGCTATGCCACAGATTTAATAATTCTGTGGTATTGTTTAGTGTACTGGATGTTGTCCCAGAGGACCCAAGGGAAAGAAACTGGGATCAGCGTATTCTACAACATGAGACATTTTGGATAGAGCGTCTAAGCGCTACTATCCCTCCAGGTTTGAACGAGATGCAGACCTATAAACATTTTTTATAATTTAAACGGAGATATTCTGGGAACTAGGTGGACAAGATCATTCACCACTCACTTCACTGCTAGTGATTTCTTTTTTTTTTTTTTTTTTTT
>BLSH010042605.1:365268-375695 GCA_018402905.1 Glandirana rugosa
AACAAAATTTGACATGACAACGACATTACAGAGAAATAGAACATTTCGCGACGCGTTTGACAACCGCGATATATTTAGGACATATTATTATTATTATTATTAAACGTTCAAGACACTCTCTCTCTCTTGACATCTTCTTTGCCAGTCGTTCAACTCACGACCTCTCAACACTCCTCATTATCAGACGTCTCCCTGCCAGACGTCACGTTCACATGTATATGTCCTGACATGTCCCTCACGTCTTAATAATCCGTTCAACATAAAAACTCCTTATTAAAATAATAACTTGTTGTTGGTACAAGAGTTACTAAGGTTTTTGAGTAATTATAGTTTCGACTTATAAAAACCTTTTTGATATTAATGAGTTTTTGGAATCATTGAGAACATGGTTGTTGTTCAATAATAAAATTATTCCTCAAAAATACAACTTGCCTAATAATTCTGCACTCCCTGTACAGTCCTGTATATGTACACTTGCACTGCAGACCGTCCCTCTGCAGACTATTACTCCTCACAACTCTCCAGCACTCAACTTGCTGACCGTTTCTTCTACAGTTCTCTCTCTCTCACAGAACTTGCAAATTATTATTATTATTATTATACAGGATTTATATAGCGCCAACAGTTTGCGCAGCGCTTTACAAGATAAAGAGACATTACAGCAACAGTACAGTTTAAAACAAGAGGGTTAGAGGGCCCTGCTCCTGTGAGCTTACAATCTAAGAGGGGGGGGCTGGTGAAACAAAAGGTAGGGACAGTGGGGGATGAACTGATGAGGGGAGTTGGAGATTCCGTTGTTAGTTGGAGGCAGGATAGGCCTCCTTGAAGAGATGAGTTTAAATTATCACTCTTTTACTTCTCTCCAGCACATCACTTAGTTTCCAGCTTTAAAGGAAATTTATCAAGCTTCTCTACTCCTTCCTCTTCACCACGGCTAGCACATGGTGATGCCTACTCTGTGTCAGCAGGACCTCAGGAACACCCATTACAGGCCAGGGATTTTTGGCCCCTGAATGTGTAGCAAAATACTTAAGTGCTAGCCGGGTCTTTTATGGACTACAACTCCCAGCCCATCTCTCTTCTAGGTTCCATCGACCTGCTTTACCATAGTAAAGGACTGGACTGGCTCCCAAGGCTTCTGCAAACTGACCACTATTCCTCTCCCAGCCTGCTCCAGTGCTTTCTCCTCCAGAGACCGTCACTCACATCGGTGGATCTCTTTAAAGTAAAGTCTCCTCCTGTAGTACCTCTGCTGTTCTCCTGTTCCTTTGTGCAACTCCAGGAATCACTACCATTCCTGGCTGCACCTGAACCTCCAGGCCTCAAGGTCACCCCCTCCCCCACAGATGGGGAGGACCTCCTGGGTAGAGGTCTCCACAGCACCTCTGCTACATCTCCAGACTTCCACCCGACACTTCTCCCTCCAGATTGGGCTGACTCAGACTATTTAAGGAGGCCTGCACCCTGCCAATCCTGCTTGGAGATTGGTCAGAGCTCCTTAGAATACTCCAGATGGCTCCACCTATCTCCCAGCCTCTCTTCCCCAGGTTTCTAGAAAGAAGTGGGAGGTTCTGGTGACCTCATCTGTTAAGTCCACTCAATCCTCCCTGAGCCTCTCCTCCCAGCCCAGATCACAACATTCAGGCCTGCTTTTACACTCAGGCCTGACTAAATTCTACCTCACCTAGCAAAACCCTGCTAGAAAAAAAAAACACCTACTCTATGGGGGAGCTACACTACTGGTTTACAGATAAGGCTGCTATCTAGTCTTCTGTTCACACATTCTCCAGGATGGATGTTCTGGCTTCATCTGTTGCCAGCTTCAAGTGTAAAGTCCTTTAGACAGCTCTTTGAGCCACAGAAAGTACCCAGTTATGTTTTTTTTTGTGGACCTGTCAATATTTTTATGCTGTTGCCCACCATTCAGTTTGCCTCGATGAAAGAATAAGAATTTTTTTTGTAGTTATTGTAAAATCAATTTATGCGAGTTCATTGAGGGACACATTTCCCAACCCTTTGTGTCCATGGTAATGCTCTTGATGCTGCTTTTACACAAAACTGCATGCCGGGAATTAAAATGCTCATTCTGGGCTGGTGCACAATTTTTATTGTTTGCAAGTGTCCCGGTCTTCCTCTAGATATCAGTATAACCTGGCAATCTCTGAATTCCTGTGTCCCTCAAGAAAGGAAGAACTCTAAGAAAGGAACGTTGCAGAGAGTACAAAATTGCCATTCTTGTTATCTGTTTAATAAACACCTGTTTATTCTGCCAGAAATTTTGTTTGGTGATAACCTCCTGTTCTCTGCCTGTTCCTTGCTGTGTTGTGTAATATTAAACAACCCTTTACATTGTGGAGAAGAAAGGGAGTTGTTAAGTTCCCTTGTCTTAGAGTGACAAAGTTTTTTCATAGATACAGCACAATGAGTGCTATCAAAAGAAAGTAGGAGTGTTACTAGCAGCAGCACCAGGTGAAAAAGAAAATGTAGTCCCCACACCTAAGAACTGAAAAGCTACAATATAATGGGATTTTTTGACTTACCATAAAATCCCTTTCTCTGAGTTCGTCGACAGGCACAGGGACTCTTAGGGCTAAGTGGGTTATACTGCCCTCTTCAGGAGTTTACTAGGCAGAACAGGCAGTTCTAACAGCAAAAAGAACAGACACAGCCCTTCCCAGGGGACAGTCCCCACTGACAGATAACCCCACACCCAGCTCTGCTAGCTCAGTTCGTAACAAGCAGTGCAACATCCAGAAGGGTGGGTGCTGTGCCTGTCGACGAACTCAGAGAAAGGGATTTTAGGGTAAGTCAAAAAATGATGTTTTCTTTCATTCGTCGACAGGCACAGCGACTCTTAGGACTAAGTGGGACGTCTAAAAGCAGTGCCAAAAATGAGGGGTGGGTAACAGAACAACAACAGAACTACACCCAACCGACCCTCAGTGAAGAACCACATGTGTCTCACATGGCCATCTGCAAAACTTTGCGGCCAAACGCAGCATCCAGGGATGCTAAAACATCAACTTTGTAAAACTTTGAGAAGGTGTGCACAGAGGACCAAGTAGCCGCTTTGCACACTTGAGACACAGAAGCCTGATGTCGAAAAGCCCAGGAAGTGCTAATCACCCTGGTAGAGTGAGCCGTTCCCAGGAAAGGAGGCTCCAGACCCCGAACAGCATAGGCTCGGGTCACAGTCAGTCTAATCCAACGTGAAATAGTGGCCGACGAGGCTGCTAGACCCTTGTGTGGCCATCCACCACTACAAAAAGCGTATCCGACCTCCAAAAAGAGGCCGTGGTCGCCAGATACACCCGCAGGGCCCGAACCACATCCAGGGAGTGCAAGGCAACCTCCTCCCTAGGATGAGAGGGACACGGGGAGTGCGAAGAACGGACAGTGTCCTCATTGATATGGAAAGATGACACCACCTTCGGCAGAAAAGAAGGTGATGATCGCAGAACCGCCTTATCCTTGTGTAGGACCAGATATGGAGACCTATATGATAGAGCCGCCAACTCAGACACCCGCCGAGCGGATGTGATGGCTACCAGAAAAGCCACCTTTTGTGAAAGCAATTGTAGCGATATCTCCCTGATATTCTCAAAGGGCGGCTTCTGAAGGACTGAGAGTACCAAATTGAGGTCCCATGGCGCCAGAAGCGACTGTACCTGGGGGGGGGGTGCGACAAGTCGAACCCCCTGCGAAGTATGGATCAAAGAATGCGTTGCCAAAGGTCGCTGAAAAAAGATTGCCAGGGCAAAAACCTGACCCTTGATCGTACTCAGCGCCAGCTTTTGGTCGAGACCCTACTGCAGAAAATCCAGAACCCGAGATACCGAAAAAGATCAGTGATTCCACTGCTCATTCTCGCACCAGGCGATATAAGCCCTCCAGGTGTGGTGATAAATCTTACTGGAAGTGGCCTTACATGCCTTAAGCATGGTGGGGATCACTGAGTCTGAGATACCCGGATCCCTCAACACCTGGGATTCAATAGCCAGGCAGTTAAAGCCAGCGAGGGTAAAGCAGGATGCAAGATGGGCCACTGAGACAGTAGGTCCTCTCGAAGCGGGAGTCGCCAGGGGACGTCCACCACCATTTGAACTACGTTGGCTTACCAATGACGCTTTGGCCAATCTGGAGCTATGAGAATGGTCAGTATGCCCTCCGTTTCTATTCTGCGCGGAAGCAACTTGAGAGGGGGAAAGGCGTAGAGGAGCTGGTACCGAGCCCACGGAGCTACTAGGGCATCCGCCGCGTCCGCTAGGGATCCCTTGTCCTGCTCATGAAGGCCTGCACCTTCTTATTGAAACGAGACGCTAGAAGGTCCAGGTCTGGAGTACCCCACCTCAGACAAATCTGATGGAACACGTCCGGGTGCAGGAACCACTCTCCCTGGTCCAATCCCTGACGACCGAGGTAGTCCGCCTGCCAATTCTCTACGCCCGAAATGTGGTCAGCGGAGATTGCCGGTATGTGGAGTTCTGCCCACCTCCAGAATGTGAGCTACCTCTGAGGCCACAGCCGAGTTTCTTGTCCCGCCCTGGCGATTCACGTATGCCACGACCGTCGCATTGTCCGACTGAATTCAGACAGGGCATCCGTGCAGCCTCCTCGTCCAATGGGAGAGGCAGCACCTGATGGCCCGCAATTCCAGGACATTGATCGGGAGACGAGACTCCTCCGGAGACCACCGTCCCTGGGCCGACAACAGCCCTAGCACACCTCCCCAGCCGATCGGGCTGGCGTCCATCGTGACTACCGTCCAATGGAGGGGGAGGAACGACTTCCCCAACCACAGGGCCGGAGCCCACATCCACTAGAGCAGCGAAGTCCTGGTCCAGTGGTCCACCCTGATCAACCGATCCAGAGATGGGTGGGACTTGTCCCACTTTCACAGAATCTCCTGCTGCAGAACACGGGTGTGACACTAGGCGTATGGGACCGCCTTGAAGGTGGACAACATGAGGCCCAAGACCCGCATGCAAAAGCGTAGGGAGGACCACCTCTGGGACAGCAGGGACCAAACCGCCGGATGAAGCGTCTGTCGCTTGGATGGTGGAAGGAAGACCTTCGCCTGGGCCGCATCCAGAATCAGACCCAGTTACTCCAAGCGGAGACTGAGTCATCGCCGACTTTGGGCGATTGATCACCCAGCCAAACTCCTGCAGAGTGTGCAAGGCGATCGTCACATTGTCCCTGAGAGCTGGAGCCTACTGCTCGCAAGAGAAGGTCGTCCAGATATGCCACCACTGCGATGCCCCTCTGTCTCAGCAGAGCCAGAACTGGGGCTAACAGCTTGGTGAAGACCCGAGGCGCAGAGGCCAGGCCAAATGCGAGAGACACAAACTGATAGTGATGCTCCCCGACCGCAAAGCGCAGGAAGCGCTGGTGCTGAGCGCATATGGGAATATGCAGGTACGCATCTTTGATGTCGAGGGAAGCCAGGAAAATTCCCTGGTGCAGAGCCGCTACCACAGAGCGGACAGACTCCACCCTGAACCTTCGCACACGCACGAAGCAGTTGAGGGCCTTCAGGTCCAGAATCGGGCAGACTCCATGCTTCTTCGGGACCACAAACAGGTTGGAGTAAAACCCATGGAAACGTTATGCACGCGGAACGGGGACCACTACCCCTTGACAGAGTAGGTCCTGCACCGCCCCAAACAGGGCCTGCAGCCTGCAAGCGGGCAGTTGCAAGTTGGAGGCAAAGAACCTGTCTGGAGGACGGGAACGAAATCCTATTCTGTACCCTGACGAGATCACCTCGTGCACCCAGCGGTCCGAAATGCAGGAAGTCCACCGGTCCGCAAACCCCAGGAGATGTCCCCCCACCCGAAGTGCGGGTGGGGGCAGCCCTTCATGCGGAGGAGGACTTGTCCACCGGCTTGTCGCGCTTACGCTGCCAGGAATGCTTCTGTCAACCCACGGGGGCCTTGGCGGGCTTCAAGCCCTTGTCCGAGGAGCGGGAGGGACGAAAAAGCCGCTTGTGGGACGTAAAGGAGGGACCCGGTTTGCGACGGGACTCCATACTCTTCCTGGATGCCGGGAGAAAGGTACTCTTCCCTCCTATGAGATCGTTAATAATCTCATCCAAGGAGGCTCCAAAGAGCCACCCACCCTGAAAAGGCAAGTCCTTCAGGGCCTTGTTTGCTCCGCCGACCAACATTTCAGCCAGAGCAAACGTCTGACCACCACCGAAGACACGGACAATTTGGAGATCAGGGGGGCCGTATCCAGGGCTGCATCGCACAGATACTTAAGCCCCTGGACAATCTGTTCAGCAAGTTCCACACAAGCAGGGGGAACCTTAGCATCGCTCATTTCGCGGTGTAACAGCTTCGCCCATTCCGTGAGCATCTGTGACACCAGAGCAAAAGCCACAACAGGCCGCATGGCTGACCCTGCCAGAACAAACATGGATCTGACGATGGTCTCAGCCTTCCTGTCCGTCAGGTCCTTAAAGGACGGCGTGCCTACCACCGGGATCGTGTTTGCCTAGTTCAGGCGAGACACAGGGGGATCAACCACGGGGGGTGATGCCCACTTTTGTAACACACTGTCCTCGAAGGGATAGCACACAGAGAAACATTTGGGTATGGGAAGGGAGCTCTGAGGCCGTTCCCAGTCTCTGTAGAGAAATTTATCCGGATAAGACACATAGGGGAAAACCTTAGCCCCGCGGGCCGGTTTATGCGACCTGAAGGGGACAGGGACCTCCTGCGAGGGTCCCGCCGTATCATGCAACTTCAGGGTTTCACGCACCGCTGTTATCAGGGCGCTGACTAGTGCCATCTCATGCGTAGCAGTGGCCGCCGCAGATTTCTCCTACTATTAATAGAATCCAGGGCCTCGCCATCCGACAGCTCAAGGGGGGTCCCCGTCAGGGTCCGAGTCCTCTCCAGAAGAGGGGGGAGGTAGGGGCCGCCTTACGCCCACATGCTGTCTCTACCTGAGAGATGAAGGACCAGGCACCCCCCACCCTAAAACGCTGCGCAGGACTTACCACAGGAGAGTAACCCCGGAGGGACTCACCACCTGCCCGCTCAACTGTCCAGGAGAGGAGCTGTGCCTGCTGCTGTCTGCCGCTCCCTTGCCTGCCCATCCTCCACACTTGCCACTGCTTCTGCTGCTGTCCCCCAGGAGAGCTCTCCGCGCTGTGTGGGGGGTAAAACGGCGCCAGAATCCACAGGGACCGCCCCCCACACTCACAGGCTGGCACACGTGCATAGGCCACAAGAAAATGGCCACCGCTGCACACTAGAGGCCAAGCCCCCAGTCAGGAACGCCTCGGCTACACCAAAATGGCCGCCGGGCACCCCAGAGGCCGAATCATGCGGTCGGCCACAAGAAAATGGCAGCCAGACCACGGAAAAATGGCCACCAATCGATCTCCGATAGCCCAGCAGCACGAGGCAAGGAGGAGGGGGACAGCTAAGGCCCTGGACACCCCCTGGGGGAGGGGGGCGGGGGGCACAGCGACAGCACAGCACCGGAGGGAGGGGGTGGTGAAGCGGAGGAGGGGGGACCAACCCGCCAGCCTAACACCCCAGGGGGGAAACCCACCCGCTCCCCCCAGATCCTAGTGGGAGAGGGGGGGCATTCTTACCCATCCAGTCGGGCGGAGCGGGTATCCAGCCCGAGACAGATCTGCCTCACCCGTCAGGCCGAGGGGAGCTGTCGGCCATGGCAACACTGTGACACGGACACAGGAGCCTGGTCATATGTGCACCAGTGGGACATTTAACCCGCGGGGCCACCCCATCCAGTTCGGGGCCTGTCGCGGCCGACCCAGCGCAGAGCTGTGGTCTGCACGCGCTCAATGGCCGGCTGGGGAGACTAGGATCTGGGGACCCAGAGGGGTACCACAGATCCCAACAGGGAGCCAGGTCTACTCCTTGCACTAGGCAGAAAAAATTGAGCTAGCAGAGCTGATTGTGGGGTTATCTGCCAGTGGGCACTGCCCCCTGGGATGTGCTGTGTCTGTTACTGTTCTTTTTGCTGTTAGAACTGCCTGTTTTGCCTAGTAAACTCCTGAAGAGGGCAGTATAACCCACTTAGTCCTAAGAGTCACTGTGCCTGTCGACGAACGAAAGAGAAATGACATTTTTGTTGTTGTATTTAGATACTTTAGGCCCCTTTCACACTGATGGACCGATCAGATCCGCCTGTCAGTTATTAAAACTTTTGAAAAACTGACAGGTGGACCTGATCGCACCATTCATTGCTCTCTATGGAGTGTCGGATGTCTGATCTGAACCTGTCTGCTAAAAACAGATGGTTTTGGATCCGTTCCCCATTCATCCATTGCTTCCTGGCCAGTGGAGATGGCATTCCTGGGGGCAGCCATGTACCAGTAGCGTAGGTTTGCTTTGCTTATAGGTGACGCTAGACTAAAGCTATATGCCCTGACCGCTCGTATAGAGGCAACCATTAAAGTACATTGGTTTTGATACCAATACTTTGTTGATGGTAGATTTGTGTGATGCACAAGATACAATGTCCTGTATATAATCAGCCCAGACATTGAAAAAGTCTGACAAGTGCTATCACCATACTTTGCATGTGTTATAAGTATGCTCATGCTGAGACTGGGCTCAATTAGCTACTTTCCCTCCCTGGTGTCATGTGACTCAGTGTTACAAGGTCTCAGGTGTGAATGGGAAGCAGGTGTGTTAAATTTGGTGTTATCACTCTCACTCTCTCATACTGGTCACTGGAAGTAAAACATGGCGCCTCATGGCAAAGAACTCTCCGAAGATCTGAAAAAAAAAAGAATTGTTGCTCTACATAAAGATGGCCTAGGCTTTAAGAAGATTGCCAAGACCCTGAAACTGAGCTGCAGCATGGTGGCCAAGACCATACAATGGTTTAAAAGGACAGGTTCCACTCAGAACAGGCCTCGCCATGGTCAACCAAAGAAGTTGAATACACGTGCTCAGCATCATATCCAAAGGTTGTCTTTGGGAAATAGACGTATGAGTGCTGCCAGCATTGCTGCAGAGGTTGAAGGGGTGAGGGGTCAGCCTGTCAGTGCTCAGACCATGCGCGGCACACTGCATCAAATAGGTCTGCATGGCTGTCATTCCAGAAGGAAGCCTTATCTAAAGATGATGCACAAGAAAACCCGCAAACAGTTTGCTGAAGACAAGCAGACTGAAGCCTTGTACACACGGTGCGATGTTCGTACGACCGAACAGACCAAATCGTATGTTGGATCATGTAACTTGCGTACTGACATGCACTAAACGATCGTACAACCAAGCAGAACTTAATGACGTGTTATGAACGTATAAAGAGAAAGTTCAGGTGCATGTAATTAACATCCGGCCCTTCCTGACTTTTGAGCATGCGTGTTTTGCACAGTACAACTTGTTGGACCAACTACTCTGTACACACGGTACAACGGTCGTATGATCGCTTGTTGGTACAACCAAAGTATTCTAGTTTGATCAAACAACTGCTGTTGTACGACCATCGTACGTAGGCTGTTCTAATCGCGCGTACTAATGGTTGGATGATCATACAACGAGCAGTCGCACGACCGTTTTCATACGACCATCGAAGCATGTGTACGAGGCTTGAGGACATGAATTACTGGAACCATGTCCTGTGGTCTGATGAGACCAAACTAAACTTATTTGGTTCAGATGATGTCAAGCGTGTGTGGCGGCAACCAAGTGAGGAGTACAAAGACAAGTGTGTCTTGCCTACAGTCAAGCATGGTGGTGGGTGTGTCATGGTGCATGAGTACTGCCAGCACTGGGGAGCTACAGTTCATTGGGGGAACCATGAATGCCAACATGTACTTTGACATACTGAAGCAGAGAATGATCCTCTCCCTTCGGAGACTGGGCTGAAGGGAGGTATTCCAACATAACGACCCCAAACTTTCCTCCAAGACAACCACTGCCTTGCTAAAGAAGCTGAGGGTAAAGGTGATGGACTGTCCAACATGTCTCCAGACCTAAACCCTATTGAGCATCTGTGGGGCATCCTCAAACGGAAGGTGGAGGAGCGCAAAGCCTTTAACCTCCACCAGCTCTGTGATGTCTTCATGGAGAAGTGGAAGAGGACTCCAGTGGCAACCTGTGAAACTCGGGTGAACTCCATGCCCAAGAGAGGCAATCCTGGAAAATAAAGGTGGCCACACAAAATATTGACACTTTGGGCCCAATTTGGACATTTTCACTTAGTGGTGTACTCACTTTTGTTGCCAGTGGTTTAGACATTAATGGCTGTGTGTTGAGTTATTTTGAGGGGACAGCACATTTACACTGTTATACAAGCTGTACACTCACTACTTTACATTGTAGCAAAGTGTCATTTCTTCAGTGTTGTCACATGAAAAGTTATAATAAAATATTTACAAAAATGTGAGGGGTGTACTCACTTTTGTGAGAAACGGTATACAATAAATCTAGATA
>BLSH010042605.1:379465-392449 GCA_018402905.1 Glandirana rugosa
GGTGGTAATATTCCCCCCCGCCCGTGCCCCCCCCCTCCATGACTTTTTCATCAAAATCAATAATGCAGCCATCAATTCCTTCCCTCGTGCCAGGGTACTAGGTGTAATCCTAGACACTGACCTGTCCTTTCAGTCTCAAATCCAATCGTTGTCAAAAGTTTGTAGACTTCACCTCTAAATACGCCCCTTTTTAACAAATGAAATCACCAAGCTCCTCATTCACTCCCTTGTTATCTCTCGCCTTGACTATTGCAACTCCCTTCTCATTGGCCTCCCTTTCCATAGGCTATCCCCTCTTCAGTCTATCATAAATGCTGCTGCCAGAATTATCCACCTTACCAACCGCTCAGTGTCTGCCACTCCTCTCTTCCAATCCCTACACTGGCTCCCAATCACCCAGCGAATTAAATTCAAAATACTAACCACAACATACAAAGCCATTCACAACTCTGCCAAGAGCTACATCACCAAACTTGTCTCCAAATATCACCCAAACTGTCCTCTCCACTCCTCCCAAGACCTACTCTCACGCTCCCTTGTCTCCTCCTCCCATGCTTGTCTCCAGGATTTCTCCAGAGCCTCTCTACCTCAACCTATCCGTCTGTCTCCTTTCTCTTGCTATTTTCAGGCAATCCCTGAAAACTCATCTCTTCAGGGAAGCCTATCACACCTCCAACTAATCTTTTACCACTTCCATCAACTTATTCCCCACAGTTAGAACCTTTTGTACTACCTTCCCCACCCTATTAGATTGTAAGCTCTTCTGTAACTGTATTGTCTCCCTTTTACGTTGTAAAGCGCTGTATAAACTGTTGGCACTATATAAATCCTGTTTAATAATAATAAATAATAAAAGTCCATGCCTGTACACCACTCATTGGCCAGCAAAAGGTTAAATCATTTTATGCACACTTATACAGAAATAATGCTTGAGTTATAGCACCTATAGGACCTGTGTTTTGGGGCTTTTATTTTTGCTAGAACTGCTTCTCTCCCCATACAAGTTGATGGGAATGCAAAAACAGCTTGAAGCAGGTTCATGAAGCTAAGTTACCAAAAAGTGAGCCACTGCCTCCATCTATAACTGGTCTGTATGGTAAGGAGCATTGGAGGGCATCAGATAGACAAAAAAAACAGCCAAGGAATAAATCCACGGAAAAACCAAGCTCACTTACCGACCAGCTTGTGACCATCCAAATGAACCTGTCTAACAGTATGCGTTAAAAAGCAGGGGATTGGTTACACACATTAGCTAATGCATGTGTAAGCTGGAGGGCCCCGTCAAGGCTTCCTGCATCCTCCAGACCTATCTCTAAGTTAGAAAAAATGCGTTTTCCTAACCAATATCAAATGTCCAAAAAGTGAGCCACTGCCTCCATCTATAACTGGTCTGTATGGTAAGGAGCATTGGAGGGCATCAGCCAATGAATAAATCCAAGGAAAAACCAAGCTCACTTACTTACTTATTCCTTGGCTTTTTTTTGTCTATCTGATGCCCTCCAATGCTCCTTACCATACAGACCAGTTATAGATGGAGGCAGTGGCTCACTTTTTGGACGTTTGATATTGGTTAGGAAAACGCATTAACACCTTTGCAGTTATTTTGCTACCTGCTGGGTGTTTAGTGCGTCCCGATACCTTTAAGGAGGGATGGGCTACCTCCTGGCCATCTGCCTTCATCTATCTCATCAAGATGCATGTGCTTCCACTGTGGAGTCTCTCATCAGTTAGAGATAGGTCTGGAGGACGCAGGGAGCCTTGACGGGGCCCTCCAGCTTACACATGCATTAGCTAATGTGTGTAACCAATCCCCTGCTTTTTAACGCATACTGTTAGACAGGTTCATTTGGATGGTCACAAGCTGGTCAGTAAGTGAGCTTGGTTTTTCCTTGGATTTATTCCTTAGCTGTTTTTTTTGTCATGAAGCTAAGTTAGATGCACTGGTGAAGGAATCCTGAAAATATTTGAAGTGTCTCAAACTGATTCAAAGTGTAAACTGACTGCACCTGAAAAAAGGCTGCATTTGGCCTTAAAATGATTGTAAGGGTTCATGCACACGGGCACATCATTTTTTTTTTTTTACAATGCTAGGGAAACTTAGGTGCTGTGTGCAGCCATCCATAGTCATAAACGTCAATACTCATATATATATCCTGTATAGCATAGAGACATATTTTCTGAATGCAGACTTTGTGCCCCCGGGGGAATATGTCCGTACACTATATGCAGGTTTACACTAATAGCATCATACAGCTGTGCACAACCATTCCTGCCTATGGGCAACTGTATGTAGCACCCAGGCTCCTCTGCAACAAAAGAAGTGCCAGAGTTCTATGTTCCTAATGTGCATGTGTGAATAAGCCTAAGGGTATCATGTCCATGTTACACTCATTGAATTTGTATCAATAGCCAAATAAAGGAGTTTCTGGAATGCTTAGAAGGACCTTATTGAAGTAAATGTAAATCTACTATTGTGTGTGTATAGTACAATTCTACTGTATAGTATAGTATAAATCTACTATTGTGTGTATTTAATTGTTCAACTGGTTAAAGAGCCTTCCAAGTTTCTGATGAGGGAATATTAGAATTTGAATAGTAGGCTCCTTTGTAATCACTTCAGCACATCACATTTTGTAAAATAATAGTCAAAAATATTGTGTACCAGTCATTTGTTTCAAGTTGTTTATATCCATAATATATTCAAACATAAAACATGAGAAAACATGCTAACAACTTCACATGATCTTGCAAAGACATTAGTATTGATATGTCTCAGTGATCACGTAGTAGTGACAGAGTATCTGATGCAGTAACTTTTCTGCAAAGTTGCGGCTGGTTGAAGGGGACCAAATCCTGTGCAGGGTCGATGTGGTTCCTTTTCACCAGCTACAGCCAGGCAATACACAAAGCACTCCTCTTCTTTTGACTACATCACTTTATGCTGTAAGTATGAAGTTTAATCATTAAACATAATCATTTGTAGCATTTATTGGACCAGATATATTTGTCATACAGTCGGTACCATATATATTTTATGCATACACAGGGGTACATTTTTTTATTTCAAAACTGCCAACCTACACCCAGGCACTTGCTGCCATGATAACATTATAGTATATGCATTGGAATAGAGTTTTAAACAGAAGGCATATATTTCAAGACAAAATGCAGTTCTAATCTTAATCATTTAGGCTGGGTTCACACTGCAGCAGGCTCCAGCTCCTAGCAGGAGTCCGGTGCGTCCCCATTCACTGTTTCAGGTCCAATTTTGGGACGAATTTTTGGCTGAATGTGGGCCTGAAACGGACCAGAAGACGCACAGAATCCCTATGCAATTCGCACCGGAGTCGCTCTGGAGATGTGTGAACCAGCTCCATAGAGGGCCAGTCACAATCTCCTGCTATGTGAATTGGATGCAGAAAATCTGCATCCAATTCGCAACAGTGTGAACCCAGCCTAAACTTTGCCAGGATTCAAGTGACAATGTGGTGTTTTTTAACAATTTTCCTGTATAAACTTTATTGTATGCAGGTGTAGTCAAAGCTGACAGTTTAGTTGAGTGCACATGGTCAGCGTTCTATCCAGAGGTTGTCTTTGGGAAATAGATGTATGAGTGCTGCCAGCATTGCTGCAGAGGTTGAAGGGGTGGGGGGTCAGCCTGTCAGTGCTCAGACCATACACCGCACACTGCATCAAATTGATCTGCATGGCTGTCATCCCAGAAGAAAGCCTCTTCTAACGATGATACACAAGAAAGCCCACAAACAGTTTGCTGAAGACAAGCAGACTAAGGACATGAATTACTGGAACCATGTCCTGTGGTCTGATGAGACCAAGATAAACGTATTTAGTGCAGATAGCGTCAATCGTGTGTGGTGGCAACCAGGTGAGGAGTACAAAGACAAGTGTGTCTTTCCTACAGTCAAGCATGGTGGTGGGAGTGTCATGGTCTGGGGCTGCATGAGTGCTGCCGGCACTGGGGAGCTACAGTTCATTGAGGGAACCATGAATGCCAACATGTACTGTGACACACTGAAGTAGAGCATGATCCCCTCCCTTCGGAGACTGGACCGCAGGGCAGTATTCCAACATAACGACCCCAAACACACCTCCAAGACGACCACTGCCTTGCTAAAGAAGCTGAGAGTAAAGGTGATTGACTGGCCAAGCATGTTTCCAGACCAAAACACTATTGAGCACCTGTGGGGCATCCTCAAACGAAGGGTGGAGGAGCGCGAGGTCTCTAACATCCACCAGCTCCGTGATGTCATGATGGAGGATTGGAAGAGGACTCCAGTGGCAACCTGTGAAGCTCTGGTGAACTCCATGCCCAAGGGGATTAAGGCAGTGCTGGAAAGTAATGGTGGCCACAATATAAAATATTGACACTTTGAGCCCAATTTGGACATTTTCACTTAGGGGTGTACTCACTTTTGTTGCCAGCGGTTTAGACATTAATGGCTGTGTGTTGAGTTATTTTGAGGGGACAGCAAATTTACACTGTTATACAAGCTATAGACTCACTACTTTACATTGTAGCAAAGTGTCATTTATTCAATGTTGTCACATGAAAAGATATAATAAAATATTTACAAAAACGTGAGGGGTGTACTCACTTTTGTGAGATACTGTATATCTGCAGTGTTTACTTATCTCTCTCCAAAGCACTAAGTCCCGTGTCTTTCTGCTGTTTCGTTCCTCTGTTATCAGCATGATAACTTCTGCCAAGTTTTCTGAGACGGGAGATAAAAGCAGCCTGAAATTTGTGTCATGGGAGGTAGATTAGCAGAGAGCTTGACTTATCACAGCACAGCTCTGCAAGTATCTTCGTTCTTCTGTCTATGTGGGGGAGGGGGTGGGGGATATGGGTGTGCCTTTCTTCAAATCAGCTGTTACACAGTGTATGATAAGGCTCCACTGCTACTGCTGAATGAGGAAGTAAAAATTCTAACACCACATCAGAATTCTGAAGAATATATAAAGCTGAAAACAGGAGATATACATGTAAAATTTATGTAGGGAGATTTGTTTGATCTCTGTGTATCATCTGAGGCTGTTCACTTCACTGGGTTTATTTGAGGGTTTGCATTCACTTTAATTATCAAATAGTGTAAATCATGCTTGGCTATATTCTTGGTGATAGTTTTGTCCTTTGAATTCATTGGTTTGTATTTCCCCTGCTAAGTGAATTAATGATATGTCAGTGATCAGTTTTTTTTTCTGGGTTCACTGCCCCCTTCTAAATAAGGATAAGGTAATTTACCCCAGAAAATGTTGCAAGATGGTTGATCTGAAAAGATGTCTACTATCCCATGCATTAGGGAAAGTGATACCCATTGACTCCTAAGTTTATATAGAATATATCAGATCAGTGGAATAAAGCCTATGGATTTTAGTTTTAAAAGCTCAATTTATAAGGGCTCCTGACAACCTTTTAATATTAGTTTTGAATAGGGAAGGATTAGAACCTTGGTCAGGTTTTTATTGCTGCTTGGGTTTATATTTGAATCCTTCCAATAAGAACCCATCAGACTCCAGGAAAACAAAAGTGGCTGTTAGCACACAGAAGCAGGATGTTGTCTGAAGCTTTATTTACAAACAGGCATCCAAAAACAAACAGCAGGCAGGGGTTGTTTACTTTTTATAGTAGTGAAAAATGAGGGGAATTTATCAAAACGGGATCAGCTGTGCTTGGCAACCAATTAGCTTTCGTCTTAGGCATCAAACTAGCTAAATGTCAAATATAGCTGGATGTGAAGGTAGTCTCCATTGTTATCCACAAAGATAAATTATTTGTTAGTAGCATATAGCTAGAAGAAACATAATTTATGTAAGCTTACTGGTGATCTTGTATTTTAACTGAAAGTGATTGTAAAGGCTCGTTTTTTTTTTTGTTTTTTATAAAACAAACATGTTATACTTACCAGTTGGTTTTGCACACAGCAGCCCGGATCCTCCTCTTCTCGGGTCCCTCTTTGGCTCTCCTGGCCCCTCCCTCCTTCGAGTGCCCCCTCAGCCATCAGCTTCCTATAGGGGCACCTGAGTCGAGTCAGAGCTCCATGTATCCATTCAGACATGGAGCCCTGACCCGGCCCCGTCCCCTCTCTCCCGATTGGCTGACTGATTTTGATTGATAGCCACGGGAGCCAATAGCGCCACTGCTGTGTCTCAGCCAGTCAGGAGTGTCTGGGACAGCTAAGACACTCATGGACATCGCTGTAGAGAGAAGGGGCTCAGGTAAGTAATTAGGGGGGTGCTGGGGGGGGCTTTTACTAAGCGATCTTGTTGTTTTTTTCCCTTTGCAGGGAAAAAAACAGCAAGATTGCCTGTCAGTGTACAAAGCTCTGTGTTGTATACAACACAGAGCTCTCTTCCTTGAATGACTGGGCCAATCAGCGGGTCCTGGTGATCAATCATTGGCCAGGATGGGCTTGTGCTGTAACAAACCACAGCACAGCCGGGGCGGTGGGCGTGCCCGTCTTTCTTGGAAGTACTGATCACATACCAGATACGCGATCCAGCGCACAATGGCTGCCCTGCCGCAGTAGATGTACGTGGGGTGGTCCACAAGCAGTTAATGTTGCACAATAAAGCACCCAGGGTTTGGAGATCCCCAGTTGCTGTAATAATACCAAGCATGCAAGCAGGCACCTGGCGATGCATTTACTCTGTGGGTCTGGGATCACTGCAGTAGAAAGAAAGGTCAACACAGAGGTTCTCCTTTACCACTTACCAACCGGGCCACTTTTTTACATTTGGTGGTCACAAGCTAAAAACATTTTTTTTTTGCTAGAGAATTACTTAGAACCCCCAAACATTATGTATTTTTTTTTCAAACACCCTAGAGAATAAAATGGCGATTGTTTCAATACTTTTTGTCACACGATATTTGCGCAGCGGTCTTTCAAGCGCGATTTTTTTGGAACAATTTTACTTTTTTTGAGTTAAAAAATAAGACAACAGTAAAGTTAGCCCAATTTTTTTCCATATTGTGAAAGAGGATGTTACGTCGAGTAAATAGATACCATACATGACACGGTTGAAAATTGCGCGCACTCGCGGAATGGCGACAAAGTCTGGTATTTAAAAAGTTCCATAGGCGACGCTTTAAAAATTTTTAACGGTTACCAGGTTAGAGTTACAGAGGAGGTCTTTTGCTAGAATTATTGCTCACACTCTGGCGATCGCGGCGATACCTCACATGTGTGGTTTGAACATCGTTTTCATATGCAGGCGCGACTTACGTATGCGTTTTCTTTGCTGCGTGAGCTCGCGGGGACAGTGGCGATTTAAATCTTTTTATTTATTTATTTTTTTTATTTTATTTATTTATTTTTAGCACTGTTCCTTTAAAAAAAATCTGATCACTTTTATTGCTATCACAAGGAATGTAAACATCCCTTGTGATAGTAATATATGGTGACAGGTACTCTTTTTGGAGGGCCGGGGGGTCTAAAAGACCCCCCATCTCTCCTTTGCACTTCACAGTATTTGGATTGCCAAAAACGGCGATTCTGAACACTGTCATTTTTTTAAATTTGGCGCCGTTAGCCGCCGTGTAAACCGGAAGTGACGTTGTGACGTCGCTTCCGGAATTTCCCGAAGGAGACCCGATCGGAGCCGATTACGGCTTTTGTCAGGTCTCCTTCCAGCCGGCGGACGCGCCGGATCATCTCTCCGGTCTCCCGGTGGGATGGGAGGCCAGAGAAGAGCGGCGGAAGGGGGGGTGTCCCCTGCCCCCCCTGGGGTAACGACCGACCGGCTCCCGAGCCGGATCGGTCGTTACCCCTGGATAGCCAACCGCTAGCTCTAAAAAATGATACCGGGACATAGCCTGCAGGTGCAGGCTATGTCCCGGGAGAGCCGCTCAAACCCGACCGCCGCCTATTTACGGCGCTGGTCGGGAAGTGGTTAAATACCAATATAAAGGAAAAGTAGTGATTTTCTTCCTAGCAACCAACCATATGTTATATGTAATACAATTATAAGTGTATTTATGATCAAAATGTTAAAATCCTATATTCATTTCCACATTGTATTTCACTTATTTCTAGTGTACTCTTATTATCCTGATCAATCAGGAAGTGTGTAAACTTACTTTGTATAGATCCCCACATATTTATTACATGGAATTCTGTGGTATTCACTATGCCTTGTCAGTAGGCACTGCTGAATTCACAGAGCCTGCATTCTAAACTACAGAGGTGCTGAGAGAGGAGCCTTAAGAGGTGGAGTTCATACAGGAATTACTTCCTGCAGGCAGCAAGGTACCATGGGATATATAGTCCTTAGAAATTGAAAGTAAACAACAATCCAGGAAGTTGTGGAAAGAGATCACGAGTAGACAGGCAGAACTCACAACATAAAAGGAGATTTCTCAAGTATGATTATATTGGATTGTCAATAATAACTGTTGTTTAAAGAGGGACTGCAGTCGGCTCACATAATTTGTAATAAAAACATCTTTGCCATTCTGAAGCTTCCCTCCAACCACTTTGCATATTATTTTATATATACTGTGATTCTGTACTTGCAAATATGCTGCAGAAATCTCCCTCATTAAGTCTGACTGCAGCCATTTTAACTGTTGGTAGCTGAAGCTGCTGCCTGTTCACTTCCTGGATTTACACAGACACACAGAGGCACACCTCCAGCTCTGCAGCTCTCATTCCCCCTCCCTTCCTGGCAAACTCTCAGGAGAGTGAGAGAGAGAGAGCTGTGCATGATGTCCTAAGCCTAGGCTAATGAAAATACAAGAAACAGGAAGTGGGCTGTTTACCTGCAGAAAAAAAAGGTATTACTATCCAAAGTTAAAACAACAATGGCAGAAGATGGAACGCTTAAAAAATGACTGAAGGTCCGCTTTAAATTGTTATTATAGTGTTAATGTTATACATTTATACAATGAAAGTTTATCTTTTGACCATAGAACTCATTTAACTTTAGAAAGAATGTTAATTTAAGGGTATGCCTTAATGAAATGATAAATGTAACATTCTGGCTTTAAATTTAATCTGCTAAGTACCAATGAACTGGTAAGGTGTATCAAAGGCCGGTACCCAAAGATCCCTGGCAAAGCTTCCAAACATATCTAAGTGTTTTGTTAAACAAACTGTTATATAACCATTTAGCAGAGAATACTTGTCATAACTATGTGAGTTCTTCCCAAAGTCCAGTCAATCCAAATTCAAGACCATATATAAAGTTGTTTAGCATGGCTTTCCTGAAAACAAACCTTATCATTTCACCAGTGTTTTGCCCATTTAGGTTTACCGCCTTATTGCTGAAATCTGCTGAGATATGGTAAGAGGTTTCTTTAGAGATGGCAGCAATGTAGCCTTTGATATCCAGCTGGAATGCTACCTTTAGGTTACATACTTCTTAACATTCCATAGCCACGAGATCCAATATGGGCATATAAAGAAGTATGTTTCCCAGAGGTGAAAATAGATGGGTTGTCCACAAACTTGCAATCATGGTTGTTACAGATTTTCTGCAAAGAGACAAACCAAATTCAGTTAATTAAATTATATTCCTGTCATCAGATTTTAGAGGTTGTTAAATAGAATGACCTTACATTTTTTTTAAATTATTTTGTTCTATATACACGGCTCAAAAAAATTAAATGAATGCTTTTTAAGCAGAGTATAGCATCAAGTCAGTTAAACTCCTGGGATATTGATCTAGTCTGTTAAACCTACAACAGTAAAATCTGTCCATATGTGCAGCATAGCATGCTTGTTATACTCACTGTGGGACTTAAGGGGTTAATCCTCTGCATTGTGTAAAAAGGCTCTTTGATCCTGTATGGACAGATCCTCCCCTCCTGCAGGTTCTCTTGGCAAGGCCAGATAATACACAGTGAGGGTAATACTGCTGCACATGCCCAGTTTAGTCTCTATTGCTAGAGAGAATATTTCCTTGTTCTCAGAGCTATCCAGGTCACATGATATCGACATCACATGTGGGCGTGTATACAGGATTTAGTGAAAACTCCTCCTACCTGAACATTCAGCACTGCACAGACCCTGCAGTTTATCATGTGACCGTGATATACAGATCAGCCAAAAAGGTACAGTGCCTTGAAAAAAGTATTCATACTCAAATGTAATTTATTGGGATGTTATGTGATAGACCAACATAAAGTTGCACATAATTATAAAGTGGAAGGAAAATGATAAATGGTTTTCAACATGTTGTTTTACAAATTAATATCTGAAAAGTGTGGCATGCATTTGTATTCAGCCCCCTTTAATCTGATACCCCTAACTAAAAACTAATGGAACCAATTGTCTTTAGAAGTCACCTAATTAGTAAATAGAGTCCACTTGTGTGTAATTTATTCTAAGTATAAATACAGCTGTACTGTGAAGCCCTCAGATGTTTGTTAGATAACCTTAGTGAACAAACAGCATCATGAAGGCCAAGGAACACCCCAGGTCAGACATAAAGACAGGTCAGGCATAGAGTTGTGGAGAAGTTTAAAGCAGGGTTGGGTTACTAAAAAATATGCCAAGATTTGAACATCTCATGGAGCACTTTTCAATCCATCATCCGAAAATGGAAAGAGAGTGGCACAATTGCAAACCTACCAAAACATGGCCATCCACCTAAACTGACAGGGTAAGGAGAGCATTAATCAGAGAAATAGCCAGGAGGCCAATGGTAACTTTGGAGGAGCTGCAGGGATTCATAGCTCAGGTGGGAGAATCTGTCCACAGGGCAACTATTAGTCATGCACTCCACAAATCTGGCCTTTATGGAAGAGTGGTGCATAGTAAATAGTTACTTAGAGAATAGATTTTTGCTAGGAGAGGCAAATTTATTCAGGCTTGACTGATGTGCAGGCCTGATTGTTTTGATTTGGGCAGGGGAATGGCCCAGGAAGAGCTGGTAACTTCAGGAAGGAACACCCCTTGGTTACTCCTCCCCTTTTCTTCAGAACATTATGGAAAAGGGGGATGGACAGAGCAGATGAGACTTTCTGAAGTATGTTAAGGAGCCCCGACCAATCCCCAACCTGGATTGGCAGGGGGCAGGCCTCCTTAAATACTGTGGTCTGCCAGTGGGAGGGAGGAGAGTGTCAGGTGGAAGAGCTGGAGATGTAGCAGGTGTTGCAGAGGGCCTGAGGGAGTCCCCAGTCTAGGGGGACCTTGAGGCTCAGGAAGTGGAAAGAAGTTCTGACCAAGGAGCAGGAGAGCAACAGAGAGGCTACAGGAAAAGGGATCTGTAGAGGATCCACTGGTGTTGGTGAGTGACACACCCTGGAAGCTGGAGTAAGTGGACCGGAGCAGGCTGGTAGTATACAGTGGACAGTCTGAGGAGGTCACAGGAGCCAGTCAGGGAAGTGGTGTCACTGGGCAGTGGAGTAGGCCGGAGCAGCCAGGAGGGCTAGGGTGGCCTGAAAGAGGATGAGCTGAAAACAGTAGTCCATCAACCCTAGCTAGCACAAACATACTCCACTACACATTGAGGGCCCATGGCCCTTGCCTGTAATGGGTGGTCCGGAGGTCCTGCCAGCATAAACGCAGGCTTCACCACGTGCTAGCTAGGCCGGAACCAAGTGTGTGCAGGAGAGAGGAACCTGGAGGAAAGTGAGAATTGAAGCAAGTCTGTGCTGGAGGAAGGAGGAGTGTATATATGGAGGTGTATATAGAAGGTCCCGTGTTCTTGATCCATTGGGCATCCCACAGTCATCTCTACCCCATCCAAGTTTTATCCCCTAATAAAACAAAAAAAATCCAAAGTACTGGTCTGTTCCATGACTCTGGATGAAAATAAATGTGTGATTGCAGGCAGGGTGACAGGTGAACCACTACTTCCAGCCACCCCCAAGGGGGGACATTGGCTACAGTGGCAAGAAGCCATTGTTGAAAGAAAGTCATAAGAAGCCCCGATTCCAGTTTGCAAGAAGCCATGTGGGGGCAAACATGTGGAAGAAAGTGCTCTGGTCAGATGAGACTAAAATTAAACGCATTGGCCTAAAAGAAAACGCTATGTGTGGCAGTAAACTAACACTGCACATCACCCCGAACACACCATCCCCACCGTGAAACATGGTGGTGGCAGCATCATGTTGTGGGGATGCTTGCCTTCTTCAGCAGGGACAGGAAAGCTGGTCAGAATTGATGGGAAGATGTATGCAATCTTAGAATTCAGCCCTCTGAAGGTTGATCAATTTAATTACCATCAAACGATGTGGCATCCTGTCATTCCTAACACATTACCCAGTCCATATCAGTATAGATATCCAGCATGATATTTTTCCCCATTGAGATCTGATGTGTTTTCAAAGAGTTTATTTAATTTTTGAGCAGTGTATTTCGTTTTAGGACACAAAGGTATATGTGAAGAAAAAGTTCACTGAACAAATGTGACACCCATTCATACAACGAAACTTGCCCTATTCTGTTCTATAACTACCGGTATCTATCCTGTATGATCATAGGTTCCATCTAATGGCCATACTTGCTTTTTCTTCCTGAATGAGATATTTATGGCCACTAGATGGCGCTTACAATCATCCATGATATACAGTATACACAGTAACAGAGAATATGGCAAGTTTCGTAGGAGCTAAGCAGATGTGTTTCACATTGGTTTAGCAAACTTTTTTTTACATATACCCCAAAGTCTCAACTTAGATTTTTTTTTATAAATAAATCTACATGCCAGTGTATGTACTTTATCCAATATACAAACTTTAAAGCAGAACTAAAATATATTTAAAACTGAACTCCAGGTATGATCTAAATTGCATAGTTACATTGGTCCAGCTTGGACCAATGAAAGTATGCATATTTCATATCTGATGATTATTGTCATCTTCTAGGTACCGTACTGAGCAGCTGCCATTCACATTTTTTCTGTGAATACAAAGCTTTCTCTGACTGGACAACACACTCTGAAACTGCAAGTAAAAAATTGTGCATGCTTGCTCAACTGTGTTCGTTTTTGCATTATCCATATTTCATGTTATCCATG
>BLSH010042605.1:409522-450117 GCA_018402905.1 Glandirana rugosa
TTCTCTGTCCGCGCCCTCGCTAGCACCCATCGGTCGCCACAACGTACTCTCTGAGTCGACTGGCCCTGAGAGGGAGGACTAACCGACTCTGTTTATCACCCGCTGTAACCGGGGACGACGAGGGTTTGATTCAATCTCTCGGTTACTCCTCTCTCTCCCTCGCCTTGCCTGTGTCCCCCGTCGTCGAACCGAACCCACGGGGGTATCGTTCGACGAACGACACCCCCGTCCTCCCTCCCCGGTCCTCACGACCGCCCCCTGGTCTCTTCTCCTCCTAGATCTGACGAGACACGTTTTGGTGACGTTTTTTCGTGGGGCGCGCGGGAAGCGAGATTCTGGAGGACGTCCATGGACGTCCTGTCAGAATAACCCGACCGCGCTGTGGACGTCTTTTGTCTATAGCGCGGTCGGGAAGTGGTTAAAAATAACAAACGTCATACTTAATTGCTTTTTTGCAGTGGTTTTGCACAGAGCAGTCTAGATCCTCCTCTTCTCTGGTCCCCCGCCAGCACTCCTGGCCCCTCCCTCCTGCCCCCACAGCAAGCAGCTTGCTATGGGGGCACCCAAGCCAAGCTGCTGCCCCCTGTGTCCGTTCCGCTCCCTCTCTCTCCTCATTGGCTCTCTAACTTAGTTTGGGAGCAGCAGGGGCCAATGTCGCCCACTATTTGTCTCAGCCAATCAGGAGGGAGAGTCCCGGTCAGCTGAGTCTCTCATGCAACACCGCTGGCTACCCACGATCGCTCCCGCGCAGTGACAGAACAGAGGTCTGTCTATGTAAACACACATATCTCCGTTCTGACAGGGGGAAGGAATGTGATCGCAGGCTCCCTGTGTATGGGAGCCAAGATCACTCTCCTCCCCACTCAGCCCAGCCCCCATACAGTTAGAAAAACACACAGGGAACAGTTAACCCTTAGAGCGCCCCCTGCAGGTTAACCCCTTCCCTGCCAGTGACATTTACACAGCAATGAGTGCATTTTCATAGCACTGATCGCTGTATAAATGCCAGTGGTCCAAAAAAAAGTGTCAAAATGGTCCGAAATGTCTGCTGCAATATCGCAGTCCCGCTAAAAATCGCAGATCGCCACCATTACTAGTAAAATAATAAAAAAAAATAAAAACCCCATAAATTAATTCTCATCATTTGTAAACGCAGCAACTTTTGCGCAAATCAATCAATATACGCTGGTTGCGATTCTGTTTACCAAAAATATGAGGAAGGATATAAATCGGCCAAAACCGATGAAAAAATTGTTTTTATAATATATTTTTTGAGATGTATTTTAGCAAAAAGTAAGAAATATTGTTTTTTTTTTCAAAATTGACAATCTTTTTTTGTTTATAGCGGTGATCAGAAATGACGCAGAGGTGATCAAATACCACCAAAAGAAAGCTCTATTTGTGGGAAAAAAAGGTCGCAAATTTTGTTCGAGTACAACGACCGCGCAATTGTCAGTTAAAGCGACACAGTGCCGAATCGCAAAAAGTGCCCTGGTCCTAAAGGGGGAAATCCTTCCGGGGCTGAAGTAGTTAAGATTAAAAAAAAAGCCTTTTGCCTTTAGAACCACTTTAAAGTTCTATTTCTATGCATGAAGGTAAAAAAAAACCTTCTCCCCCAGCCCTCAATACTTACCTGAGCTCCATCGCGATCCAGCGATGTGTACGAGAGCCTCGGCTCTCTGGGGACTTTCACTCCTCATTGACTCCTCAATCACAGCCAGTGAGCCAATGAGGAGAGGGGGGTGCAAACTGCAGCTCTGTTTGTGAATGGACAAGCAGAGCAGCGGCTCAGGGGCAAACCTGCTCGACAGGAGGGAGGGGCCAGGAGCGCCAGCGGGGGATCCAGGCCACCACTGCACAGAACAGGTGAGTATAACATATTTGTTATTAAAAAGAAAAAAAAAAAGTTGATAATATCAATTTATTGAAGCTGACATTAGAAGCTGATTGGCTACCATGCAAATTGCTACCATGCAAATTCTGAGTACAACAGTTTTAGTAAATTTCCCCCAGAAATGTCTTTGATTTGGCATTTTTTCATTTCACATGTTGCAGTATTCAGAATTCAAATGCTCTCATATATTGCCAGTCTGTATTTTGCATGTTAATAATTTAAAGCATGCTGAAAATGTTTTATTGCAAAGAGAAGTAGAGGTAAGTTGGTTTTTGATTCTGTTAGTTGTTTGCAAAACTTGGTATATTTTTCTACATAAAAAAAAAATATATAAATAAAAATAATCAGCATGCAATTACGCAAGGAAGTCAAGCAATCTTTAAAGGGTTACTCCACCATAAATTGATTTACTGTTTATGCTACACAAGGTATTTTATAATCTAGTGTTATTAACATCTGCAGATTGTTAGTTATTTTCTACATTTAAATGTTCCTTGCTTATAAATATGGCAGTTGTCAAAGAACTGTCTACTGTATGTGTATAAGGGTCTGTGTTGATAGGCTTTGTTCACTTCAAGCGTATCTATGGTCAAGATGTAAAATCATATATTTCTTCCCACATTGTATTTCAATTTGTAGCCTACTCCTATTAATGTGAACAATCTTGAAGTTTGTAAACTTACTTTGTGAAGCTCCCCGCACATTTACTTCCTTGAATTCTGTGATACATATTCACTATGTCCTGTGTGTAGGCTCTGCTGTGTCACACATTTCACAGAGCCTGCCTTCTGACCTACAGAGGTGCTGAGAGGAGGAGTTTTAGGAGGCGGGGCCAGTACAGGAATCACTCCTTGCAGGCAGCAAGGTACCATGGGTTATGTAGTCCTTTGAAAGTAAAGAGCAGAGGAGAAGCTGCAAAGCATGCAGGAAATCCAGGAAGTTGTGTAAAGAGATGGCCAGCAGACAGGCAACACTCACAACATGAAAGGAAATATTTTTAAGTAAGTTTATATTGGATTGTCAAAAATAACTATTATTACAATGCTGATAAGAGCCTATAATTATGGAAAACCTGCTTGAAGCAGGTCGATTGCAGTTCACATGCACCTATCAATGAACTCTGAACGATCTCAGAAGCATCTCCAACCTATGTCAAACGGATGCCATTGAAACAAGCTCAAAATCTGTTGACACAGGCCCTAACGCTAGGTTCACACACCTACCCTTTTTTGCATTCTAAATTTGTGCGGGCACAGCAGTCCATTCATTTGAATGGGCTGTTGTATATGTGAGAAATGCAGGAAAGGGTCCCTGCATCTTTTTAAAATCACATCCGAATGGAAATTGAGTTAACCTGTCAGATGCTTGGGGGTGCCAATGAGAATAAATATAACCCCACTCATCTGCTAAAAAGCAGTGCATTTTGCCTAAAGGTGCCTGTGGGTGCAGTAATGCATATGATTTAGATGCATTCCCGTATCTGTATATATATATGTGAAACTAGCCTAAAGCTCCCTGAGAAATGGTACTTCCTGCTCATGTGATTGGCTTACCGCCAATTTTCCTAGCAATTTTTGTCCTACTACAACACTGGGGTTGATCATATGACAAAAAGAGATACAATTCTGCAATGACATTTACTGAAATTTTTGTAATCTGTATAATTACCGACACATAACAAAAGTAGAGGTATACTTTAGCTAATTTGCCTCTATAGACATGTCTGGTACGTCCTAAGAGTGAACCATTTCAAACAAGCTCATGGCTGCAGTAGCAGCTGTGAGCCTGTTTTATTTTTTTATCAGTGGGCTCTGGGCTGTGGTAAAAGTGATTTTTGCAACTGTGGAGCCACCCAATCACTTTTATCTGACCGGCAAGTGCTGTTCCCTCCAGTGGTTTCCAAACTCTCCTGCTCCACCGGGGACCACAACAATTAATGTCAGAATGGCAAGCGGGAGGAGATCAGGGGACATCCATTCCCCAATCTCCTCTGCAGTGAACCAGATGTGCTCAGCTCTAAGAAGTTGCAGTTCGGAGCTGTCAAAATCCTCATCAGAAAGCCAGGTGCACAGCTGTTCAAGCACAATCCTAAATTTGGTTGGTTGGAGCAGAGGGCAGGAGAAACATTAGTTGTCTAATAGACCCCAAATCTCTCCATAGAGTGAGTACCTGTCACCTGCCCACTGCTATTACATTAGGGCTTGTTAGCCCTTAGCAAACAAACTTGCCCCCCTCACTTGCACAAACGAGCCCACCATTTTTTGAAGCCAATTAGAGCCTCAGGCTCTAATCATGAGCTGAAAAAAAAGAAACCTTGAAATCTATGCGTACAGCGCCCTGCATGCAGATTAGGGGTCAGGCGCATGGATTGGGGGGGGGGCACCCCTGTGCCCCTGATGGAATGGCAGCCGCTGGTTATATTTAAATTAAAATAAAAAAAAAATAAAGGTAGTTCCGTCACCCTGCACACACCTACAAATGCAAACGTGAGCACAGGGTGAGTACATGTATGTAAACAGCAATTGCACCACATATGTTATGGTATGTATATCACTGCAAATGTCAGAGTGAGAGCAATAATTCTAAGGCCATCATTTATGGTTTACTTTAGAAATGGCCAATGGTGGACTGTTCCGTTAAATAGTGAACTCATGTGATAATGAAAAATAAAGTGAATAAACCAGATATCTACCCACGTGTTCAAACATAAACTATGTGTGTCTGTATACAATAAGGTAGCAGCTTAGTGTTGCAAATAGTAAATGTCATAATAAATGCATTATTCAAAATGTCAATGTGCAAAAAATTTAAAAAAAATTCCAGGTGTATAAAAAATTAGGTTACATTGAAAAAGTCCATAGGAAGATACTTACACTTAATGAAGGGTGTGACAAGTGAGAATGGTATTCAACTTCGTGGCTGCCAGTGTTCAAGAAAAAACGCAAAGTGTTCCATCCATAAGAAAAGAGAGTGGCCTCTTACCAGATCTGATACATCCCTATTACAGAGATTAACGAAGCTTATGGCTGGATGATCACAGGTGATGGAGATTTCAAACAGCGTGCCTTGATACACTTGCGGGGATGAGCAGATCTGATGGATCCCTGTTACAGAGATCAAGGAAGCCTATGCCGGGATGATCACAGGTGTGGAGATTTCAAACAGCGTGTCTTGACATACTTGCAGGAATGAGCTCCATGTGTTAAAAGAATATATATGAAAAGGGAGAAGCCTCATAGTGTAAATCAGCCAATTTTATAAAATAAAAAAAAAAATAGATGAACTTACATAAAGGTTAAAAAAATTCCAGCGTGAATGTTATCTTTAGTAGCGGTGTCAGTCTGCCATCTAGATAAATAGATAAATAGCATTGCAAGTACTCTCCAATCCAAGGAGCCTCTACGTTAGTGTGTGTGCATACAGTTGTGCTCATACCCTGGCAGAATTTATGATTTCTTGGCCATTTTTCAGAGAATATGAATGATAACATAAAAATTTTCCTTTCACTCATGATTAGTGTTTGACTGAAGCCATTCATTATCACGCAACTGTGTTTACTCTTTTTAACCACTTCAAGACTGAGCCTGTGTTTTGGGTTCAGTGTTCACAAGTTAAAACCATTTATTTTGCTATAAAATTACTTAGAACCCCCAAACATTATATGTTTTTTTTTCTAACACCCTAGAGAATAAAATGGCAGCCGTTGCAAAACTTTATGTCACACCGTATTTGCGCAGCAGTCTCGCAAGTGCGATTTTTTAAAATAAAAATCTGTTTTATGAGTTAAAAAATAAGACAACAGTAAAGTTAGACCAATTTTTTTGCATATTGTGAAAGATAATGTTACGCCGAGTAAAATGATACCCTACATGTCATGCTTCAAAATTGCGTCCGCTCGCGGAATGGCGACAAACTTTGCAACATAAAAATCTCCATTGGCGACGTTTAAAAAATTCTACAGATTAGCATTTTTGAGTTACAGAGGAAGTCTAGTGCAAGAATTATTGCTCTCGCTCTAACAATCGCGGCGATACCTCACATGTGTGGTTTGAACACCGTTTTCATATTTGGGGTGGGACTTATGTATGTGTTCGCTTCTGCGCGCGAGCTCGCGGGGACGGGCGCTTTAAATTTTTCTTTTTTTTAATTATTTATTTTACTTTTTAATTTTTATTTTTACACTGTTCTTTAAAAAAAATTGATCACTTTTAGTCCTATTACAAGAAATGTAAACATTCCTTGTAATAGAAAAAAGCATGCCATGACCTCTTAAATATGAGATCTGGGCTCAAAAAGACCCGAGATTCTCATATTTACACTAAAATGAAAAAAAAAAAAGGAAGCGCGAAAAAAAAATGGGCCCTTTAAGACCGTTGGGCGGAAGTGACTTGTGACGTCGCTTACGCCCTGCCATGTTTTGGAGCTGCGTGAACGGCTTCAGCCGCTCACTCGGCTCACGGACACTGGGGGGGGGGGGGACAGAAGCAATCATCTCCGCCGCTGCCGGCGGATCCGGGAAGCGGCGGAGATGACCGGAAAGCGGCAGTAGGGGGTCACCCCTCCCGCCGCTCATAAAAGTGATCACGTGGCGTCCGCCCCTGAGACCACTTTTATCTTGTGCAGAATCGCCTGCACTAAAAGAAGATACCGGGGTTATGGTAGCTATCTGCTACCATAACAACGGTATTCCACTTCAAAGTGACTACCGTCACCTGACGGCGTTGGTCCGGAAGTGGTTAAATCACAATGACAACAGAAACTACCCAAATGACCCTGAATAAAAGTTTACATACCCCAGTTCTTAATACCGTGTATTGCCCCCTTTAACATCAATGACAGCTAGAAGTCTTTTTGTGGTATTTGTGGATGAGGCTCTTTATCTTCTCAGGTGGTAAAGCTGCCCATTCCTCTTGGTAAAAAAAAACTCCAGTTCCTGGAAATTCTTGGGCTGTCTTGCATGAACTGCATGTTTAAGATCTTCCCAGAGTGGCTCAATGATATTGAGGTCAGGAGACTGAGATGGTCACTCCAGAACCTTCACTTTATTCTGCTGTAGCCAATGACAGGTCGACTTGGCCTTGTGTTTTGGATCTTTGTCATGTTGGAATGTCTGTCCCATGCGCAGCTTCCTGGCTGATGAATGCAAATGTTCCTCCAGTATTTTTTGATAACATACTGCATTCATCTTGCCATCAATTTTGACCAAATTTCCTGTGCCTTTGTAGCTCTCACATCCCCAAAACATCAGCGATCCACCTCCGTGTTTCACAGGCCTTGTTGACTCGTTTCCAAATGTAACGTTTATGGTTGTGGCCAAAAAGCTCAATTTTGGTCTCATCACTCCAAATGACTTTGTGCCAGAAGTTTTGAGGCTTGTCTCTGTGCTGTTTGGTGTATTGTAAGGGGGATACTTTGTGGCATTTGTGTAGTAATGGCTTTCTTCTGGCGACTCGGCCATGCAGCTCATCTTTCTTCAAGTGCCTCCTTATTGTGCATCTTGAAACAGCCACACCACATGTTTTCAGAGAGTCCTGTATTTCACCTGAAATTATTTTTTTCTTTGCATCCCGAACAATTTTCCTGGCAGTTGTGGCTGAAATTTTAGTTGGTCTACCAGACTGTGGTTTGGTTTCAACAGAACCCCTCATTTTCCATTTATTGATTAGAGTTTGAACACTGCTGATTGATATTCTCAATTCCTTGGATATCTTTTTATATCCCTTTCCCATTTTATACAGTTCAACTACCTTTTCCCGCAGATCCTTGGACAATAATTTTGCTTTCCCCATGACTCAGAATCCAGAAACGTCAGTGCAGCGCTGAATGAAAGATGCAAGGATCTGTTAGGAGTCCGGAAACTCATTGACCTTTTATACACTCACACTAATTACACGCAAACAGATCACAGGTGAGGATGGTTACCTTTTAATAGCCATTCAAACTCCTTTGTGTCAACTTGTGTGCATGTTATCAGGCCAAAATCACCAGGTTATGTAAACTTTTGATCAGGGTCATTTGGGTAGTTTCTGTTGTCATTATGATTTAAAAAGAGTAAACACAGTTGATTGATAATAAATGGCTTCAGCCAAACACTAACCATGAGTGAAAGAAATGTTTTTGTGCTATCATTCATATTCTCTGAAAAATGGCTAAGAAATCATAAATTCTGCCAGGGTATGTAAACTTATGAGCACAACTGTATATATTTTCCACACCTAAAATGGCGCTGCATAGGCCTGATGAAGAAGCGTATGCTCCGAGAACGCCTCACCTTGGTTACCCTCCTTGGGCCCGCGGTTCCCGGAGCTTACAGCTACACAGAATGCGGAGTCTACAGCCACCCTTCAGATGGGAACCCTTTTGCAGTGCCAGGTGCTTGTTTAATGCTATCTTTGTGAGTATTCTTAATCTGTATCTCACCAATAAATGGATAAAAGCTACACTCAGATAGGCGTGTGTGTTTTCTCCTCAGCTCTTTTCAAGTTGCCTCCTGCTTGCACACAGCGCTGCTGCAGAGTGTCCTATCCCCCCGCCTATGGACTCATATGGACATTCATTGTTCTTTATGTCCCAGATTATAGCCAGTTGTGACACCCCATTTGCATGTTGCGCCAATTTTTTACAATTGTAATTTCAGAATATGTATAATGTCCTGGGTGTTTTAAGTAATTTTAAAGCCAAATATGAAGATTTTAACATGTGTGTGAAAAATAAAAAAATGAATCTAGAGGTGAAGTGGTTAATGGAGAAATAAAATTTATAGCATGTTATTAAACATTACAGTAATGCTTGAGATTTATACTGTGTATGTGTATATACAGTATCTCACAAAAGTGAGTACACCCCTCACATTTTTGTAAATATTTTATTATATCTTTTCATGTGACAACACTGAAGAAATTACACTTTGCTACAATGTAAAGTAGTGAGTGTACATCTTGCATAAGGCCCCTTTCACATGGGGCGGATTCGCTCAGCGGACTCCGCCAGCTCAGTGGGAGATCGCTCCGTTAATCCCTGCTGAGCCGGCAGTTGATAGGTCTGTCTCTGCTCACTGTGCAGGTATGGACCTGTCAGAGCCCTGCTGTTCTCTATGGGCAGATCGGATGAAAACAAACTGCATGTCCGTTTTGCATCCGATCCGAACCGCAGGACGGAAGGCAAACGTATCGCCCATACGTCTGTTTTGAGCGGATCTCGTCGGATCGGATGGCAAACGGGTGTCAGCAGACACATCTCCGCTGACATCTGCCGGCCCATTGAAGTGCCCAAGAAGTGAAATACGGACAGGCAGATTAGAGCGGGCCGAATATGTGAAAGGGGCCTTACAGTGTAAATTTGCTGTCCCCTCAAAATAACTCAACACACAGCCATTAATGTCTAAGCCGCTGCCAACAAAGTGAAAATGTCCAAATTGAGCCCAAAGTGTCAATATTTTGTGTGGCCTTCACAGGTAGCCACTGGAGTCCTCTTCTACTCCTCCATGAGGACATCACGGAGCTGGTGGATGTTAGAGACCTTGCGCTCTGCCACCTTCCGTTTGAGGATACCCCACAGATGCTCAATAGGGTTTAGGTCTGGAGACATGCTTGGCCAGTTCATCACCTTTACCATCAGCTTCTTTAGCAAGGCAGTAGTTATCTTGGAGGTGTGTTTTGGGTCGTTAGCATGTTGCATTACTGCCCTGCGACAAAGTCTCCAAAGGGAGGGGATCATGCTCTGCTTCAGTATGCCACAGTACATGTTGGCATTCATGGTTCCCACAATGAACAGTAGCCCCCCAGTGCCGGCAGCACTCAAGCAGCCCTAGACCATGACAGTCCCACCACCATGCTTCACTGTAGGCAAGACACCCTTGTCTTTGTACTCCTCACCTGGTTGCTGCCACACACGCTTGACACCATCTGAACCAAATACGTTTATCTTGGTCTCATCAGACCACAGGACATGGTTCCAGTAATCCATGCCCTTAGTCTGCTTGTCTTCAGCAAACTGTTTGCGGGCTTTCTTGTGCATCATCTTTAGAAGAGGCTTCCTTCTGGGGCAACAGCCATGCAGACCAATTTGATGCAGCGTATGGTCTGAGCACTGACAGGTGACCCCCCCCCCCCCTTCAACCTTTGTAGCAATGCTGGCAGCACTCATACATCTATTTCCCAAAGACAACCTCTGGATATGACACTGAGCACGTGCACTCAACTTCTTTGGTCGACCATGGCGAGGCTTGTTCTGAGTGGAACCTGTCCTGTTAAACTGCTGTAGGGTCTTGGCCACCGTGCTGCAGCTCAGTTTCAGGGTTTGGCAATCTTCTTATAACCTAGACCATCTTTATGTAGAGTAACAATTCTTTTTTTCAGATCCTCAGAGAGTTCTTTGCCATGAGGTGCCATGTTGAACTTCCAGTGACCAGTATGAGAGAGTGAGAGCGATAACACCAAATTTAACACACCTGCTTCCCATTCATACCTGAGACCTTGTAACACTAACGAGTCACATGACATCGTAGAGGGAAAATGGCTAATTGGGCCCGATTTGGACATTTTTACTTAGGGGTGTACTCACTTTTGTTGCCAGCAGTTTAGACGTTAATGGCCGTGTGTTGAGATATTTTGAAGGGACAGCAAATTTACACTGTTATACAAGCTGTACACTCACTACTTTACATTGTAGCAAAGTGTCATTTCTTCAGTGTTGTCACATGAAAAGATAGAATAAAATATTTACAAAAATGTGAAGGGTGTACTCACTTTTGTGAGATACTGTATATATATATATATATATATATTGTAAATACAATCATCCAGTAAGCAGTATAGTTTCCATTTAAAAGACAAAACAATGCCTGTAGCAGAGTTAGGACAAGAAACATTTTTCGCAGGGAAACCACCCTTTTGGACAAGTGCACAGTTTCTGGTAGTTGATGCTGAAAAGGCTGTGGCATTTCAAGCTGTAGATACTTTTAGACGCTTTCTCCATTGCCCTGAATCCCTTATCACCATAATGCAAATTGATACTTTCTGGTAGTCACTCTAAAGAGCTTGTCTAGCTCTTCCCGCCTACCACATGTTACTAATGGCCAGTGCAGCCATCCATTATGTTGATGAACATTTACAAGCTCTCTGCACTGACATAAGTGTTGAAATTTGCATATTATAGTACAAAGACAGTCACAAACCCCAGTACACTAAAACAATCATCTAGGTCAATATGCAATAGTACACATACACTGCAATCCTATATTTTACTTGCAGGAAAAATAAAAATGTATTAAATTTATTATTGTAGCTCATTAATCCTAAGGCTTGGTTCACATTGCTGCAACATGGGATATGACTTGTGAGACCCCATGTTACATGACAGGCTGGGTTAGTTTATGGACAGGCTAGGGTAGCATATGGACAGGCTAGGGTAATATATGGACAGACAAGGGTAGTATATAGACAGGCTAGGGTAGAATATGGACAGGCTAGGGTAGAATATGGACAGGCTAGGGTAGTATATGGACAGGCTGGGGTAGCATATGGACAGGCTAGGGTAATATATGGACAGACAAGGGTAGTATATAGACAGGCTAGGGTAGAATATGGACAGGCTAGGGTAGAATATGGACAGGCTAGGGTAGTATATGGACAGGCTGGGGTAGTATATGGACAGGCTGGGGTAGTATAGGGACAGGCTGGGGTAGTATATAGACAGGCTGGGGTAGTATAGGGACAGGCTGGGGTAGAATAGGGACAGGCTGGGGTAGTATAGGGACAGGCTGGGGTAGAATAGGGACAGGCTGGGGTAGAATAGGGACAGGCTGGGGTAGTATAGGGAAAGGCTGGGGTAGTATAGGGACAGGCTGGGGTAGTATAGGGACAGGCTGGGGTAGTATAGGGAAAGGCTTGGGTAGTATAGGGACAGGCTGGGGTAGTATAGGGACAGGCTGGGGTAGTATAGGGACAGGCTGGGGTAGAATAGGGACAGACTGGAGTAGTATATGGACAGGCTAACTGTGTAACTGCCTGTCCATACAAGCAGACAGATACACCAGAGCCCCCGCACCTCTGTTTGTTCCCCACTGTATCCCCAACCCCCCCCCCCCCCACACACACACATCAGTTCCTCTCTGTACCCCCCTCCCCCCGCAAATCTGTTCCCCTGTGTACACAATGCAATGCAGACAGCAAGTTTTTTTTAATTGGTTACTGACCGGCTCGCATACATTTACTGCTGCACTGTGGCAGTGTAGCGTGAATTGCCATTTATAAACAGCGATTTGTGCATGGCGCAGCTAGCAGGCGCTCTCCCTGAGTGTGGCCGCGGGCCGGGCGGACTCGATGTCTACTGGCGACCCACGATCGCCTGATACATAGGAAAGGCGGGAAACCGCTGATGTAAACATGGCGGTTCCTAATTCTGTCAGGCAGCATGACAGAGATCTACTGATCCCTGTCATAGGGATCAGTTAGATCTGTCATGCCCCTGCCAGCCCAGGCCCCACACAGTTAGAACACGCTGAGGGAACACAGTTAACCTGAAGATCACCCCCTGCAGGTTAACCCCTTCCCTGTCAGTGACATTTATACAGTAATTAGTGGCTTTATTTTAGCTCTCGCTGTATAAATGTCATTGGTCCCAAAGAAGGGGAAAAAAATGTCCGATCTGTCTGCCGAAATATCGCAGTCCCGCTAAAAATCGCAGATCGCCGCCATTACTAGTAAAAAAAGAAATAGTAAAAACGCCATAAATTAATTCTCATAGTTTGTAAACGTGACAACATTTGCGCAAACCAATCAATATATGCCTATTGTAATTTTTTCACCTCAAAAATGTAGAAGAAATATATAAGTTCTCTGGTAAGGAAGGGGGTAAATCCTTCCGGGGCTGAAGTGGTTAATTCAGCTGACTGAGTGCAGCACTGAGCGTGCTGCCTGTTTTCCACTACCTGAGCCAGCAGCAGTGGTGGCCTCACCTCCAGGAGAGCAGTGCCGCGATGCTGTCTGTCCTCCCACAAAAGATCCATCGGTCCAGGAGGAGGGAGGGAGAGGAAATCGCGGCAAGCCCAGAACTATATGCAGGGCCTCCATCTCGCCCGCCCCAGACGGTTCCATCATTAACCACTTCAATACCGGACACTTAGAACACTTCCCGCCCGGACCAATTTTCAGCTTTCAGTGCTCTCACAATTTGAGTGACAATTACTCAGTCATGCTACACTGTATCCAAACAAAAATTTTATGATTTTTTTTTTCTCACAAATAGAGCTTTCTTTTGGTGGTATTTAGTCCCCGCTGGGTTTTTTATTTTTTGCGATATAAGCGAAAAAACTGCGAAAATCTTGAAAAAAACCCACTTTTTTATTTTGTACTGTAAAATTTTGCAAAAAAGTAATTTTTCTTCATTAATTTGGGCCAAAATGTATACTGCTACATATCTTTGGTAAAAATAACCCAAATTTATTTAGTCTGTCTGAAAGTTATAGAGTCTACAAACTATGGTGCAAATCACTGAAAATTAATCACACCTGGTGTACTGACGGCCTATCTCATTTCTTGAGACACTAACAGGCCAGGAAAGTACAAATACCCCCCCCCCCCCAAATGACCCCTTTTTGGAAAGTGGACATTCCAAGGTATTTAGTAAGAGGCATGGAGAGTTTTTTTTCCCACAATTCTTTGCATAGCATGCACATAGCTAAAATGGCACCCCAAAATCCATTCTGCTACTCCTCCTGAGTATGGCAATACCACATGTGTGAGACTTTTACACAGCCTGGCCACATACAGAGGCCCAACATTGAACTAGCACCTTCAGGCATTTTAGAAGCATAAATTACACATCTCATTTCTCAACCACCTATTACACTTTTGAAGGCCCTGGAGCACCAGGACAATGGAATTACCCGCAAAATTACCCCATTTTGGAAAGCTAACACCCAAGGTATAATCTATGAGCCATAATGAGTCTTTTGAATGTTTCATTTTTTTCCAGAAGTTTTTGGAAAATGTGTAAAAAAAATTAAAACGCATTTTTTTTACACAAAGTTGTCCATTTATAAGATATTTCTAACACATAGCATGCACATAGCTAAACTGACACCCCAAAATCCATTCTGCTACTCCTCCTGAGTATGGCGATACCACGTGTGTGACTTTTGCACAGCCTGGCCATATGCAGAGGCTCAACATTGAACTAGCACCTTCAGGCATTTTAGAAGCATAAGTTACACATCTCATTTCTCAACCCCCTATTACATTTTTGAAGGTCATGGAGCACCAGGACAATGGAATTCCCCACAAAATTACCCCATTTTGGAAAGCTAACACCCCAAGGTATAATCTATGAGGCATAATGAGTCTCTTGAACGGTTCATTTTTTTCCAGACGTTTTTGGAAAATGTGGAAAAAAAATGAAAACGCATTTTTTTTTACACAAAGTTGTCCATTTTTAAGATATTTCTAACACATAACATGCACATAGCTGAAATGACACCTCAAAATCCATTCTGCTACTCCTGAGTATGGCGATACCACATGTGTGGGACTACGGCCACATACAGAAGCCCAACATTGAACTAGCACTTTCAGGCATTTTAGAAGCATAAATTACACATCTCATTTCTCAACCACCTATTACACTTTTGAAGGCCCCCGGAGCACCAGGACAATGGAATTACCCACAAAATGACCCCATTTTGGAAAGCTAACACCCCAAGGTATAATCTATGAGGCATAATGAGTCTTTTGAACGGTTCATTTTTTTCCAGAAGTTTTTGGAAAATGTGGAAAAAAAATTAAAACGCATTTTTTTTTACACAAAGTTGTCCATTTATAACATATTTCTAACACACAGCATGCACATAGCTAAACTGACACCCCAAAATCCATTTTGCTACTCCTGAGTATGGCGATACCACTTGTGTGAGACTTTTACACAGCCTGGCCACATACAAAGGCCCAACATTGAACTAGCACCTTCAGGCATTTTAGAAGAATAAATTACACATCTCATTTCTCAACCACCTATTACACTTTTGAAGGCCCTGGAGCACCAGGACAATAGAATTGCCCACAAAATGACCCCATTGTGGAAAGCTAACACCCCAATGTATAATCTATGAGGCATAATGAGTCTTTTGAACGGTTCATTTTTTATCCAGAAGTTTTTGGAAAATGTGGGAAAAAAATGAAAACGCATTTTTTTTACACAAAGTTGTCCATTTATAAGATATTTCTAACACATAGCATGCACATAGCAAAAATGACACCCCAAAATCCATTCTGCTACTCCTCCTGAGTATGGCGATACCACATGTGTGAGACTTTTACACAGGCTGGCCACATACAGAGGCCCAACATTGAAGTAGCACCGTCAGGCACTTTAGAAGCATAAATTACATATCTCATTTCTCAACCACCTATTACACTTTTGAAGGCCCTGGAGCACCAGGACAATAGAATTACCCACAAAATGACCCCATTGTGGAAAGCTAACACCCCAAGGTATAATCTATGAGGCATAATGAGTCTTTTGAACGGTTCATTTTTTCCAGAAGTTTTTAGAATATGTGGGAAAAAAATGAAAACGCATTTTTTTACACAAAATTGTCCATTTATAAAATATTTCCAACACGCAGCATGTACATAGCAAAAATGACACCCCAAAATACATTCTATTACTTCTCCTGAGTATAGCAATACCACATGTGTGAGACTTTTACACAGCCTGGCCACATGTAGAGGCCCAACATCCAAGTAGCACCTCCAGGCGTTCTAGGAGCATAAATTACACATACCATTTTCTGACTACCAATCACATTTTTGAAGGCCCTTCATATTTTTTTGTTTTTTTCCCTTTTTTTTTTCCCCTTCATATTTGTAACACATAGCATGTACATACCAAATAACAAAAGATTACCTGTGGTTTTAGTAGTGCAGTGGTCCACAGAGGAGAGCATCGGTCCAGGCAGCAGGCAGAAATGTGGTCAGTGATAGCAAAAGCAATCGTCCAAGCAGCAGGCAGGAATATTGTGCATAGTTAGTACAGGCAGAAATATTGTCAGCACAGCCAAAAGCATTGGTCCAGGTAGCAGGCAGAGATGTCAAGGCAGAAATCCTGTCCATAGTCAGTAGAGGCAGCAGGTAGAGATATGGTCAACACAGCCAATGCATTGGTCCAGGCAGCAGGAAGAAACATGGTCCATAAAGTCCTGGGTCATTACAGGCAGCAATATGGTCAGCACAGCCAAAGTATTGGTCCAGGCAGCAGGAAGAAACATGGTCCAGATAGTCCTGGGTCATTACAGGCAGCAATATGGTCAGCACAGCCAAAGTATTGGTCCAGGCAGCAGGATGAAAGGTCCATAAAGTCCTGGGTCATTACAGGCAGCGATATGGTCAGCACAGCCAAAGTATTGGTCCAGGCAGCAGGAAGGACCATCAAGCTTAGGGCCAGGGGGACAGCGGTAGAGGGTTCTCCCACCCAAACGCTTTGAAGCCTCCGGGAAACCAGACCCTGTTCTGGGAACACAAAAAACCAAACACTGGTTTTCTCTACTCAGAACACTTTCTGGAGCCCCTCACATATGTGAGACCCCTGTGCACTAATGTATAAGGGAAAAAGATCAGTCCAAGTGGCAGGCAAAAACATGGTCGATTAACAGGCCGAGGTCATGCATGTGGAAGTCAGAAACGTGGTTTAAAACAGCAGGCAAAGACATTGTTGGTAAACATGCCAGGGTCAGTTAATGTTGAGGTCAGAAACATGATTTAAAACGATAGGCAAAGACATTGTCGGTAAACAGGCCAGGGTCAGTTAACGTGGTAGCAAGCAAATTGTCCACACAGTCCAAATGTATTATAGTGCAGCGCTTCAGAACAGTCTCTTTCCAGTGCGTGATACACCCAAAATGTGCTTCTAAGTTCCAAACCAGAAAAGGTGATATAGTGTCAGATATCCTCCACCAGCCACACTAAAAGCTCACCTTCCTGAGTAGGCTCTTATTACAGGAGCCAAGACCCGCATAAACAGATTCCAAGATGAGAAGATGGTCACACTTTTCCTTTTCTCTCAGATTCCAGAGCCCCTGGACCCCTATTATGGGGGGGTCAGGGAATGCTTGTGTGGATATCCAGCTTCCACTCAGCCACAGATGTTGGTATCCTCAACGTTGTCTCCTGGATATGCCAACCAATCCGTTATGCAGATACCGCCTGCAATACCGGACAGTGAGAATAACAGAAAAGGTGAGAAATTAAATGTCTCTCTTTAAGCGTTGCACTTTTTTCCCCCAATCTCTTCAGCTCTGAACTCCTCAGCCCTCCTCACCGGACTTCCTCCGGAGGAAGTCCGGTGAGGAGGGCTGAGGAGTTCAGAGCTGAAGAGATTGGGGGAAAAAAGTGCAACGCTTAAAGAGAGACATTTAATTTCTCACCTTTTCTGTTATTCTCACTGTCCGGTATTGCAGGCGGTATCTGCATAACGGATTGGTTGGCATATCCAGGAGACAACGTTGAGGATACCAACATCTGTGGCTGAGTGGAAGCCGGATATCCACACAAGCATTCCCTGACCCCCCCATAATAGGGGTCCAGGGGCTCTGGAATCTGAGAGAAAAGGAAAAGTGTGACCATCTTCTCATCTTGGAATCTGTTTATGCGGGTCTTGGCTCCTGTAATAAGAGCCTACTCAGGAAGGTGAGCTTTTAGTGTGGCTGGTGGAGGATATCTGACACTATATCACCTTTTCTGGTTTGGAACTTAGAAGCACATTTTGGGTGTATCACGCACTGGAAAGAGACTGTTCTGAAGCGCTGCACTATAATACATTTGGACTATTGCATTGAAGGATTTAGATAAATTACCTTTAGTGTTCAGCAGCTGTTTTATTCATTATTTCATTATTTCATTTTACTGCGCTGTTTGAACCCATATATTAAATTGTCCACACAGGTATTTGAAACGGGAAATGGCAGTCTATAGTCTATATGGGAAACTAATATCTGATTTGTTTATGATAATTTTTGAAACAATGTCCGATGCACAGGCCAGGTTGGGAGGGACAGTCGGGGCAATAATAGGTGGTATCTCTTCTGACGCCTCCTCTGGAGCATACATGACATTTCTTCTGTGGTCTTCTTCTGGATTCTGTGGGGGGGATGGGGAAGCGATAATGTTGCTCGTGGAGTCGACTCACACTATCGTAGCGAATACTTTCTGGGACGGGTCCTTGCTGATAAATGAGGGCAGTAATCATTTTTTCAATATATTTGAAGTAGGTGAGAGATTGGTTTTAGGACGATTTTTGGCAACACACAAACAAATTATACATGGCCATATGAAAAAGGTGAAATGCGGCTTTCTTATACCAAAAACATGACCTACGGGTAGATAAATAGGGCTGTACCATCTGGTCGTTTAAATCCACCTCCCCCCCCCATGAATATATTGTAGTCGTGGACACACTTGGGCTTTACAACGGGGCCATGTCTTCTTTGGATCTCCACCGAGGTGTTATTGTGGATAGTGGAGAGGATGTGGACATCTTTCTTGTCTCTCCACTTCATGGCCAATACCTCTTCATTCCTCATGAAGGCAGATTCCCCGTTTTGTAGCTTTTGGGTGATGAGATTTTGTGGGAAGCCCTTCCTGTTTTTCTTGAAGGTGCCGCAGGCCAGGGTTGTCTTTTGATATAGATGGCGAAATAGGGGCAGGCTGGTATAATAGTTATCCAAGTGTAGGTGGTATCCTTTTCCAAAGAGGGGGTATACCAGCTCCCAGACAATCTTCCCACTCATTCCAATATATGTGGGGCAATCACAGGGCTGGAGTTGGGAGTCTTTACCTTCGTATATTCCGAAGGAGTACACATAGCCAGTGGCTCAATCTCACAACTTGTCACGTTTTACGCCATACCTGGATCTCTTGCTGGGTATGTACTGTTTGAAATGCAGCCGGCCAGTGAAATGGATGAGGGACTCATCCACACAAATATTTTTTATCTGTGATGAACATTTGGGTGAATGTCCGGGAAAAGGAATTAATTAGGGGGCGTATCTCATATAATTTATCATGGTTGGGGTGATCTCGGGGAGGGCACTGCGAATTATCACTAAAATGGAAGAAACGCATTATCATGTCGTATCTTGTCCTGGACATGACAGCTGAGTATATCGGCATGTGGTGGATTGGGTGGGTGGACCAATACCCATGGAGTTAGTTTTTTTGCGTAATCCCCATATTCAGTTTGAGACCCAAAAATATTTTTAATTCATCCAGTGTCAGACGTCGCCAATGGAACATGCGGGCATAAGATGAAGTGGGATTGGTAGCAATGAATTGTTCTGCGTACAGATTGGTTTGGTCCAACATACTCTGTAGCAATTCGGGGTGGAAAACAAATTAAAGTAGTCCAATCGGGCAAAATTTGTAGCGTCAACCTGCACACCTGGTTGTGCGGTGAAATTGGGGATTATTGCAGACCCTGAGATGGCGGGCAACCATACGGGGTTTGCCAGGGCATCGGGAAGGAAGGACTGGGCCCGGATTAGGGTTCTTGGGGTTCGGTGTGTAGTTCCAGTGCTAGTACTGGGCTCCTCTTCCTGGGGTCTGGTGCTGCTGGTGGTGGGCAGGTCTTCTTTTCTTGGTCCTAATCTTCTCATTCTTTTAGGAGGGGGGGGCGGTTTCCTCAGCTGAATCGGACTCTGATCCACTGCCCTCTAATGGCTCATACTGCAAACCAGAATCGTTTGATGAGAGCTCCCTGCTGCTCTCATCATCTGACATGGCAAGTATTTCATACGCCTCCTCAGGGTTATATACTCTTTGAGACATGATAGTGGGCCTGGTGAGTATACTGATGGCAGTACTGATGGGTGGCGGTATTGGTGGTGGACCTGCGTTTAGCGGTACCGGTGGCTGTACTGGTGGCTGGCCTGTGTGGCGGTACCAATGGCGGTACTGGTGGCGGATCTGGTAATACGGATGGCTGCACTGGTAGCGGATTTGTTTAGTGGTACCAGTGGCGGTACTGGGGGCTGGCCTGTGTGGTGATATGGATGGTTGTTCTGGTAGCGGATCTGTTTAGTGGTACCGGTGGCGGTACTGGTGGCTGGCCTGTGTGGCGGTACCGGATCTGGTGATATGCATGGCTGCGCTGGTAGCAGATCTGTTTAGTGGTACCGGTGGCTGGTCTGTGTGGTAATACGGATGGCTGTTCTGGCAGCGGATCTGTTTAGTGGTACCGGTGGCGGTACTGGTGGCTGGCCTGTGTGGCGGTACCGGTGGCGGTACTGTGTAGCGGTAGTGATGGCGGTACTTGTGGTGACAGATGGGCTGTGTGACAGATCCAAATGATACTGGTGACAGGACACAGCCGGTCACATGGTAAACAGCCAATTTTATTGGTTGTTTACAGATCGGGAAAGCGCTGTGTCCAATCGCTGTGTCACCCGCTCTTCCCCCCCGATCACGTGGGCGTACACTGTATGCACTTGCGGCGCGCTGCCGCTTACCAGCATTCCGTGATCGGCTGTGTCTTATACACAGCCAATCATACGGTAAACAGCCAATTTAACTGGTTGTTTACCATGATCGGTGACGTCCCGTGTCCAGCGGACACGAGCCGTGCACGATCTCTAGCGGCTTATCCTGAGGATGTCAATAGACTCCCAGTCGGGATAATGAACCCCCCACCCGGCCGTCATCTGTCAATAGACCGGGCGGGAAGTGGTTAATGCAGAACTTCTGGGCCAGCCAGCTGCTTTTTCCCGGCTCCCTCCCCTGCTCTTCTCACTGCCGCTGCTAGGGTGGCGCCGGCACTGCAGGCTGGGGATAGAGTGGTCCCGGAGAAAGCAGGCTGACAGAACAGGGGGTGGAGAGGGCAAATTGTTTCTGCACAGAGCGGCGGGGGCGGTGGGGATGTGTTCACTGTTAACAGCAGGCGCATTTTACCGCCCTGATGTGCTGCCAGCCGCGGCTCTCCAGTGACATGAGTGATCGATGCAGAGCAGTGACGGATCAATAGTGGCCGGGTGCCCTGGGTGGCAGTGCACCCTAGGGGGCCGCCTACTCCGCCTAGTGGTAGAGCCGGCCCTGTGTACAGGCTCCTAAATAGCATCCAAGTTGGATCAAGTTGAAATGAAGTTGCAGGGCAAAGCCGTACAACTTTGCCATCGTAGCAGTGTGAACCAAGCCTTAGATTTGGTGGCTGCATTAGTTTTCTTTGTTAATGTTTAAATTTTTCCTTAACCTCTTTGCGTCCACGTTATAGCCGAATGACAGCTACAGCGCGTCTGCTTCTCCTGGAGGCCTTAATATGACGTCCTCCTGTGCTCGTGCTGCCTGCGCGTCCCCTGCAGCGCACATCGGCAGTAATCTGTGATCGCTGCATCCTTCGGAAGCAGCTGATCACAGATTGGGCTAAAGAGCCAATCACAGTGTCTTTTTACCACGTGATCAGCTGTGTCCAATCACAGCTGATCACGGATGTAAATAGGATTTGCTGGTTATCGGCAATCCTCCCCTCACGCTGAAAGCACGCGAGGAGAGGAGAGCCGACAACTGGCAAATCCACACATGGGACATCTGCACTGACAATCAGGGCACTGATCATCAGTGTCCTGATTATCAATGCAGCTTCAACAGTGTCCATCAGTGCTGCCAATCAGTGCCCACCATTGCTGCCTACCAGTGCCGCATATCAGTGCAGCCTCATCAGTGCCTTCTCATCGGTGCCCATCAGTTCTGCCTTTCAGTACCCATCAGTGCACATCAGTGAAGGAGAAAAATTACATATTTCCAAGGAAAACTTTTTTTTCCAAAATTTTCAGTCTTTTTTCATTTGTTTAGCAAAAAAATAAAAGACCCAGTGGTGATTAAATACCACCAAAAGAAAGCTCTATCTGTCTTAAAAGAAGGATAAATAATTAGTTTGGATATAGTGTAGCATGACCACGCAATTGTCATTCAAACTGCGACAGCGCTGAAAGCTGAAAATTGGCCTGGGCAGGAAGGGGATGAAACAGCCCAGTAGGCAAGTGGTTAATATTCATCTGGTCATCCGGCCAGTAAGTTTGTTATATTTTGACTTACTTTTATAGACTAAGCTGTCCTGACAAAGTAGCAGTTAGAGGGTTGAGACAAACCATTTCATCTTCAATATTTTTGTAAAGTCTATCTAAATCTGCTAGTCTAAAGCCGGTCATACATGGACAGATGTTGGGCCAGTGCAGCAGGAACTGGCCACATGTTGACCCATGTATAGGCAGGGTGTTGAGCCTGCCTCATGTGTTGGAAAATTTTTGCTTGATCAGCACCGCCGCCTATAGGTGGCAGCACTAATCAGTGTATTCTGATGGCAGAATACAAAGGCTCAGCAGGGAGGATTCCCCTATCCACCTTGAATGTGTGGATGGAGGAATTAAGTGCTTTTTTTTTTTTTCGTCCAACCCGCTGGTTGAATGAAAGAAAAAAGAATCATCTTTTCACCGACTAAAGTTACCCTCCCCCAGACAGACAATGCTACTGTCTAAAGGTGTCTGCTTTACTATTACTATTTAATCCAGAATGCAGACACCCTGAAGCTGGCAATACATAAGGAACTGGACGAATTTCGATCCATGTATGGCCGTTCCTGTTTGTATATTTTTGCTCAATCAGTGCATTCTGATGGCAGAGGATTCCTACTGTCAGACTACAATGACACAACAGGGAGGATTTCCCTTTCTGCCTTGAATGTGTGGATGGAAAAATCAGTGTTTTTTTTTTTTTCATACAGCCGCCTGGCTGAATGAAGGTAAACTAAGCCATGACCCAGCTTAAAGCGGAGGTCCGGGCTAAAAAAAAAAATTAAAAGTCAGCAGCTACACATACAGTAGCTGCTGACTTTTAATATTAGGACACTTACCTGTCCTGGACTCCAGCGATGTCGGCACCCGCCGCCGATCTTCGGATCGGGGGACGGGTGCAGCCGCTTCCATCGCGGGTAAGGGAACCCGGACGTGTAAGCAGTACAGCTTCACGCCGGGCACCTTACCGCGCATGCGCGAGCTCTGCCACGCTCTGCTACTGGCCAGGCGGCCAGTAGCAGAGCGAGCAGGGAGGAGGGAGCCGGCTTCTGACGTCATCTGCCGCGTCCGCCGGCCAGAACTCCCGGAAGTGTGGAAAAGGACACCTGTCTAAAGACAGGTGTCCTTATCCCCCTCCCCCCCGAAAGGTGCCAAATGTGACACCTGAGGGGGGGAGGAATCCAACCAGCGGGAGTTCCACTTTAGGGTGGAACTCCGCTTTAAGAAAGGAACTCTATTAGTAGCTGGATCACCAAATGAAATCTAGGAAGAAAGCCTAAAAAAAAAAAAACAAATGAAGCCTCCACATCTGAGGATTCATAAGCTGCAATATATTTCATTTCTCTTTTTGGATTTAATACCGTTCAGCCACAAATGTGCAGTGGCATAGTGGCTAACACTTCTGCATGGCAGCACTAAGTTCACTGGTTTGAAACCCAACCACAACACTACCCACCTGCAGTTTGCATGTTTTCCTTGCACTTGCTTGGGTTTCCTCCCACACTACAAAGACACACTGGTAGGTTAATTGAATGTGAGATAGGGACCTTAGATTGTAAGCTCCTTGAGGGCAGGGACTAATGTGAATGTAAAATATCTATGTAAAGCGCTGCTTAAATTGTCAGCACTATATAAATACCAATAATAAATAAATGGGAGATCGGACTTGGTTATTATTTCATTTCTGACACATTTGTCTTACAAGATTTACATGTGAATAAAATGTATTTTGTGGCACAAAAATAATTGTTTAAAAGGTTTATGTCTACTAAAATATGGAATTGGCAAGGGAAGTCTAGCATAAATGTAATTGTCATGTGGGCAAAGTTTTCCAAGTCTGTTAGAGACATCTAGTGGATAACTGTCACCACACAGTTCATTTTTATCTCTACTGTTTAATCCAAGGTTTCTCAACCAGGGTTCCTCCAGAGGTTGCTAGGGGTACTTGAGCAACGGTCAATTTCTACCTCTCAGATAAATTCCCAATGACACCATTAATCTTTTTAGCAATCTGTAAGGGGGTAATCCTTCCCAATGACCACAAGTGTAAGGAGCATTCTTCCCACTGACCATCATATTAATGTATCATGAGTTGTAGATTTTTAATTTTTAGCAGGGGTTCCCTGAGACCGGAGAACTATTTCAAGGGTTCCTCTGTGTTAAAAAGGTTGAGAAAGTCTGGTTTAATCATTCACATTTACAACAACCCTGACAAATCATTTCCATGGAGTCCTCACCGGCATTTTAGTGTCCGCTCTGGAGCTTACATAGTCACTGACCATCATATTCAGACACTGCCTGTGACTGCTGCCTCTAGTCAGGCCTGGCCACTGTTAATTCATACTTCCTAACATCAGAAGTTGAGAAAGAGGGACAAATTGTAAAGGAAAAAATTGTAAAGAAAAAAAAAATATGCCATGCATGTCATGGTAAAAAGTGGGTCACAGCGTCCAATGTTGTCAGAGTGCCCCTTATATTGTTGGTCAGCAAGCGTAAAGATAGTTTATGTCTATGTTCAACAGGGTGTGAAAAATGGCTGGCATTGGTGTCAGCAAGAGAAGGAAAAAATCAGAGTTGATGGTCAAGGGGAGGAAAGGTGTCTGGTGTCAGTGGTCAGGAAGAGGAAAAAATACTCAATGCTGGTGATCAGGGGAAAAAAAGTTACTTGCTATCGGTGGTCAGCGGTGGGAAAAAAAAGTCCACTGCCTGGTCATTTGGGGGGAAAAAAATGCCTGGAGTTTGTGGACAATGGGAGAGAAAAATGCCCTAATGGGGGAAAAGAGGGGGCAGTGGTGCTCAGTGGGAGAAAAAGGAGCATGGGTGCTCAGTGAGGGAAAAAGGGGAAACATTGGAGCTCTGTAGTACTCTGTGGGTAGAGAGAGAGAGGTACTGGTGCTCTCTGGGGGTAGAAGAAGGCAGTGGTGCTCTGAGAAGGGAAGGGGTGGCATTGATGCTTGGTGGAGGGAGAAAGGGAGCACTGGTGCTTGGTGAAATTAGGGTGGGGGATATTGGTGTCAGTGGGGGTCATTGCTGTTCAGTGGACTACTTACCTTTAGGCTAGGTTCACATCTGTGTGGGTGGTGCCGCTGCGGGACCCGCACAAATACCGGCAGCCACAACCACCCACACAGAGAAACGTAGGACCCATGGGTGGGTGCCATTAATCTTAATGGCATGCCGCCCACACTGGAAATCGCAACCGTATTGGGAACCAAGGTTCCCATGTGGGCTGCAATTTCAAAAATAGTGCAGGGACATCCTTCCTGTGTGTCTTGGGGCACCCATTTACGTGGATGGGCTCTCATGCCCGCAACCTGCACGGCCACACAGGTGTGAACCTAGCCTTTTGTGCTATGTATCCTGTGCAGCTGTTTACCTCTGCTGGTAATATAGTGCTTATTGTTGGGTAAGCATTCACTCCACCTAAAAGAGCTGAAGCCAGGTGCTGGAATGAGTGATCTAGCACCCGGCTAGGAGCAGGAATATGGATCAAAGAAGCTATAAAAAAGGCCATGTTGAAGCCTGCTACTGCATCTGTTGCTCCTTAACTAAATGAATTTCAGTGGTCCACAAAGGCATCCTCAGCCTAGAGTTGCCACCTCATCCCTTTGAAACTGAACACACACGAATTACACAGGTGGCTGATTAAGGTGGTAATTAAACTCACTTGGTGCCTTATCTGCATTCAATTGGCCTTTAGAACCTGTGTAATTCATATGTGTTTAGGTGTAGAGGGATGAGGTGGCATCAATAAATGCTACAACTAAGCACTTTCAAGAAGCCACATTTGGACTTCCTCTGGGATGGTGGGAGGAAATAAGCCATTTTAGGTTTATTACATGGATCCAAGAGAGTGGCAAACCAATAATGATCCCTCTTGTTAATCAGACATATGTGGGGGCCCTTATGTAGACACCAGAGCATGAAGGGCCCCATGCACCACAAAGTGCCTGTGGTGGAGGAGTCCTCTGTGTCACTGAGCATGATGCTGTCCTCCAACTGCTTACTCATATAATGCCTGGGGGTTTTGAAGTGTGAAAAATCCCAAATGAAACTTGTCCACCTTCCTCTTCCTCCTCCCCTCCTGCTCCCCCTCCAACCCACCTCTTCATGCTCTTACTTTGCCTCCTGCTGCTTTCTGCAGGCTGGGTGTGGGGTGGTTTGGCGACAGCTTTTTTTTACGCTCCAGCAACTGGGAAACCTGTCATGGAATTGTTGCTACTAGCGACAGATGTGTGGGTGTTGGCAAGTGCTGCTGAGGTTCCACCCTTCATTTTAGTCCACTGTATATGTTCATGAGCATAGGTGTGCGCACAGGGTGTGCCAGGGAACACCCTAGACGCCCTGTGTGGCACAGATTCCCCCTGTTTAGACCCCTGATATTTCACCAAAACCCCCTAATTGGGCTCCTGTAAAAAAATAATTTTAAAATAAAATTGTAAAAAATAATATAATAAAAATAAAAACTACTGACACCGTCCACGGCCCTACTGACACCAATCTCTGGCCTAATGACACCGTCCACGGCTCTGCTGACACCGTCAGTATATATACTGTACATGTAGCCATGTGCTCCCTTGAGAGTGGCTGGTAGTAGTGGTTCACCTTATAGCTGCCCTCAATTACACCATATTTCACACATCCGGAGACACTCCAGCTCTCAACTTGCTGACCGTTTCTCCTACAATTCTCTCTCCAGCACTGCACTCCATTACTTCTATCCAGCACTGCACTTGGTTTCCAGCTTGAAAGAGAATTTATCAAGCTTCTCTGTTCCTTTCTCACATGGTGAAGCCAACTCTCCGTAGAAACTCCGGAGCACCCATTACAGGCCAGGGATCACGGTACCCTGAATGTGTAGCAAAAGCACTTGAGTGCTAGCCGGGCCTTTGATGGACTACAGCTCCCAGCCCATCCCTCTTCCAGGTCCCACCGACACGCTTTTCCTCAGTGACTCTCCTTTCCCTGAACTGGCTCCCACAGACTGTCCACTATTCCTCCCCAGCCTGCTCCAGCACTTTTTCTTGCAGTTCACCGGGGACCGTCACTCACCAAACTGATGGATCTCTTTAAAGTCTTTCACTGTATAGCACCTCTGCTGTTCTCCTGTTCCCCCTCCAGGAATCACCACCACTCCTGGCTGCACCTGAACCTCCAGGCCTCAAGGTCCCCCCCCCCCAGATGGGGGCGACCTCCCAGGTAGAGGCCTCCACAGCACCTCTGCAGGGGAGGGCTGGCAGCCTTAGGCCTGGGGGGCAAGTCCAGTCAAGTGGCCCATTGAACCACCGAATCAGCTCCCCATCCATGCCCACCTGGTTTTAGAATGGATATTGATGTTTTGAAGTAAGACAAATATGATTCAATGTGGTAACATAATTTAATGTTAATAGCAACAAAGGAGGTTTAACAAAAATAATGCATCATTGCAGCTCATTAGTGCCCATCATTGCAGCCTGATCAGTGCCCATCAATGCAACCTCACCAGTGCCTGTCAATGCAGTCTCACCTGTGCCTATCAGCTTAGCCCCATCAGTGCCCATCAATGCGGCATCACTGGTGTTCATTAATGCAGCCGCACCAGTGCCCATAAATGCAGCCTCGCCAGTGCCTATCAGCACAGCCTGATCAGTGCCAATCATTGCAGTCTCATCAATGCCCATCAATGCAGCCTCGCCAGTGCCCATCAGCACAGCCTGATCAGTCCCATCAATGCAGCCTCACCAGTGCCCATCCAATGCAGCCTGTAATGCAGAGAGAGTAGATTACACAGAGCTGGGATCTCCCTCTTACCTGGCGCAGCCACTGTCATATGAAGTCCCGCTTCCTGGACCGACTCCTATGATAAACATCACCAGTGTGCTGTCTATTATATAAGCTGGTCCAGGAGGTAGGACTTTGTAATCTGGAGATTCCTCCTCTGTGTAATCCGGCGGCAGCCCAATGGGCCTTGCGGGATCCATGATAGGGCCAGCCCTGGGCACCCCCCCCCCCTTTGCCTGCAATTAGTTGGTAGCTGCACCCCTGGCCCCTACTTCCTTCCTCCACAAGAATTTTGAATGTAAGTTAGGGTGGCCTGGGGGGCAATTGCCACCCTGCCCCCCAGCCCAGCCCTCCCCTGCGCCTCTGCTATATCTCCAGACTTCCACCCGACACTTCTCCTTCCAGATTGGGCTGACTCAGAGTATTTAAGGAGGCCTGCCCCCTGCCAATCCTGCTTGGGGATTGGTCAGAGCTCCCTAGAATACTCCAGATGGCTCCACCTATTTCCCCAGCTCTCTGACCAGAAACCTTCCCCAGGTTTCTAGAAAGAAGTGAGAGTCTCTGGTGACCTCATCTGTCAAGTCCACTCAATCCTCCCTGAGCCACTCCTCCTGGCCCAGATCAAATATTCAGGCCTGCACTTACCCTCAAGCCTGACTAAATTTTACCTCACCTAGCAAACCATGCTAGAAAAACACACCTATACTATGGGGGCGCTACATACACATGCACACACATATGTGTTTGAGCTTTGGGGTGCACACCCTAACGCAATAGACTGCACACCCATGTTCATTAACCTCTTTTGTGAAAAGAAAAGACACTAAGCATCCTAGTAAAAACCTTCCCTCCCTCTTGCTGGATGCAGCAAAGGTACTTGTCAATGCAGCAGGTGATGTCAGGAAAGAGGAGGAGGCTGGGGCTGTTGCTTTTAAGATGTCTCTGGTGCTGCTCCCACCAAATGATGTGGTGAAGCTTCTCATGTTTGTGAATGTGATGTGCTCTGGCTGAGACTTATCTGCTGTAGGCAAAGGTTGCAGGACAAGGCTACTGTCAGCAAAGGCATTCAAAAAGGCACACACTATTGGTCTGTGTAGACCGGCTTGGAGGTGACACTGGCCCGTGTGCCAGAGCTGCCAGATGGTTTTAACCTCCTCACTCTTCCAGCACATCACCCTGTAAGCTGGTGCTTCCAAGAAGTTCCAAAGAGTTAAAAGAGAATACCGCGCAAAAGTCCAAAACATGTAGTGTAGCTAGCACAGCATAGAACATAAATGCAATGGATAATCAAAGGATAAATGGTAATAAAGTGCAGCGCTATGAAGAAAAAGGGAGTTCTGAGAGCCCACGACAAATGATACAGTGTAACATATAAATGGATAAAATTGTGAAAAATTGGCAATAGCAAACAGTATGGGTATGTAATATACAGATAAAGTGCAAATTAGTGATAGTCCAAAAATAAGAGTGGGCAATAGATATGTCCACCAACGTGAATATTAATAACAATAATCACTATTCAAAGTTCAAATTCAAGTGCAAAAAATATTTATCCAAAAAGGTTAAAGTGCAGTTCATATAGAGATGAATATAATGAAACTTCTGTGAATCCATGAAGAGAAGAACCACCACCATCATAAAGGAGGCTTACCAGAAAACTTGGACTCAGTGAGACATACGTCTCATGGGTCAGATACGCATTGGATGGATCGACATCCGGCAAAAGAACTGTTCCACAGGTCAGACTAGAAATTAACTGATCCAATGTCCAGATGAAACTTGATTGATCAACAGTATAGAGATGAGCTGTCACACATTGTGGTCCTCAGCAATCATATAGAACCATGAAGGGAAGAGAGACTCCAGTGTAAACCAGCAGTTAGTTAAAATGTATTGAATAAAAATAGTGAACACTCACATGTTCCAATTAAAACAAGCGCTTAAAACAGTATGGAAGGAGCGCAATGGCACCGACAGGACTGGTGCCAAGAGCACTATATGTCCTTTGTGGATTTCCTCAGCCTGTGATATTGGTGACCATCTGTTTGCAAGTTATCCTGATGGGATTTCCATGTGTGTACAAATCCGGTTGTATTGAGAGATTGACACCAGGAGAACTTCTGTCACTGAGCTTGTGAATTCATACCCATTATGGGACAGCCTATGTGACCCTTTGTTAACTTGGGGGTCCTATTGTTGAGGTGAGCAGCCACAAGTATCTATGGTGGAGGTTACACGGTGAGTCCATTATCTTAGAGGCACATCTTGGAATCTTGCTTGCTCATTAGTTATGAACTTTTCTTAATAGAACTGCACTATTCTGCACTTTATTTATCTGGGGTATTGTAAATTGACCTGGAGTGTTCAGCCGGTGTGATTATCTTTGTTTTATACATTTTGTTCTGGTTTTTATCTGTCATTTAGGACAATAGAAATAGCCCCCAAATTACCCCGTTTTGGAAAGTAGACCGTTCAAGGTATCTAGTAAGAGGCATTGTGAGTTTTTTAACATTGTCATTTTTTGTCACAATTTTTTTTTTATATATACTGTCACCAGAGCAGTGCAGTGTCACCATAGGGCTGGTGTGGCAGTGATCAGGGACACTGCCTGGTGACAGTATGTATGTAGTATGTACAGTGAGAAAAATAAATATTTGAACACGCTGCTATTTTGCAAGTTCTCCCACTTAGAAATCATGGAGGGGTCTGAATTTGTCATCGTAGGTGCATGTCCACTGTGAGAGATATAATCTAAAAAATAAATCCAGAAAACACAATATATGATTTTTAAACTATTTATTTGTATGATACAGCTGCAAATAAGTATTTGAACACCTTTCTATCAGCTAGAATTCTGACCCTCAAAGACCTGTTAGTCTGCCTTTAAAATGTTCACCTCCACTACATTTATTATCCTAAATTAGATGCACCATGGCCAAGACCAAAGAGCTGTCCAAAGACACTAGAGACAAAATTGTACACCTCCACAAGGCTGGAAAGGGCTACGGGGAAATTGCCAAGCAGCTTGGTGAAAAAAGGTCTACTGTTGGAGCAATCATTAGAAAATGGAAGAAGCTAAACATGACTGTCAATCTCCCTCGGACTGGGGCTCCATGTAAGATCTCACCTCGTGGGGTCTCAATGATCCTAAGGAAGGTGAGAAATCAGCCCAGAACTACACGGGAGGAGCTGGTCAATGGCCTGAAAAGAGCTGGGACCACCATTTCCAAGGTTACTGTTGGTAATACACTAAGACGTCATGGTTTGAAATCATGCATGGCACGGAAGGTTCCCCTGCTTAAACCAGCACATGTCCAGGCACGTCTTAAGTTTGCCAATGACCATTTGGATGATCCAGAGGAGTCATGGGAGAAAGTCATGTGGTCATATGAGACCAAAATAGAACTTTTGGGTCATAATTCCACTAAACGTGTTTGGAGGAAGAAGAATGATGAGTACCATCCCAAGAACACCATCCCTACTGTGAAGCATGGGGGTGGTAGCATCATGCTTTGGGGGTGTTTTTCTGCATATGGGACAGGGCGACTGCACTGTATTAAGGAGAGGATGACCGGGGCCATGTATTGCGAGATTTTGGGGAACAACCTCCTTCCCTCAGTTAGAGCATTGAAGATGGGTCGAGGCTGGGTCTTCCAACATGACAATGACCCGAAGCACACAGCCAGGATAACCAAGGAGTGGCTCTATAAGAAGCATATCAAGGTTCTGGCGTGGCCTAGCCAGTCTCCAGACCTAAACTCCCGCTCGGCCGCCATTTGACTATAGGCTAGGTGGGAAGCAGTTAACAAACAAATGTCATCCAAATAGGGCTTAGAATTATTTTAAGGTGAATCCCTGCAGTCTTGAACCCTTCCAGTCTTGACCTAGTTCAAAAATAACTGTAATTTCAGACAATTACCCACCCTGCCAATCCCTACTCCTTCAGTAAGCAGCTTGTGTATAAGTTTAAAGCAGTATTAACTACTTCCTGCCCATGGGACGTCCAGCGGTTATACTGCACCTACAGGCATTATCTCAGTATGACATTTTTCAGCCGGCGATTCTTTTTCTAGCAGAAGTGATTTGAGTGGCTAAATAGCCTCTTTATCACTTCTGCAGGTGGCGCCACTTTTCCAGGGCCCTGTCGTCCAATGGCGGAGCCCGGCAGTGATGGCTGCACAGAACAGAGAGAGGAACTGATGTTGTTCCTGTTTCTCTGTGACCCCGGAAACCGGGAGCAACGAGTATGTTGCAATTTCCGGTTCCGCCTCCGCCGTTATCGGCCAGGAAAGCAGCCAATCAGACCGATTTGTGTCTGATCGGCTGCATTGGAAGCCAGAGGAGAGAATTGGAGTCTAATAGACCCCAGATCTCTCCATAAAGAGGACCTGTCATGGCCCATGTAGTCACAAGGGATGTTGTGAATCCCTTGTGATAGCAATAAAGTTAAAATAAAAAATAAAAAAAGTGTAAAAAAAAAGTTTTCTATAAAATAAATAAAAATAATAATAATAAATTTAAAGTACCCCCGTCCCCACGTGTTTACGTGCAAATGCAAATGCATACATTCCTCCACATACATGTGTAAACAGTGATTGCACCACTCATGTGACGTATTGTTGCGAACGTCAGAGTGAGAGCAATAATTCTAGCATCAGACCTCCTGTGTAACTGTAAACTGGTAACCTGTTAAGGCGTTTAAACCATCCCTATGGAGAATATTAAGCACCATAATTTGCCGCCATTCCACGGGCAGATGCAATTTTAAAGCGTGACATGTTGGGTATCTATTTGCTCGGTGTAACATCACCTTTCACATTATATGAAAAATTGTGGTAAATATTGTGTTTTGTTTTATTTTAATTCATGCACAATACTGCGTTACAATTGCAACACCCATCATTTTATTCTATAGGACCTCTGCTAAAGAAAATAAATATATATATAATGTTTGGAGGTTCCAAGTAATCTTCTAGCAAAAAAAGTAGATTTTTACATGTACAGTAGGAGCGAAGTGTCAAAATTGGCCCGGATGCGAAGTGGACTTTTTTCCCCCGCAAAATGCAGTGTTTTGCATGGAATATACTTCAATGGGCATGCAAGAAAAACGCGAGTCCTGCTACTTTGCTGTGATTTTGCAGGGATTTGCAATTTTAAATCTGCCCAGCAACAAAATCCCCCCCCCCCAAAAAAAAACGCAAATTGCCGCAAAATTACGGTAAAAACGTGGTAAAAATGCAGAAAAGCACTGCAGAAACGCTCAAAAGTAGCATGCATAGATGTGAATCGAGCCTAAATCTGCTAATAACTTTAACGCTACCCTCCTCCCCAGACTGACAATGCTGCTGTCTGCTGTGCCTCCTTTTTTCATTCCTCCAGAGTTGAATCTCACTAATACAGGAGGTGAGTTACTGGCCAGATCACCAGGTGAAAACGGGAAAAAAGCCAACAAAAAGAAAACTGATGCAGCCACCACATTTGGTGAATCATACGCTGCAATATAATATATTTTTGGTTTGGCGTTTATTACTACTTTAACTCATGAGGGCTAGGCAGGATGGATAAGTGTATTTTTTTCAAAAAGTGCACTTATCCTTGAAGACCTTGGATGTACAGTATCTCACAAAAGTGAGTACACCCCTCACATTTTTTGTACATATTTTATATCTTTTCATGTGACAACACTGAAGAAATGACACTTTGCTACAATGTAAAGTAGTGAATGTACAGCTTGTATAACAGTGTAAATTTGCTGTCCCCTCAAAATAACTGAACACAAAGCCATTAATGTCTAAACCATTGGCAACAAAAGTGAGTACACCCCTAAGTGAAAATGTCCAAATTGGGCCCAATTAGCTATTTTCCCTCCCCGGTGTCATGTTAGTGTTACATGGTCTCAGGTGTGAATGGGGAATAGGTGTGTTAAATTTGGTGTTATCGCTCTCACTCTCTCATTCTGGTCACTGGAAGTTCAACATGGCACCTCGTGGCAAAGAACTCTCTGAGGATCTGAAAAAAGAATTATTGTTCTACTAGATGTACGAATGCTGCCAGCATTGTTGAAGAGGTTGAAAGGGTGGGGGGTTAGTTTGTTAGTGCTCAGACCATATGCTGCACGCTGCATCAAATTGGTCTGCATTGCTGTTGTGAGAGCAAGATGAACTTATTTGGTTCAGATGGTGTCAAGCATGTGTGGCAGCAACCAGGTGAGGAGTACAAAGACAAGTGTGTCTTGCCTACAGTTAAGCATGGTGGTGGGAGTGTCATGGTCTCGGGGTATGAGTGCTGTCAGCACTGGGGAGCCACAGTTCATTAAGGAACTGGGCCGCAGGGCAGTATTCCAACATGATAATGACCCCAAACACACCTCCAAGATGACCACTGTCTTGCTAAAGAAACTGAGGGTAAAGGTGATGGAATGGCCAAGCATGTCTCCAGACCTAAACCCTATTGAGCATCTGTGGGGCATCCTCAAAGGGAAGGTGGAGGAGCGCAAGGTCTCTAACATCCACCAGCTCCATGATGTTGTCATGGAGGAGTGGAAGAGGACTCCAGTGGCAACCTGTGAAGCTCTGGTGAACTCCTTGTTCAAGAGGGTTAAGGCAGTGCTGGAAAATAATGGTGGCCACACAGAATATTGACACTTTGGGCCCAATTTGGACATTTTCACTTAGGGGTGTACTCACTTTTGTTGCCAACAGTTTAGACATTAATGGCTGTGTGTTGAGTTATTTTGAGGGGACAGCAAATTTACACTGTTATACAAGCTGTACACTCACTACTTTACATTGTAGCAAAGTGTCATTTCTTCAGTGTTGTCACATGAAAAGATATAATAAAATATTTACAAAAATGTGAGGGGTGTACTCACTTTTGTGAGATACTGTATATCCCGGTGGTTCTCCACCATCATGGCCCGTGTACCAGGTGAAATTAGCTTGACAGCCAGGTGCCAGTCTCAGCTGCAGAAGCACAAACCGCTGTTGTTGTGTGAATGCATCCATCAAGCAGTGTTTGCCAGCTTCATTAATAAATGTGTTGTAACAATATTATTGTTCTTGAGTGTCCTATGATTGGCACATAATGTCAGTTAAAGCAGAAATAGTCAACAAACATTTTCGCCTACAGATTACACATATTTCTTGTTCTAATCAAATGCCTCCGAAGCCTACGCATTCCTGGTATTTAGATGTTATATTTTCATAGTGATGTTGCTTGCGCATGCCCAGTTCACAACATATTCACGGTGCCCTGCCCATGCCGTGATCTAACATGCGCTTTAATGGTATGATCTATCTCCAACATATGTTCTTTGTTTACTTCTGGAAACCCCATGTGACTTGCAATGTTACAGGGGGTTGGGAAATTAGCCACCTACTTGTTTTACTGAATGGAAGTCTTGCAGCTGGATCAAAGCTGTTCATCCACCTGGGGAATGTCAGCTCTGAAACCAGAAGCCACAAGAAGCTTGGCACTTCTTGCTTCATGTGGTGCAGGATGACTGATCAGCTTCCACTCTTCCCGCTGACACCTACCATGGCCCTCCTAAGCACCTTGCACCATGTTTGGAAGTGATTGGGCAGCTTTACATCCACCTGAACCATTTTCACCAGAAAGCCGACAGTTGGCTGAAAGCATCTAAAGCAGTGGTAGTCAACATGTGGCCCTCCAACTGTTGTGGAACTACATTTCCCATGAGGCATTGCAAGGTTGGCAGTTACAATTACTCCCAGAGGCATGATGGGACTTGTAGTTCTGCAACAGCTGGAGGTCCGCAGGTTGCCTACCCCTGATCTAAGGACTCTTGGGTGCTATAGCAGCCATGCATCAGTTTAGGGTTCTTTCACACAGCTGGCTACATGCAGCCTGTAGAATTCCAGCGGCAAGAATCAGCAGATTCTTGCCACTGGAATGACTGGGGCATGCAAATAGCAGTGGCCACTCAGCCTATTTAAATTAATTATAGGTTGACAGTGGCCATTGCTGTTTGCATGTAGCTGCACACAGTACGGCTAGCTGCAGTTAGGGACAGATGTACAAGCCTGGATGCAGCTGACTGTTAACATCCCTAATACTGTATGTGTTGTTGTAAGCAGCCCATTATTTTTAGCTGACCGCCAATGCTCCACGACACGTTCAAATTGGACTTGCAGTTTTAGTTTTTTTTGTAGTGCACCACAGTGTGCGGATTGTTCATATCTATGTATCATGGGGCACTACAACACAAGTGTGTCACAGCGTATTGTGTCAAGTGCACTGAGATGGCACCCAAAATGAATAGAACTATGACATGCGGCACTGTGTTTCCACTTGTTGTGGTAATGTGCACTACAATAACAAATTCAGTGTAAACAGGGATTTTAAAAAGCTCATAATTGTTTTTTATGTTCTTTAAAAAAATACAGTACATTTGCTGTGCTTTTTTAAAATTTATTTAATATAGAAGTGTAACAGAGACCCCAGACCAGGATGGCTGCTTCATACCAGGTTCCATTCCCTATGAGGCACACGGCAACCAGGCACACAGAAGTTCCACATTCTCACAACTCAGGAAACAGGCAGTGCATGTCTTTTTGTAGTTTAATGCTGGTTGAACTTGGTTGGGGTGCAGGGTAGGCCTTAGGATGCTCCAAATTTAGTGCAAGATATAATGGAGGACACTCTGTAGCTATGACTGACTCTTCGGTGTGAAACCCCTCCTGAGACTAGTAATAGTGAACCACAGCTCAGTGGACTCCAATGCAAGAGCAAACCCGAGCCAGCAAATCTTGAACAGTCTCTTTAAGGATTAGCAAGAACAGTCTCCAGGATCTCTCTCAGGCCTGTACTCACTGTGCCCCAGGGGCGTATGTACAAGGTGTTGCAGGGATCGCCATTGCAACCCAGTCCCCTGCACCAAGGGGCCCGTGCAGCACCCCTGTATGCCTGGATAGGAGGACAGCGGGGATGGCGCTATGTAGAGGAACTGATCCCTCCATGTAGCCGCTGAATGTCTGCTTCCCCTCCTCTCCCTCCCACAAGCATTCAGGGGCTGCAAGAGGGAAATGGGGGGCATTGATTCCTCCACATGCCACCCCCGACACCTCCTTTATCCTTGTCCTGCAGTGGTTCTGTTCATGGTATCTTCAAGATTTCTTGTACTGGGTCCCTGAAGGTTACACCTCTGCTGTGCCCTGTGTACTTGAATGCTTTCCTGTGGTACCAGCCATCTTCTGTGCTGTGAGCCTCCAGGCTAGATCCTCTGTAGACTTTCGCCAAACTGCTCCCAGCAACTTCAAACATGGATCCCTCAGCCGTCCCTGAGCTGGGACCCTGATGGCCTTATGGCCTTCTTCAAACTTCAGCTAAGTGACCCAGAGGCCCACAGGCTGCAGCCTATTTATACATACCTCAGCACCCTACTGGTCATACTTCCTTTCAGGGATTGGCTGAGGCTGTATGAATATGCAACCCAGCCTGCAACCAGCAGAGCCCAGAACAGCCAAAAGCAATCAAACTTTGCTCCACTGGCTACAGAGGAGCAAAAAAAAAATTGCCTTAATCCTACTCAGGGCTGGACTGGGACAAAAATTTGGCCCTGGACTTCATCCAGACTGGCCTGCTTTAATTTGCAAACACGCAAAAAGACAGTATATAAACTATACGAATTGCGCAAAAATCATACGTAAAAACATTCCACCATTGGGTATAGGACAGGGCATAGCCACACCAGTGCCCATTAATGCAGCCTCACCAGTGCCCATTAATGCAGCTTGATCAGTGCCCATCAGCACAGCCACACCAATGCCCATTAAGGCAGCCTGATCAGTGCCCATCAGTGCAGCCACACCAGTGCCCATTAATGTTGCCACACCAGTAACCATTAATGCAGCCTCACCAGTGCCCATCAGCGCAGCCACATCAGTGCCCATTAATGCAGCCTGATCAGTGCTACTTTTGTAGCACCCTCCTAGTTAGGTTGCCAATGGATAAAGTAAGTGCAGAGTAGTGCAAAGAATCCAACTGCAATGTAAGAAGAATTGAAATGTTACAGATTAACTTTTTTAGGGGTCTTGAAAACATGCAAATGTATACATTAAAATAACATTTCAATGGCAAAACAATATTTACGATTTTTAATAAAGAAAAGATACAGAAAAATGTTGACTACTAGATGATTAAAACAAAAATAAGGTTAAAAATTAACAGATAATCACCGACCCCCCCCCCCCCCCGACCAAGGCATTTTTTGCAATACGGCACTGTGTTGCTTTGGCTGACAATTGCGCGATCGTGCAATACAGCACTGCATTGTTTTAACTGACAATTGCACAGTGTACCCAAATAAAATGTATGTTCCTTTTTTCCCACAAATAGAGCTTTCTTTTGGTAGCATCTCCGGTAGTTATTTTTTGGGCTAGAGACAAAGAACGACTGAAAATTTTGAAAAAAAAAAATAATATTTTTTACTTTCTGCTCTAAAACACATCCAATATTTAAAAAAATAAAAAAAAAAAAGTAATTTCTTCATCAATTTAGGCCAATATGTATTCTGCTACATATTTTTGGTAAACAATACTAATAAGTGTATATTGATTGGTTTGTACAAAAGTTATAGCGTCTACAAACTATGGGATATTTTTATTTATTTATTTTTCAATAATTAATTTTTTTACTTGTAATAGAGGCGATTAGCGATTTATAGCGGGACTGCGATATTGTGGGGGACAGATCGGACAACTAACTGATACTTCTGACACTTTTTGGGGACCAGTGACATTATTACAGTGATCAGTGCTAAAACTTTGCGCTGTCACTGTACTAATGACACTGGCATGGAAGGGGTTAAAATTAGGGGTGACCCAATGGTTAAATGTGTGCCTAGGGAGTGCTCACTAACTGTGGGGGAGGTGCATTTACTACTTGAAGGCATGGATCGGTTTTCCTGCTTCACAGGAACACAGGATCCATGTCTTCTGTACTCATGGAATGATAGTCTGCCTTGTTTACAGTACTGAAGGTTCGGATAGGATGTAAAATCACAGCGAGAGAGAGCCGCTGGCAGCACACTCTCGCGCCTAAAGCCCCGGAAGTGCAGAATCACGTATATATATATATATATATATATATATATATATATATATAATTCATGCACATGCACACAGCAGCCCCCTGTAGTAGTAAATCTGCGGTCTGGGGGGTTGTAAAGTGGTTAAAGATAAGGAAGGTTCACTAGCAGTAATGTACAGTATCAGCTATATTTAAATGATTCCATGGGAACCTTGCAATTTAAAATTAAGAAAATTTGTTTTTCTCTTACCTATAATAGAAAATAAAAGATATCCATTCTGTACATGGATTAATACATTAATAATACAATTCAGTACTGTATGGAATTAAAGAAATATGAAAGACTAACTGCAGCCAAAATTACAAACCGAAAAATCAGCACAAGGGACATAACTAAAAGTCAGTAGGATGTGTCCCTTTTACGGATTCCTCTTCTGTTAGTGAAAGTCGTCTTCCATCCTGATTTTCACTCTAACCTGTTAGTGAAGATTTGCACTAATAGATATTAAAACCTTTAAAGTGTACATGAACCATAACAATGAACTTCTCTTATTTGCTCCCTTTTGGTCTAATAAATAAAGCGTTTAAAAAGTTTTGTTAAATCTGTTCGATAAGTTAAAGAAAAAAAAAAAATAAAGGTATTACTGCTTCCAAAAATCTAGTCTGCTTGAACTTCCCATGCTCTCTACTTGTGCTGCATGCTTAAAGCATATACTGGCATCATATATTTTAGGTGTATAGTTGATTGTTTAACTTTTACATGTAGCTCAGCTTAAATACAGCAGCAACAACCCAATCTGATTAATTTTAAATTAAAATATTTTTTTCTTTTGGAATTTTGGGTGCAGCACCTGGTATTTTTAAAGCAGTAATAGTTCACTGGTGAAAGTAGCAGCTACAATAGATCTAAAAGCTATTTAAAAAAAAAAAAAAAGCTAAAGCCCTCAGCTTACAAATTTGGCACAACAGTTAAATAGTATAGTTTGTGATCTTTTTTGCCTCACATCTGTCACGACACCTGGGGTCAGGTGACAGGTGCGCACCGCTGGGGTGCGAAGCATACCGAGGGTTGTGAAGCGCACCGCTAAGGTTGTGGACCTATAGCTGACTGCTGCTAATGAGTTCCGCTTGGTACGGGAAGAGGGACCGCTGGAGCACGGACACTGAAACACAGGGAGCTAGTGCATCAGTTTCCCCAGGGCGTGGAGTCTAAAAGACAGTAGGTATTCACCAGAGCCTCTGGTGGGGAGGATGGGTATAGCTGCAACTGGATCCAGGTCGTGGCCCCCGGGGTCCCCTAGCTCACGCTCGGCTGGCTACAGGTGGTAGAGAGGAAGCAGCAGCGTAGGAACAGCAAAGGATAGTCAGCGGCCTAGCAAAGGGTCAGGGCCACTAGCAGACAGGAGAGACAGAGAACAAGCCGAAGATCGGGGTATCAGGCAGGCAGGGATAAAACAGAGAACAAGCTGAAGATCGGGGTATCAGGCAGGCAGGGATAGTCAAAACAAGCAAAAGATCCTTAGCCGGAAATAGACACAGAGCAAACAACAGGAACAACCACACACAAAGCCAAACACACACAACATTGATCGGCAATGCAGACTTGCACTGCCAGGTGTTATATAATGTTCCTAATTAGGGCCTGGGGTGGAGCTCAGCTGAGGAGGGCTACTATAGCACACAGGTGAGGGAGGCCGGCTTCTAACTGGACACATGCAGCAAGGTAGGCAACAGACAAGACATGAATGTTACTGTGGTTTCATGACAGTACCCCCCCCCCCTCTTATGAGGCCTCTCCCTCCCCTGCTTGGGTCCAGGCTTGGAGGGAAACCTCAAATGAAA
>BLSH010042605.1:450127-463010 GCA_018402905.1 Glandirana rugosa
AAAGTAAACTCCAAAGGGGCAACAGACAAGACATGAATGTTACTGTGGTTTCATGACAGTACCCCCCCCCCTCTTATGAGGCCTCTCCCTCCCCTGCTTGGGTCCAGGCTTGGAGGGAAACCTCAAATGAAACGTTTTCACAAGACGAGGCGCAAATACCGCAGATGCAGGAATTCACGACCTCTCCTCAGGACCAAACCCTCTTCAATGCACGAGGTACTGAAGGATGCCTTTACAGAGGCGGGAATCCAGAATTTGACTAACCTCCTACTCCTGATTATCCTGAGAGACCGGAACCCAGGGGCGGATCCAGAGTCTAGTCTTGGGAGAGGCACTGCCAGAAAATAAGGTGTTGCTTACCAAACTGTATTTAATGTATCATACAGTCCTAATCTTGTTTAACCAGTTCCCGACCGGCTCGCATAAATTTACTGCTGCAGAGTGGCGCTGTCCCGCGAATCGCCATCTATAAATGGCGGCTCGCACATGCGCTGTAGCAGGCGGTAGCGCGCTGCCGCCGGCACGCTCTCATGCCCGCCACACTCTGCAGCAGTGTGGCTGCGGCTCGGGTGGACTCTATCTCCGCTGGCAAGCCGCGATTGCCTAGCAGAGAGGAAGAACGGGGAACCGCCAATGTAAACACGGCGGTTCCCCGCTCTGTCAGTGGGCATGTACGAGATCTATTGATCCCTGTCACTGGGATCAGTTAGATTTCTTATGCCCCTCACAGTTAGAACATGCCTAGGGAACACAGTTAACCCCTAGAGCGCCCACTGCAGGTTAACCCCTTCCCTGCCAATGACATTTATACAGTAATCATTGGATATTTCAATTTCTGATCGCTGTATAAATGTCATTGGTCTCGAAAAAGTGTCAAAAATGTCCGACATGTCCGCCCCAATATCAAAGTCCCGATAAAAAAAATCGCAGATCGCTGCCATTACTAGTAAAAAAATTAAAAATTGTAAAAACGCCATAAATTAATTCTCATGGTTTGTAAACGTGGCAACTTTAGCGCAAACCAATCAATAAGCGCTGACTGCAATTTTTTTTTCCAAAAATATGAGGAAGAATATAAATCAGCCAAAATAATTATTTTTTTTTATATATATATATTCTTTGGACATGTATTTTAGCAAAAAGTAAGAAATATTGTTTTTTTTTTGCAAAATTGTCGCTCTTTTTTGTTTATAGCGGTGATCAGAAATGACGCAGAGGTGATCAAATACCACCAAAAGAAAGCTCTATATGTGGGAAAAAAAGGACTCATATTTTGTTTGTGTGTACGACCGCGCAATTGCCAGTTAAAAGGACGCAGTGTCGAATCGCAAAAAGTGCTCCTCTGGTCATAAAAGGGAAAATCCTTTTGGGGCTGAAGTGGTTAAGGGCCAGTTCTCACCACATGCAGTCCAGTGAGTTTTTTTTTTTTTTGCATCAAAAACTCATGGGAAGTAGGCTATATGGTTTCCAATGGCATAGTTCACACCAGTGTTTGCATTTCCAGAAAAAAAGTAAAACATATTGCATTTTTTCTGCACTGCATTGTACTGGAAAAATGCATGAAAAACGCACCTGAACGCACTGGAACACACATGTCCTTATTTAACGTTAAGAAAAAAGAGGGGGGAAAAAATGCACTGGACTGCATCAAAAACGCACAGGAATGCAAATCAAAAATGTGCATGCAGAAAAGCATCTGGAACACATCCGGATTGTATTTCTATGGTGTGAACTGACTCTAAAACAGTGACACTGCTTTAAAGTGTTACATACATCCCCGTGTCAAAATCCTATTTATTTGTATCCTGACACATGGCTGCACCGACACAACCGCTATGTCCCAATATGACATGCTGGTGTGGGTCCCTGAACGCACCCTGCATGCATTCTGCGACCCACACCCGTACACATGACATAATGGGACACAGTGGCTGTGTGTCTCAATGGAAACAAATGGGATGCTGGCTATTTTGACAGAACACCGGCACAGGGATATATGCAACACTTTATGCATCCCCAAGCCAGTAAATAACAGCCTCACATGTTAGATGCATGTCTGCAGTACGCAGAACCCTGTGTGAATGAGGCCTAAAGATAAATTTCACTGTTAAATATCATCATTATTATCATCCTGATAATCACACAATACAGGTGCTGTGGTTCAACATACCTGTACTGTGTAATCATCGTGATGATAATGAGGATGATTGGTAATTGTAATATGCAGCATGGAGGGGGTTAATGTACTCACTGATGCATTAGTGACCAGTGGTAATTATTTAACCCCTTTGTGCTGCACTAGTGTCAGTGTTTATAAACCCCTTCATGCTGCAGCATAAAAGGGGTTAATTAACACTGATGGTGCCACTGCTACTAATGCAGCACAAAGGGGTTAAATAATCACCACTGGTCACCAATCCATCAGTGAGTACATTAGCCCCCTCCATGCTGCATATTACAAATACCTTTGTAAATTAATTAAACCCCCCCCCTCCTAAAGCATTAGCCAGTTCACACAGCTAAGACAACTGTTGTGTTAATGAGTTAAGTGATCACTCACTTGCAGTGCACGGGCTCTCTTGCTGCTAGATCATATCAGCAGCATCTGGTGTTTTGTTCACTCCCGCTCTCCCGGCCTCTGAATCTCTGAATGATGTCACGCCAGCCGGGACTAGGAAGCTCCTGTGGGGTGGATCACTCCGCCTGGCAGGGAAGTGACTGCTGAGAAAGGCAGGAGCACGCTAGGTACACTTGCACCGTGAGTAGCAGTGTGTAGCGGTGGCCCTGGTGTTACTGCGGTCCGCACCGCCATAGCAACACCACTGCCTGGGCCCCTCTAAATGAACTGATGGGGCGCAGGGAATATATTTTATGCCTCCTGGGAGCCGCAAGGGAAGTAGAAATAAAGTCCCTGCAGAGGTGGCGGAGGGAGAAAGCCTTGGAGTCAGTAATGTTTTCTGGTGGGGGGCAATTGCCCCATTGCCCCCCCCCCCCCCGGATCCGCCTCTGCCGGAACCACGGTAGGAAAAGGATGAGAGAACTTATTGAGGACTAAGGGCTTCAGAAGGGAAACATGGAAGGAGTTAGATATCCTGAGGCTTTTGGGGATCTGAAGTTTAAAGCAAACTGAATTAACCTTACAAATTATGGAATATGGACCAATGAATCTTGGTGCAAATTTCAAAGAAGGAACCCGGAGTTTGATGTTCCTGGTGGAAAGCCAGACCTTATATCCAATCTGCAGAGAAGGAGGTTTATGCCTGCGACGGTCGGCAAAACCCTTAGGCTGGGTTCACATATGAACCACATGCGGCTCACAGCAGTGGTCCGGTGTGTCCTGGTTCACCGTCTCAGGTCCGATTTCAGCCCAAATTTTGGGCTGAATTCGGACCTGAAACGGACCATAAGTCGCACAGTGTTTTTGTGAAAAACACACCGGACCTGCTGCGGAGATATGTGAACTGGCTCCATAGAGAGCCAGTCAAAATCTCCTGCTATTGCGAATTGGATGCGAGGAACCCGCAACCAATTCGCAATGGTGTGAACCCAGCCTTAAACTTATCAGCCGCTGCCCGGAGGGAATCATGAATCTCACCCCAAATGGTATTGAATGATTGCTGAACAGTAGCCAAAGCTGGAATATCCAGAGAATGGGTCATAGGAAGAGGAAGTTGAGGGTGTCTTCCATAAACTGTGAAAAAGAGGGTCTTCTGAGACCTGATGTTAACATGATTATTGTGAGAAAATTCTGCCCATGGAAGTAGAGAGGAGCAGTCATCATGATGAGCAGAGACTAAGGTACGGAGGAAGACCTCTAACTCCTGATTAGCTCTCTCAGTCTGTCCATTGGATTGAGGGTGGTAAGAAGAAGAAAAATCCAAGACAATATTGAGGGACTTGCAAAGAGCTCTCCAGAAGCAGGATGTAAATTGAACCCCCTTGTCTGAAACAATATGGGAAGGAACCCATGGAGGCGGAGGATTTCTTGAATAAAGATGGGGGCCAAAGCAGGAGCAGAAGGGAGACCAGGAAGAGGAACAAAATGAGCCACCTTGGAGAACCGGTCGATTAGCACCCAAGTGACTGTATTCTTTTCAGACGGCGGAAGATCAGTGATGAAATCCATAGCAATGTGAGTCCAGGGCTCCTTCGGAATGGGCAAGGGCATGAGCAGACCGGCAGGAGCTTGTATGAAGGACTTAGACTGGGCACAAACATGGCACACCTTTACGTAGCCTTTGACATCCGAATGGAGAGTAGGCCATCAGTAGTGGCGATTGATGAGCTGAAGGGATCGGAGGAACCCAGCATGACCTGACACCTTGAAATCATGTCCCCAATGAAGGATCTTAGATCTTAGTTCCGTGGGGACGAAGGTCTTGCCAGGAGGAATTTTAGACTCCGGAGTGGTGGACTGGGCAAGAATACAGTTGGTCGGAATGATCGGCTCAGGTTCAGAGGTGGGCTCCTCATCCAGCGTGTCAAAAAACATAGAGTTTGCATTAGCCCGACTGTTGCAGGAACCAGGTTTGTACGTGATCGTGAAAGTGAAACGTGAAAAGAACAGACTCTGCCTGGCCTGTCTGTGATTCTGTAGTTTAGCATTCTGTACATTTTTATGATCAGTGAAGATTGTTATGGAGTGAGGGGAACCCTCCAGGAGATGACGCCATTACTCTAATGCCAATCTACTTGCAAGAAGCTCCCGGTCACCAATAGCGTAATTTTTCTCTGCCTGAGAGATGTTTTTGGAGAAAAATGCACAAGGTTGTCGTTTATTCTCAGATAATTGAAGAAGCACCGCTCTTACTTATTATTATTATTTCAGGTACTTATATAGCGCCGTCAATTTACGCAGTGCTTTTACATATACATTGTACATTCACATCAGTCCCTACCCTCAAGGAGCTTACAATCTAAGGTCCCTAACTCTCATTCATACACATACTGGGGGCAATTGTTTAGACAGGATCTAATTAACCTACCAGCATGTCTTTGGAGTGTGGGAGGAAACCGGAGTACCCGGAGGAAACCCACGCAGGCACAGGGAGAACATGCAAACTCCAGGCAGATAGTGTCGTGGTCGGGATTCGAACCAGCGACCCTTTTGCTGCTAGGCGAAAGTGCTATCCACTACACCACTGTGCCGCCCTTTTTCAGTAGAGGAACCGTCCACTTCGATAAAAAATAGGTCCCCAGGATTAGGTCTCTTCAAGCGAGGACAAGAAACAAAAGGCTTGTTTCAGATCATGGAATGCAGCGACAGCTTCAGGAGGCCATTCCTTGGCATTAGCACCTTTCTTAGTCAAGACAATAATAGGTGCAGCAATAGAAGAGTAGTTCCTAATAAATTGCCTATAATAATTGGAGAACCCAAGAAATCACTGTGTGGCCTTGAGGCTGGCAGGAAGGGGCCAGTTGGTAATGGCCGAGACCTTTTCGGGATCCATACGAAGACCCAAACTGGAGACAAAGCATCCCAGAAACAGGACCTCAGAACATTCAAAAGAACATTTCTCCAGCTTGGCATACAGGTTATTTTCTCTAAGGCGCTGGAGTACAACCTGGACATGGGTTCTGTGGACAAGCAGATTTTCCAAAAAGATTAAAATGTCATCTAGATAGATGACCACAAATTGATGCAGCAAATCCCTGAAGACCTCATTGACGACATTTTGAAATACAGCTGGGGCGTTACACAGCTCAAAGGGCATAACCAGGCATTCATAATGCCCGTCTATCGTGTTAAATGCAGTTTTCCATTCGTCGCCTTCCCTTATCCGGATCAGATTGTAGGCCCCCCTGAGATCCAACTTGGTTGGATGCGCCTTTCAATCTGTCAAATAGCTCAGAAATTAGGGGTAAGGGGTATCGGTTCTTGATTGTCACCGTGTTTAAACCTCGATAATCAATGCAAGGTCTTAAGGTGCCATCCTTTTTGGCAATGAAAAATAACCCTGCTCCCGCCAGTGACGAGGACTTCCGAATTAACCCTTTCTCTAGGTTTTCAGTGACATACTCTGACATGGCCAGGGTCTCAGGGATGGACAGAGGATAGGTACGACCCCTGGGCAGAGTCGCTCCTGGAACAAGGTCAATGGCACAGTCAAAGGACCTGTGAGGAGGAAGCACTTCTGCTGATTTCTTGCAGAAGACATCCTGGAAGTCGTTATATGCAGTGGGAAGAGCAGAAGAAACTGAGGTGGAAGTCTCTCTTTAGAAGCAACCTTGCGTAGGCAGGATGAGAAACAGGAGGAACCCAAAGCTAGTATCTGCCCTGAAGTCCACTCAATGTGTGCAGAATGGAGCTGTAACCAGGGAAGACCCAATACAATGGGGGTTGAGGCCTTAGGTAGGACAAGGAAGGAAGGTGGAGCACTCCAACCTCTTAACCGGAAGGGTCTGGAAGCGTATAGACCCTCCTGGAAGAACAGTGCCATCGATCACTGAGACCACCAATGGAGTGGCGAGGGGCGAAAGGGTAAGCTTCAAGGATGATGCAGTATTCCAGTCCATAAAGTTGCCGGCAGCTCCGGAATCCATATATGCCAAGACCGAATGAGGAGAAGCGCCAACATGCAGGAATACTGACAGGAGTAGATGTGAAGGTGATGTTTCTGGGTCCAATACTCCACCTTCCAGATGTATTAGACCCGAGCGTTTCCCGGTCCCAGTGAGCAAGTGTCACGAAAATGACCTTTGCCCCCACAGTAGTGACACAGGCCCAGAGTTTTACTCCTAGAATGTTCCTCAGGAGATAGCCTGGTCCGGCCCAGGTGCATAGGTTCCTCAGCTGGCAGGGGATGCTCCATGGGTCGCATAGAGGGGAGCTAAGGCTGACTAAGGGCCAAGGGGTGCTGGCATCTCTTTTCTAGGGTCCTCTCCTGGAAGCGAATGTCGTTCTGGTTACACAGGGAGATCACATTGTCCAGATCAGCGGGAATGGTTCTACCCCCCTAATTTGTCCTTCACTCTGTCAGAGAGGCCCTGTAAGAAGGCTGCAACTAAGGCCTCATTGTTCCAGTTCGGCTCAGCAGACAGAATCTGAAAATGGAGAGCATACAGAAAAAAATTCCTGGTGGAGGCGTAAAAGGCTGCTGGCCACTGAAGTGGCACGACCTGGTTCTTCGAAGATGTTCTGAAAGAGTTTTAAGTAACTAGAAAGACTAGAAACCACGGGGTCACTCTTCTCCCACAGAGGGGCAGCCCAGGCTAAAGCCTTGCCGGACAGGAGAGAAATAATGTAGACCACCTTCGCCCGATCAGACGGGAAGTTTTGGGGCTGAAGCTCAAAATGAATGGTGCACTGGCTAAGGAACCCCCTGCAGGACTTAGCGTCCCCAGAGTAACGGGACAGAGCCAGTAACCGCAAAGTGTTCGCGGCTGCGAGTGTGACTGGAACAGATACGGCCGCAGGTTGTGGTTGAGGTTGTTGAACTGGGAGGTCCTAAGGAGGACTGAAGCTGCTCAAAGTGGGAAGCCAGATCCTGAAGGAATCACATCACCTGACTAGTCTCCTGGGTCTCAAGTCTGCAGACTATGTCCTGTAGTGACTCATCGGCAGGTAGCGGCACATCAGCCGGATCCATGGGTGATCAAACTGTCACGACACCTGGGGCCAGGTGACAGGTGCGCACCACTGGGGTGCGAATCATCCCGAGGGTTGCAAAGTGCACCGCTAAGGTTGTGGACAATATAGCTGACTGCTGCTAATGAGTTCCGGCTGGTAAGGGAAGAGGGGACCCTGGAGCATGGACACTGGAACACAGGGAGCTAGTGCATCAGTTTCCCCAGGGCACGGAGTCTATGAGCCAGTAGTTATTCGCCAGAGCCTCTGGTGGTGAGGATGGGTATGGCTGCATCTGGATCCAGGTCACGGCCCCCCGGGGTCCCCTAGCTCACGATTGGCTAGTTACAGGTGGAAGAGAAGAAGCAGCAGTGCAGGAACAGCAAAGGATAGCCAATGGCCTAGAAAAGGGTCAGGACCACTAGTAGACAGGAGAAGCAGAGAACAAGCCGAAGATCGGGGTATCAGGCAGGCAGGGATAAACAGAGAACAAGCCAAAAATTGAGGTATCAGGCAGGCAGGGATAGTCAGAACAAGCAAAAGATCGGTAACCGGAAATAGACACAGAGCATACAACAGGAACAACCACACACAAAGCCAAACACACACAACATTGATTGGCATTGCAGACTTGCACTGCCAGGTGTTATATAATGTTCCTAATTAGGGCCCGGGGTGGAGCTCAGCTGAGGAGGGCTACTAAGCACACAGGTGAGGGAGGCCCAGCCTCTAACTGGACACATGCAGCAAGGTAGGCAACAGACAAGACATGAATATTACTGTGGTTTCATGACAGCATCATTGCCAAAAGAGTATATAAAAACACTTTAAAACCACAAATAAACACAGAACTCAGTGCTATAGTGTCAAAACCATGTATAGCTGTCCCTACCGTGATTACATCCCCAGAAAAGGGTACAATCCAAAATATTAAACAAAAATTGATGTGGTGCTTAATACTACTAAAATAACTAAATAAATAAATAATGTGTCCATAAAAATTCAGTACATGAACCGAAAGTGCCATGTATACAAGTGCCATTGCTGTAATCATAATATACTTGGTGCACTAATAAACTAATAAAGGCTGCCTCCTGGCACTTTTCTCCCCTTACATGCAAGCAAACCAGAGAGGAACTGCAGGAACTCTTCTAGTACAGTGGGGACACCTGAACCATTAAAGGAGATAGTATTCATCTTTAAAGCACTTGAGACCCGCTTGTGCTGCATTGGGGGTCACGGAACTCTGGTGAGTGAGGTGGAAAAGGAGGGGAGCACAGAGTGATCTGCACATATTAAAGATAGTGAAATATGAGCACCAGTCACTTTTACCCAGCACTTTATGGAAATTGGATTTTTGCTGCATCTTGTGTAGAGATTTTTATGTGTGGAGAGACTAATTTATTAGTGCACTGAGTATGTATTCTGATTAGAGCAATGGCAGTTGTATTAATGGCACTTTAGATTCATCAAATTAATTTTCATAGACACATCACTTATTAATTAATTTACTTTAGTAGTATTACGCTCCATGCCAATTTTTGTTTTAAAAAAACTTCAAAACCACAACCCCACATTTTCGGTATTCCTAATTAATCCCAAAATATTCAATGTATAGACTTCAGGTATGTGTCTGGCAGAAATTGACCAGGACCATAAGCATGCACTTAAATAGGTGCAGAGAGACAAGCCAATTTGTATATTGCAATAGAAATTACAGTGTATTACCTGAGAGACAATAGCCACAAATATTTTTATAGTGGCTGGATAGTATGTAAGTAGCTTGGTTAATCTGGAATTTAAGTGGGAGAAAAGAGGCAGGTTTTATCTTGAAATAGAAATTAGAGTGTATGGTCTGAGAGACAATATTGAAAAATATTGTACATCGGCTGGACAGTATGGAGGCAACTTGACTGGGTCACAATACAAGAGGGAGAGACAAGGTGGGTGTTATATTGAAATAGAATTTACAGTGTATTATTTGGGAGACAATAGCCACAAATATTATGCCATGACTGGACAGTATGTTAGATACTTAGACTGTAATATAAAAAGGCGAGATGAGGCAGCTTTTATCTTGAATATATTGTATTATTATATTGCATTACTCTATTATCTGAGAGCCACAACTAATTTTGAATCTTAGAGCCTCCAGAATAGGCTGTGAACTTTGAGACACAACACAGGATTTGGCAGCTGAGGTCAAATTACAGAAACCCTGTATAGCAAAACTATTGTGTGACACTTTTACAGTGCCGAAGCAAGGGAAAAGGCAAGAGAAGAAGAGAGGACCAGTGAAAAAAAGAAGCCAGAGGAATGGTGAAAGAAGAAGAGAGCGTGAGAGAAGGAGAGGGCAAGAGAAGAAGAGAGGATGAGTGAAAAAAAAGAGGGCCAGAGAAAAAGGAAGGGTGAAAGAAGAATAGAGGGTTAGAGAAGAAGAGAGGACAAGAAAAGAAGAGAGGGTGAGTGAAAAAGAGAGGGTGCCTGAAGAAGAGAGAGCCAGAGAAGGAGGGAGGACGAGTGATGAAGAGGGAGCAAGAGAAGAAGAGAGGGTGAGTGAAGAAGAGAGAACTGGAAAAAATTTAAGGCACAATGGAGGATTACCATGCACTAAGGGAAGGGTGAAAAAGAGTGGGTGAGAGCAGAAGAAAGGGTCAGTAAAGAAGAGAGGGCAAGAGAAGAAGAAAGCCTGAGTGAAGAAGAGAGTACAAGAGAAGGTGAGTAAAGAAGAGAGGGCTGGGGAAGAAGAGAGGGCCGGAGAAAAGGGAGGGCGAGAGAAGAAGAGAGGGTGAGAGGGCAAGAGAAGAAGGGAGGGGGAGAGAAGAAGAGAGAGCAAGAGTAGAAAAGAGGGTCAGACAAGAAGCGACGGTGAGTGAAGTAGAGAGGGCCAGAGTAGAAAGGGTGAGAGAAAAAGGAGGGTGAAAGAAGAAGGGGTGAGAAAAGAAGAGAGGACAAGAGAAGAAGAGAGGGTGAGTGATAAAATGAGGATGTGTGAAGAAGAGAGGGCCAGAGAAGGAGGGAGGATGAATGAAGAAGAGAGGGCAAGAGAAGAAGAGAAAGTGAGTGAAAAAGAGAAGGCCAGAGAAGAAGAGAAAGTGAATGTAAAAGAGAGAGTAAGAGAAGAAGAGAGGGTGAATAAGGAAGAGAGGGCAAGAGAAGAAGAGAGGGTGAGTGAAGAAGAGAGGGCCAGAGAAGAATAATTGGTGAAAGAAGAAGAGAGTGTAGGAGAAGATGAGAGGACAAGAGAAGAAGAGGGGGTGAGTAAAAAAGAGAGAAAGGAAGGGTGAAAGAAGAGAGAGTGAGAGCAAGAGAAGAAGAGAAGGCAAGTGAAGAAGAGAGGACAAGAGAAGAAAAGAGGGTGTGTCACATACCAGGTTAGTGAGTCTGAGGGTAGGGGATGGCCTCTCCAAGATTCTGGTTCAAGGGACCACTGGGAGTGAGACAGTGGCCACAGTAGCATGGCGGGGCATGAGTGCCTGCGAAAGTCTAGTAGCGTCCGCCAGCAGGTGGTCAGTAGGAGCGCCGGAGGTGTGCTCGACCAGTAGGAGCTGTAGATGCAGCCGGGTAGGAAGTAGAAGCAGCCCGGGTGGACTGGGTGCTGGCCTGCTGGAGAGGGCGCTCAAGGAGGGCTGAATGGACACAGGCACTGAAGCAGAGTCAGGTGCAGGCAGGTTCGGCAACGGGCTGGCAGCGAGGTACAGAGGAGCAGGCAGAAGAGTAGTCGGGACAAGGCAGGGTCGGATGCAGGCAGATAGTAGAAGAGTCAGGGCAAGCCGAGTCGGATAAACAGATCAGGAACAGATAACAGGTTTGCAGATATTTCAGGTAGCGCTGTAGATCAGGCAGCACCCGTCCAGTGTACCAGCAAGGTTTATATGGCCTGTTTGGTGCCAGGACTCGCGTGCACCAGTTTGAATGGGAATTCTTCCAATAGACCTTTCCTGAGGAGTGTTATGCTGGCAATCTTGTGTGAAAAAGAGAGGGTGAGTGAAGAAGAGAGGGCCAGAGAAGGAGGGAGGGTAAGTGAAGAGAGGGCAAGAAAAGGAAAGGGTGAATGAAGGAGAGAGTGTAAGAGAAGAGAGGGTGAGTGAAGAAGAGAGGGCCAGAAAAGAAGAGAGGGTGAGAGAAAAGGGAGGGTGAAAGAAGAAGAGTGCGAGAGAAGACGAGAGTGCAAGAAAAGAAGAGAGGGTGAGTGAAAAAGAGAGGGCCAGAAAAAAGGAATGCTGAAAGAAGAGAGGGTGAGAGAAGAAGAGAGGGCAAGAGAAGAAGGGAGGGTGAGTGAAGAAGAGAGAGCAAGAGAAGAGAAGAGGGCCAGACAAGAAGAGAGGGTGAGTGAAGAAGAGAGGGTTAGTGAGGAAGAGAGGGTGAGAGCAAAAGAGAGGACAAGAGAAGAAGAGAGGGTGAGTGAAGAGAGGGCAAGAGAAGAAGGGAAGAAGGAGGGTGAAAGAAAGGAGGATGAGAGAAAAAGGGAGGGTTAAAGAAAAATAGAGTGTGAGAGAAGGAGAGGGTAAGAGCAGAAGAGAGGGTGAGTGAAGAAGAGAGGGCCAGATCAAAAGTAAGGATGAAAGAAGAAGCGAGGGTGAGAAAATGAGAGGGCAAGAGAAGAAGAGAGGGTGAGTGAAGAAGAAAGGGCAAGAGAAGAAGAGAGGGTGAGAGAAGAAGAAAGGGCAAGAGAAGAAGAGAAGAAGAAAGGGCAAGAGAAGAAGAGAGGGTGAGAGAAGAAGAGAAGGGTAGAGTTGAGCGAACACCTGGAAGTTCGGGTTCTGCTGGTCCGTCCGAACTTCGGGACAAAGTCCGGGTCCGGGTCCGGACGGAACCCGAACGATCGCACGGACAACGAACCCCATTGAAATCAATGGGGACCCGAACTTTTAGGCACAAAAATGGCTGTAGCAAAGTCCTGGAAAGCCCCAGAGGGCTGCAAAAGGAAGTAAAATGGGGGTAAGGGTAGGGCAAGCGCCCTACAAAAAAATGGGGACAGGGAAATAACTTTAAATATTTTTAAAAAAATAAAAACATAAAAAATGCAAAAATGGAGATGAATGTGGTTCATCTTCAAACTGTGTCTGAAAAGTATTAATTAACGGTAGAAGCCATATAACTGTTCTAAAATCATCTTCAAACTAGGGCAAGTGCCCTACAAATAAATGGGGATAGGGAAAATAAATTAAAATCAAATAAAAAAATGGGAAGGGGGATGGATGTAGAGTAGGAGCCTAGAGGTTGACTAGGCCGTGACCGTGGCAGTGTAGGTGGAAGTGGCGGTGGTAGAGGAGTAGGAGGAGGTAGCCAACATGTTTTTTTTTTTTGTATTGA
>BLSH010042605.1:464408-476997 GCA_018402905.1 Glandirana rugosa
GACTGTTAGAGAAGAGAGTGGGAGATAAAAGATGGGGGGGGGGGGAAGAAAAGACCGGGAGAATAGAAAAAAGGGAAGAGATCACAACTCGCTTGGGCCTGACATTGCAAGCCCAGGCATGGCTTGAAATCCCACAGGCACCGTGCCTGGGCCTGGGCCTGTAAAGTTTTTAGCAAGCCCAAGCCAGGCCCCAAGACGATAAAATAAGGTGCACAACTCTTCGACGTCCCGTCGGTTAGTTGTTCGCAAAGTGACCAAACGGGAATCTTCGGTAGTGTCGGTACGGATGATTACCGTACCGACACTAACCGGTCACGTAGTACACTGGGCCGAACCCGAACGATTTTTGAAATGTCCGGGTCCGGGTCCGTGCCACGGACACCCTAAAGTTCGGTACGGACCCGAACGTTACAGTCCGGGTTCGCTCAACACTAGAGAAGGGAAAAAAGATAAGAGGGCCAGAAAAGAAGGGGGGGGGGGGTAGAAAATAGAGGGTGAGAGAAGAGATTGTCAGAAAAAGAGAAGGTGAGCGAAGAAGAGAGCACTGGAATAGGTTGAGAAATTTAGGGCACAATGCCTGATTACCATGCACTAAACATTAACAATTTTTCAGCTGAGATCAAGCTGTGTAAAAATTGTGTCTCTGTGACTCAATCAGGGTAATGTGTCTACATAGCATATTCTCTATAAGACTCTATAATTATAGAGTCAAGCTGAGAATCACTGCTTTGGTAAAACAGTTCAGAACACAGCTACTTTCAAATTTCCTCACAGATACCTTTTTTCGCAGTAGTGAAGTCCAGGGTAGCTCTGGTATTAGATTATCAGACTTTGGCCTGGCTGCCTGCACAGTTCTGACAGTGGAAGGCCTCTCAACTTGCCCAGTTACCTCTGCCTCATCAGCTGTGACCTTTCTGAGCTGCTGAGGGAGGAAAGCAGAGAATTGTATCTTCTCTGGGTGTCCAGGAAGCCAGGGACTTGTTGGAAAATGAACTGCACCTGGATCCAAGCATGGTGAGTTAAGCCTCGACCATAGCTCCCAACTGTCCCTGATTGCCAGAGACTGTCCCTGATTCAGAACAATGTCCCTCATTGCTCTCTATTTGTCCCTCATTTTGGTCTGATCAGAAGTCAGGAACGCCCGGAAGTGTCCATTCGTGTAAACCTACGTTCCTAATTCACAAATCACATTCACCTGAACTTCCTCTTTATACGCTCGTAGCACGTCACTACATTAAGCTTGGTGGTACGATTGCTTAGTGCACGTCAGTATGCGAGACACAACAGCCAATATACGATTTTGGGCGCCTGGACGTACGACCGTCGCACCGTGTGTACGAGGCTTTAATGGACTGTCCACTACAGCAGAAATGCAGCACCAACATCAGATGCCTGCCAACCATCTAATCTGTGACCCCCTAAAGGCTGGAACTCAATGTTGGCCATCAGTGGCGGCTGGTGTTTTTTTTTTGGGGGGGTGGCAAACAACCACCCCCCGGACGGAGGGCGGCATTGGCACTACCCGTCCCGTCCCCTCCATCTGCCGGTCGTTCCAGCATTTATCCCATCTAGGTGGTGGGCTGCGGGTGGTAGATTGTGGGCAGCGTCTCCAGTGTCCTCAGCGTAGTGGGCTGTGGGCTGCGATTAGTGGCTCCGGTGTCCTCAGCTTGGCGGGTGTCTGGTGGCAGGCTGCGAGCTCCGGTGTCCTTTCCTCCACGGCTTCCACCGCACGTGTCCTCTCTCCTCCTTCTCCTAGGTGTCCAATAGGATCGCCTGATGTGGTGCTCTGTGCCCTGAGCCCACCATTTTTTGAAGCCTATTAGAACCTCTGGCTCTAATAACATGCTTAAAAAAAACACTCCCCCCCCCATTGGAATCCATGCATCTGGCATCCTGTATGTAGATCAGGGCAGTGGCGTAGCTAGAACTTTCAGGGCCCCAATGCAAGAAACCATGAAGGGCCCCCCTGCCCCACAACCTGGGCTCTTCCCTCCGAGCCCGGTGGTGGAACTCGAGGGCACAGTCCCAATTATGGCCTTTGTGACCCCTGTAGTTTTGCCACTGGTATCAGTCCTTTTTTTATTTCTGTTATTTTATTTTTGTTATTTTATTTATTATTTTTCTTTACAATATTATTTTATTTTTTAGGAGCCTAAACAACCTCCGATGTTCCACCTTTGAGACAGATAAGGAGAATGAGGACACAGCCCTCAATCTCCTCCTCTGCAGCTTCAGCTACACAGAATAAATGGACAGCAATATGCTACCGTTATGGTAATCTGTATGGATTGCTGACTCTCCATTCAGAAAAAGACACATTTACCGACCCCTTCCCTACTCTCCATCTTGACAGATCCCCCACAGCAGCGGACGAGAGAGGGGACAGGGGAAGCCGGCAGAGCTGCAGAGTATGAGGAAGGTCCAGGAAAGAGCACAGGGAGGCTGGAGAGTACACAGGGGACAGTGGAAAAAAGCTGGATAGGAGGAGGGACTGGTACTGCTAGACCCCCCCCGTCCTCCAGCCACCCCACACTAGTACTGCTAGACCCTCCCCCTGTCCTCCAGCCACCCCACACTGGTACTGCTAGACCCTCCCCCTGTCCTCCACACACCCCACGCTAATACTTCTGTACCCCCGCAGCCTCCAGCCATCCTGCTGATACTGTTGTTTCCTACCCCACCATCTTCAGTGACCCCGCACTGGTACTGCTGGACCTCCCCCATACTCCAGCCAAACCACTGCTAGACCCCTCTCTGTCCTCCAGCCACCCCATGCTGGTACTGCTGTACACCCCCCAGCATCCAGTGACCCCCGCTGGTACACCCCCCAAATCCCCAAGTGGGAGGTGGGGGTCCCTGTTCCCAGGACAGATGGAGTCCCTGTCCCCAGGGCTGATGGGAACCCCCTTCCCCAGGGCAGGTGGGAGCTCTGTTCCCAGGACAGACGGGGTCCCTCTCCCCAGGGTAGATGAGCTCCCTGTCCTCAGGGTAGATAGGCTCCTTGTCCCCAGGGCAGATGGGGTGGTGTATGGGTCATTCCCCAGGGTAGATGGGCTCTCTGTCCCCAGGGCAGATGGGCCCTGTCCCCAGGGCAGATGTGCTCTCTGTCCCCAGGGCAGATGGGCTTCCTGTCCCGAGGGCACATGGGCTCCCTGTCCCCAGGGAAGATGGGGGCCCTGTCCCCAGGGCAGAGGGAGTGGGGTATGGGTCATTTCCCAGGGCAGATGGGCTCCCTGTCCCAAGGGCACATGGGTTCTCTGTCCCCAGGGCAAATGGGCTCCCTGTCCCCAGGGCAGAGGGATTGGGGTATGCGTAATTTCCCAGGGCAGATGGGCTCTCTGTCCCCAGGGCAGATGGGGGCCCTGTCCCAAGCGCAAATGGGCTCCCTGTCCCCAGTGCAAATGAGGGCCCTGGGCAGATGGGGCGGGGTATGGGTCATTCCCCAGGGCAGATGGGCTCTCTGTCCCCAGGGCAGCTGGTCTCTTTGTCCCTAGGGTAGATGGGCTTCCTGTTCCCAGAGCAAATGAGGGTCCTGTCCCCAGGGCAGATGCGGGCCCTGTCCCCAGGGCAGATGGAGTGGGGTATGGGTCATTCCCCAGGACAGATGGGGGCCCTGTCCTCAGGGCAGCTGGAATGGGGTGTGAGTCGTTTCACTCACCGTGACTAAGCTGCAGGGTCAGGTTGATGGAGTGCAGGAACTAATAAGAAGCCCTCCAAGCATGTATCCATGGTCTGCTGGGCTCCTGCCAGCAGCACAGACAGGGCTGATCAGCATGGAAGGCCACATCACTCTCCAAGGGAGATCTGTGTATGACAGGGAGAGGAGGGGCTGAGAGACAAGCTTGCAGCATCCTCCAGGGAGCCTGCTCTCATAGGGCTGCACGATGCCTCTGTGTGTTGGATGTTTAGGAGAAGCGTGTGCGGGAGGGCTGTGCCTGGGCTCTGTTACAAAGGAGTGGATGGAATGACTCATGGAGGGGGGGGGCGGGACTCTGGCTGGATGGACACTGGACCAAATAGCGCGGTGTGGGGAAGGAGAGAGGGACTGGAGGAGCCGGCTGAAGAGATGCAGGTGTGGGATTGTGAGATTAGCAGCCATTGCGGAAGAGCAGGGAGCTTTGCTACCCACACCATCCTCCAACCATTGAGCGCTCGTGCTACAAGCCACCCAGCTGCCTATGATGGCTCAAGCTGGCACCAGCCCTACGTACAGGGGGGCCGCATGGGCCCCCTGCAGCATGGGGCCGGGTAGCAATTGCAATTCCTGCACCCTCTGTAGCTACGCCCCTGGATCAGGGGGCTGGACGCGTGGATGGGGGGGCAGCGCCCGTGCGCCCCAATGGACGTCACTGTTGGCCATGCTGCAGAGGCGGCATCAGCAACGTGAAACCTCTACAATTATTGCACAAGCACAGTTTCTGAGAAGGCTCAGAAATTGTGCACTGTTTCATGATCTGACACCAATAAAAGGATGTCTTATTGGCTTTATGGGTTTTTGCATTTTGCACATCAACAGTGCTCTTTGTGTTGCTGTACTAACCCATGTGTTTTTTTTTAAAGGCCCAAGTATATCTGACTTCAATAAAATATATTGAAAATACCAGGGAACTTGTGAAAATCGCAAATTATAAGAATGGGGGATGAGTGTGGGCAGGGCTAACCAGGTATGTGTGGGTGTGGCCAAATTAAAATAGGAGGGGCCTAAAGAATAGGTCTGGAGTTTACAATAAACTACAAATCAATATAAAAAAAACACAGTACTGTTTTATAGATTACAGCTTACCTCTCCTACCAAGGAGAATATGTATATAAGACTATACCTCAAAATGGATGCAATTCCCACAACCTGAGATTTCTCTTGGGTGAAAATGAGTGCAAATTGGGAGTGTGTATGATGAAAAATGGGATGTGCAGCACAAATTGTGGATGTGATAAAAAGTGTGAAAAGTGCTGTCACTTGTAGCAAATAAATTCAATGGTAAATTCATTTTCAAGAATCATCCAAGACAGCACAGGACAGAAAGTGACTACTCCCACCTAAACAGGAAACACAACAAGGCTCACAATCATAAAAGGTGCCAGCGTTCTACGTGCCTCGGTAATCACATAAAACTGACAGCCTCATTAAATACATTATAAACATAATTATATGTATACACCTAGGAAATAACAACTTACAGAGTGAATATGCTGCTGTTCTGGAAGATTCTTGGAAATTAGGTTACCAGGTAACGAACTTTGTTTTCTTAATCATCAACCAGGACAGCACATGAGAGGATAAACTAGTACTGACCGTCTTAGGGTGGGACTACTGCTTGGATGACCTTCCTGCCAAAGGTTTTATCCTGGCTGGAATCTGGTCCATTCAGTAACACTTCACAAAGGTGCTAAAACTTGACCATGCGGCTGCTTTCCAGATATGCTACAGCATAGCCCATGCTTTCTCTGCCCAGGAGGCAGCTAATGCCCTTACTGAAGGAACTTCTACTGCCTTTGACAACTTCTGATCTGATAGTTGTAGGCTTCTTTTATGGCTTGTGTAATCCACCTAGCTATGGAAGATTTTGAGGGTAAATGTACTCTTCCTTGCCCTGCATATAGAACAAGCAAGTTTTTTGATTTCCTTCACTACTTTGTGATCTCTAGATACTCTAATTCAGCTGGTCCGATTTGAACCGGCCAAATTTCAATCCATTCATGGGCAGCTTTAGATGGACTTTCACAAAAAGAGGGAATATTCATCTCCTGTGTCTTGCGAAAAGAAGAAACTGCCTTGATAGAAATCCTGGGTCTGTTCCATAAAGAGAAAAAATGCTCTCTGATAGAGGAAGCTTGTATTTTACTTACTCTTCTGAATGATGCCAGCGCTAATAGAAAACCTGCCTTTAGTGTGATTTTCCAGCCTGAGCAATCTTCAATGGGTTCTAAAGGTGATTTTTGCAATGCAAAAAAGACCACTGCTAAGTCCCACTTAGGGAAGACATTCCTGCCTACCAACTTGATGAACCTTTGAATTAAAAGATCTTCAGCTAATTTCACGATTAAACACACTAATAATGCTGCTACTTGTACTTTCAAGGTATTTACCGATAATCGTTTCTGTACCTTCTTTTTTTTTGAAAATTATTTGTTTCTATACATTCTTGTAGAACCTCATGTACTGCAAAACAGACAAAATATTGAAAGTTTTTCATACTTTATGGTAGATCACATTTTTAACCTACTTGCTATAATGGTGTCAATCACCATGTCTGATAAGTGGTGATATTTTAGCCTTTTTTTTTACCATTCAGGTACCAAGATGCTAGCTTTAGCTTTTATACGTTGGGGTGCAATACTGGACCCTGATGATCTAGGTCCGGAATATTCATCAGCATCCAAGGATGGCTAGATTTAGTCTTAGAAGCCTGCGGAACTAACTATGCCCTCCACTGCCAGTAGTGGGCCACTAGAATTATTTTCACTTTGATAGTATTCTCTGAACGACGTTGGGCGGAAGTGTAATCGGGAGGAAAAGGGTAAGTTAACTGGAACTGTGGGTCATCGAGTCCGCCCGACCCGCAAGCACGCTCGCGCGCCACTGGCGAGAGCGCGCCCAACACGAGCCAAAGGGGAGGATGTCTATTGATGGCCTCCCAGCATTTTAGAGCTGCGATGTAGCCGTCAATCGGCTATGGCGCGGATCTGAAGTAGTTAAAGGCCCAGGCCTGGGGATCACCATGCAGTAACAAAATGATGATTTGCCTCTGTCTTTCAGAGTCAGACAAGGATGGCTTTAACCTAAAATATAATTTGCAGCTGTTACAGAACCCCCTAAGGTCAATAATCCAGCAAAGGAATCTTTGGTTCAAAAAGTAGGGTATTTACAGGGGTAGTGAACTGGATTGCCAGTGCCCAAACTTGCTGGTGTGAACAGACAAGTTTTAGAGCAAACATATGAGCTTGTGCAGAATCAATTAGGTTGCCTTCCCCTTTAATTGTATGGCTTGTAATAATGTCAGGTCAGGAGTAAAGATGACCACAAAGTTCAGAAGTGCTACATTTGTAGAGACCTCAATAGTACCACATACCATGAGCAGGACCATAGGCATAGCAGGCTGGATGGTATTTGTGGTGCACCACCGCAGTTGTCAGCAGGACAGCAATGACTGGTGCTTAGAATGAGCACATAAGAACAGGTCAAAAAGTAACAGCGAGTCTGATAACGCACGAAGGTTGGGTCTAGCTGGGTCATACATGAGTAGAATCAACGGTACAGAATCACAGTGGAGAGAGCAGAGTCAGAGCAACATGGGTCATACACAGTAATCTACAGAACAAATACAAGCACACCAGGTAGCGTCTGCTATAACAAGCACTGGTGGTGTGTGCAATAGGTGCTTTAAATATGGACTGCAATCATTTGGCCAATTGCCCAGCATCGGCCAAATCACTGTTGTTTTCAGGGTAAAGACTGTCTCAGGTGGGTTTTGCTTAGCCCTAAGGGCCAGCCTAAAGCTGGATACACACTATTAGATTTTCTGCAGATTTTTACCTTCAGATTTACCAAAACCATATAATATGAGGTCAAACCTTAAAGCCTCGTACACACGATGCGACTGTTGTATGACCGTACGTACAACTTTTCTCACGATCAGCTGTTCGTGATTTTGTCTAGCGTACTGACGGTAGACAAATTATTGTTCGACAAAGCCGAACATAGTGACGTGTTACGAGCGTATAAATAGGAAGTTCAGGTGGATGTGAATTACAGACGCAGGTTTACACGACCGAACAGTTCCTGGATTCCGAACATGCGTGTTTGTACTTACAACTTTTGTTTGGCCAAGTTTTCTAGTCTTCCCATACAACTTCTGTTGGACGATTATTGAAAATTGGCTGTCGAATGGTGCATACTAATGGTTGGATTATCGCACAACAGGCTGTCGTACGACTTTTTTCCGTCGATAATTGTACCGTGTGTACAGGCCTTTAGTCCTGGTACTGACAATTAGTGATGGTAAGGTTAATTATGTCATCTAAAATTCTCATGTAATAACGTCCTAACAAATTCCTGTAACATTAGTAAAAAAAAAAAGGCATAAGCTTTATGTCGAAATATAAAATATACAGTAATTCTCTACATATAGACGGTATTCCTGCGCCTTATAAAGCTAGATGCAATAACACACAAAAACTGGTAACCAAGATTTTCACATGTAGTTCACTGAGCAATTTGTACTGTAAAAGGCTCTTTTTTTATAGGCTGGATTCACACCATAGCGGTGCGAATTCCAGCTGGTTTGCCTGTGAGAAGGACTAGAGCCTGTCCGTTCTCACAGCAGCTGCCCAGGGAGGGAGGGAGGGGGAGGTGCAGCGAGCAGGGGGAAAGATACCTGTTCTATGCGGAACACATCTCCATGTCAGATGTGTTCCCATTGAACATAATGGGCTGGGAATTCGCACAGCACTGCACAGAAAACGCACATGGTTTCTGTGCAATGCGGACTGCGAATGTACCGCACCTATGTGAACTGGACACATTGAAAACAATATGTTTTCAAGTGTCCTGCGAATTGGATGCAATGTAAGCCACATCCAATTTGCATAGGTGTGAACCCAGCCTTAAGGGCCAGTTCACACTGCAACGATGCGGTAACCCTGCGAATCCACTACAGGTTCCCGCATCGCATGTCTCTGGATGGCAGTTCACACTGCCATATGTGAACTGTGGGGAGTGTCAATAGAAAGCTAATGACACCCCAAAATCAGTTCACATATCGCACTGTGAAATAGCACAGGAATCGGATTGCATGGTGTGAATTACCATGTGATCCGATTCTGCCCCTGTGGGAAAAAAAGGGTCCTGTGCGAGTTTGCTCCGATTGCGGTGCAAATTCAGCCATACTATCTCTATGGCTGAATTTGCATCGCACAGAGATCGCATGTGATTCACACTGCAGTGCGGTGCGAATCACATCCGATCTGCAGGATCGGAGCAGTGTGAACCGGCCCTTAAGAGTAAATTTTATTTTCATACGTCAGAAAACAAGAAAAACAGCATCCATATTATACCACGTACAAATGATGACAGCTATAATCAGACACTTTCATCCAAGTTACATATGAATATAGTATTTGCATCATTCTATACAGCTTCAGCATCATATCAATAAAGTATAGCTTGAAAATATACTTGCATCTTCATTCGGTTGCATATGGAAGTGTAAAACAAAAGAACAAAGGAGGCAAACAAATAAACAGAACTTAAAACTTTAAAACTTTTTAGAAAGAAATGCACACCATCCCTCTGAAAACCAGACAGTAAACTTGTCTCAACATCTGTATATAAGTAATCCTATTCCATCCAGTTACTCAAGAAATTCCCAGGGGCTGACTGACCATTAGGGCACTCAGGCACTGCCAGAGGGCCCTTGGCCAGTAAGGGGCCCCATGAGAGGCTCCTGGTAATTCAGTCCCAGGGAATCTGTGCTGATCCTGGAGCCAACACTGAGCTCTGGTACGTGGCCTGACAGGGGCACGCTAGTGTGGGCATTCAGGACACCTTCCCCACATCTGCTGCAGCCCGGGTCCCCCACGCAGCGATCATCCCCTTGTAGCAGCCGACACCAGCATCTCTCCCCACTAAGCCTGCATATTACACAGAGGATCCTCCTGCTCGGCACTGATGCATACAGACAGGAGGAGGAGCCAGTGGGAGAGAGAGACATTCACTGCAAGAGCCACGATGAACATCTGAGGTCTGTGAAAAGTTTAGTTGATAGGGAAGGAGGACACAGTAACAAGGAAGGGGGGGCAGGATGCACACACGGAGAAGTGCTGGGGAGTGGTTTTGCAGGGGAGAGGAGTGCTAGTGAGGGGGTGGTGGTGTGGGGGGATTTCACATCCGCCCCCCCCCCCCCCCACTAGCACAATTCCTCTACCCTCCAAAAGCACTCCCCAGCACATATCCTCTTACCCCCCAATCATCCTAGGACCCCCCTCTTCTGCCATCCCAGGACCCCCTCTCTTCGGCCATCCCAGGACCCCTCTCTGCTCCCATCCCAGGGCCCCCTCTCTGCTCCCATCCCAGGACGCCTCTCTGTTGCAATCCCAGGACGCCTCTCTGCTGCAATCCCAGGACGCCTCTCTGCTGCAATCCCAGGACTCTTCTCTGCTGCCATTCCAGGACCCCTCTTTGCTGCCATCCCAGGATCCTTCTCTGCTGCCTTCCCAGGACCACTCTCTACTGCCACCCCTCTCTGCTGCCATTCCAGGACCCCTCTCTGCTGCCACCCTAGGACCCCTCTGCTCCCACGCCAGGGCTCCCTCTCTGCTGCCACCCCAGGGCTCCCTCTCTGCTGCCATCCTAGGACCCCTCTCTGCTGCCATCCCAGGGCCCATCTCTGCTGCCATCCCAGGGCCCATCTCTGCTGCCATCCCAGGGCCCCCTCTCTGCTGCTATCCCAGGGCCCCCTCTCTGCTGCTATCCCAGGACCCCTTTCTGCTCTCACCCCAGAACCCCCTCTCTGCTCTCACCCCAGGGCCCCCTCTCTGCTGCCATCCCAGGGCCCCCTCTCTGCTGCCATCCCAGGGCCCCCTCTCTGCTATCAAGGCAACATATAAAAGCCCAAACCAGCAGACCATCCAGATGAGGATATCATGCAAGGGTGCACCTGTGGAAAGTCACAGTGCTTCACGTTCATCAATTCTCAAATACCTGAAAATTCTGATCATGCGGGGCCATCCCATTGCCAACTGAATTGGTCTGCAAAAGCTGCTTTGGGCTACGTTTCCACTGGTGCAACTTGTCGTACGGGTCGCATGACAGATCACAACCCATAGTGTTTAGTGGCACCCAGGCCGTTCCCATATATGCGACTTTGAAGGTCAGCAACATTGGGAAGACTCCTGCATGGCTTTATTCCATCCTTTCATGCGAGTTGGGTCCAGAGGGTGTAAAGTTGGATCAGGGCTGCGCTCAAAGTCGCATCAAGGTCGCACTCCAGATCGTGCGACTGTGGGGGTCGCAATAATGGAAACCGAGGCTTAGACCCCATACACTCTATACAACTTTTGTTGTCAGATATCCTTTAAATTTACCAAAACCATGTAGTGCAAGGGCCTGTCTGATTGCACACAAATTAAAACTCTTAAGGTTTGACCTTATATTATATGGTTTTGGTAAATCTGAAGGAAAAAATCTACAGAACATTGTATAATGTGTATCCAGCTTTAGACTCTAGCAAACAGAGAGTCAGATGGTTAACAGGTAACCAACCTGCTCAAAAGTTGTGCAAAGGTTGCATATCAGAATGAGCAACAGCAGTTCCAGTGCAGCTTTTAGCTCAACCTCCTCCAGAGAAGTTAACACTTCCTAGCCCATTCTTGAGAGAATACTCTCACCATGCAGCCAGTATCCCTCCTATGGTACAAAAGATGATACTGCGCAGCCTAATAGGACTTCTGGTGTAGGTGACAAATAAATGCAAACGTGACAATAAACCAAACAATGAGTTACTTAAATCTCTTATGTATGAATATTGTAAAGTGCATATTTATATAACTGTATCCTTTATCAATAATGGTGCTTCACAATAACCTCAGTAGTGACTTCAATAAAATCACGTAAAAATATATTAATGGTGAATCAAAATAATTAAGACACAAAAAATCTTCTCTTATAGACAAGTGACATAAAAAGTGCAAACGTGCAATCTGTAACTTAAATTGCTATATTAATGTTAAAATAATAATAATAATTCTTCACATATTCATTAATGGTGGCTCCAATAAAATCTCAAAGATTAAAAAATAAAAATAGTAATAATAATAGTGTCTCTTTATAAACAGGTGACAAAAAAGTGCAATCCCTGCAGATTATGCTTGAATCAACTGTGATAGTTCACTCGTGTGGTCCCAGCCAATTTTGGGGGGAGTTCTCAGCACACCACCAAAAGGACTGTTGGGAATATATGTGCTCCCCGTCCCGTGCTCCCAGAACTCTCACCTCCAATAAAAGAACACTCGTTTGTATAAACACTTTTCCCTTTAACGGTGCGCCTTCTCCTTTAAGGATCTTCCTTTTTATCTCTCCTTAACCTCCTGCTGTTTACGAATAGCTTCCACCAGTATTAAATATGTAAATCCAGGAACCCTCTCTGCTCTGTGTTTCAGCTTAGGGGTAAGCTGAAACACAGAGCAGAGAGGGTTCCTGGATTTACATATTTAATACTGGTGGAAGCTATTCGTAAACAGCAGGAGGTTAAGGAGAGATAAAAAGGAAGATCCTTAAAGGAGAAGGCGCACCGTTAAAGGGAAAAGTGTTTATACAAACGAGTGTTCTTTTATTGGAGGTGAGAGTTCTGGGAGCACGGGACGGGGAGCACATATATTCCCAACAGTCCTTTTGGTGGTGTGCTGAGAACTCCCCCCAAAATTGGCTGGGACCACACGAGTGAACTATCACAGTTGATTCAAGCATAATCTGCAGGGATTGCACTTTCCTGGCTCAGCCCCATGTCAGCACACCTCGGGTCAACCCCGCCCCCTTGACCCCGTATAGGACATCCCTTTAACAGAGCATAAAAGGACAGCAGTACCTGGAGAC
>BLSH010042608.1:70184-81815 GCA_018402905.1 Glandirana rugosa
GAGTACATCAGCGTGATAAGCGGCAACCCGCCCCCTCCCCATAGTAAAATAAAGGGGAGAGGAGCGGGGCGGCAAAGTGCCGCTCCTCTTGAACTGCCGCCTGGGACCCATGGTCCCATTCGGTCCCATGGTAGGGCCGGCCCTGAATGGTGCTCATACCTAAACGCAGTATTGCTTGAAGCTCATTACAAATAAAAGTACATGAGGTTTTGAGGTAAGTTGCATGATTTGGCCCTATTGACTTCAATTGGAACTCCTTAAAAATGCATGAAAACATACATAATGTGCATTTTGAGCATTTTCTTGCCTAGCAAAATGTTTTCTATTGGCTTAAAATATAAAAAGTGTTCAAGCCTGAAACATGCACCAGCAAAATAAAAAAACACATGCAAAAAGGCCTGCACAAACACTAAAAAAGGTCAGAAAATTTACCAAAGACTTGGTAAAAATTTACTCAGCTCAAATGTGAATTGGGTCTAATAACTGATGGTCCAAACAAAATAATGAGTCCTTTTAGATTACATTTTTGTATGTGTTGGCTCTATGATCCATTATTTGTACCATTTAGCATTCAAAAGAGCACCTTCTTGGTGATTAAAGAACCATCACATTAGGTATCACTATGAGGCTTGAGGATTTGTAAAATATATAGAACAAACATTTTACATGTTATATTTCATGCTCAAACAAACAAGGACAATGTATGAATGAAAAAGTTACAAAGTGTTACATGGTATTTACAAACTCTCATAGTTTGCAGTGAAAAACAGAAACTACACATTACCAAAAGATGAACATGATTTTCCAGGAACAGCGTATAATTTGATCATATGAAGCTCCTTGTGTATGATAAATATTGTTTACCAAGTAGTATGTTTGCCCATTGACATGCACAGCATAAATCCTTTGAAATTAAGTGAAACAAAGTTTGCTCTACCTTGCCTTGGCCTTGGTTTGGTAAATCTTCTGGAGCAATAGTATTGAGTCAAAATGGACCAAAATGCTAAGGAAGATTTAAATAACCTTGCTGCTTCATGTTCTTGGTTTGTATTTCTACACTGCAAACGTTATGGCCTAGAGCAGAAAGGCTGCCAGGTGCAAGCACAATAAAATGTTCCAGATTGCCCCAGTGCCAGTGCAAACCTCCTGGGCTCTAATTGTCACTGGACCTGCATTTTTCTTGATATAATAGTGTAATGTTTACTTGTGGTTCTCCCTCTCTGGACCCATATACCTAGAACAAAACAAAGTAGGATGACAGTAGTCTTCATGTGTCTTTGTTTAACTAGTTCAGCATTTGGACATACTACATACTTTAAAAGAGTGAAGGGTTAAGCACATGTTGATGACTGCAGTATCAGCCATCAGCTTGTGCTCTGTTTTTCAGCTGCTTCCCGGTTGTTAAATAAACATGATCTAGAGACTGTATAGCTGCTAATCACTTTCATGGTGAAGGTGTCATGGTTCCTGGCCTTCCCTGCCAGACCCCCTGTGTGGTTCTCCCCCGCTTTAAGAGGGAACGTGGGACCACATTAATGGACTTCAACATGGAGGTCAGGAAGACACAGAAGAACATCTGGTCTTCGATTTCCTCTGCCCAGAACCAGAAGCAATAATGATTTCATAACTTCCAGTTTTAGAGCCATCATTCTCTGGCTGTATCACTGAGTAGCGAGTAACCAGGCAGACCTCTGTTTGGTTACATGCTGTGGAGGTCAGGGGAGACACTGGGGTTTATTAGACCCTCCATAAAGCATACCTGTCACCTGCCCAATGCTATCACATAGGTGATTGTAAACCCCTTGTAATAGCAATAAAGTTAAATAAAAACAAATGAAAAACAAAACAAAAGTAAATATAAAAATGTATTAAAAAAAACAAACAATTGAAACCTAACCCCTGCTACCTTGTAAACCCTGGCAAATACAAAGGTCCAGGGTTTCACATGTATGTAAACAGAGATTGCACCACACATGTGAGATATCTCTGGGATGTCAGAGTGAAAGCAATATTTGTAGCACCCAAACTCACAGTTAACTTTAAATTGCTGAGCTGTAAAGGCTTTTAAAGCCTTGCCTCTGGAGGTTTTTGGGTACCATAGTTTTTTGTGATATCACGGGCACACACAATTTTAAGACTTGACACTTTTTTTTATCTATTTACTCAACACAACCTCATTTTTTATATTTTACCAAAAAGTGGGTATTATACTGTGTGTGTGTTCACATTAAAATTCATTTTATTTGTCCTTGAATATATACACTTAACCGATTCAGCTCCGGAAGGTTTACCCCCCCCCCTTCATGACGTGGCCATTTTTTTGCAATACAGTACTGCGACGCTGTCCCCAAATAAAATGTAGGTCCTTCTTTTCCCACAAATAGAGCTTTCTTTTATAGTAAATGTAAAAAATCTAATTCCTTCATTTAGGCCAATATGTATTCTGCTACATATTTTTGGTAAAACAAAATCCCATTAAACATATATTGATTGGTTTGTGCAAAAGTTACAGCATCTACAAACTATGGGATATATTTATGGGATTTTTATTTATTTTATTTTTTTTTACTAGTAATGTTGTCGAACAGACTTATCGCAGGATTACGACATTGCAGTGGACAAATTGGATACTAAGTGACACTTTGACACTTTTTTGGAACCAGTGACACTAATACAGTGATCAGTGCTAAAAATATACATTTCCACTGTACTAATGACACTAACTGGGAAGGGGTTAACATCAGGGGTGATCAATGTGTTAACTGTGTGCCTAACTGTGTGCTTGGTTACTGTGTGGGAAGTGCGTGTACTATGGGAAGGCAGAGATCCGTGTTCCTGCTTTGCAGAAACACAGGATCAATATCTTCCCTACTGACAGAATGGCAGTCTGCCTTGTTTACAGTCAGGCCCATAAATATTGGGACATCGACACAATTCTAATGTTTTTGGCTCTATACACCACCACAATGGATTTGAAATGAAATGAACAGGATGGGCTTTAACTGCAGGCTTTCAGCTTTCATTTGAGGGCATTTACATCCAAATCAGGTACAAGGAGAGAGATGTAGCACTTGCAGGCTTCTCAGCTGGGGTTTCTGGGGTCAGAGCGGGAGAGTGCGTATGTTTGGGTGCTAGGCATCGGAAGGACGGGGGCGGAGATATCCAAGTGGATGGTGATGTCTGTGGGCAGCCAGCTGATGGAGCAGAAGTGACTCTGTTGGCAGTAAACACAAGAGAACAAGTGGCGCCCCACTAAGTGTAATAGAAGATAAAAACAAAGTATTTATTCACACCCCTTATCCACACCCCTTACGGTCATATCACCTCACCCTCATCACCCAGCTCCACACCCATTTGACAACATTCCCTTCCTCCTCTCCCCCCCCCAATTTTCCCACACTCTCCCCCTCCTTCCTCTCCCCCCCCTCCATCTTCCCCTTCCCTTCCTCCTCCTTCCCCCCCCCACACTTGTCATACCCCCCGTTCTTTCCCCCACGTCCACAGCACCTGACCTTTGCCAAACTCTTTATAACTCTTTATAACTGCCCCCATTATATTTTTGACCATACATTAGCCATCCACCCTGCCCAACACATACCTATCCCTCCCATCATTTTCCTATATACCCGGCTTTCAGCACGAGCTCCTTGTCCAACCCTTTCTTTCCCCCCATTAGGCTTCATATTATTCATGAGTCCCACCACCCTGCCCAACAAACGCTTATTTTGTCCTTTCAATAAACCTCCTACTACCCCATTCTCATCTATCACCCCACTTATACTCAAATCCCCCATTAGGTCCCATCTACCACACCACCTGGACTAACATTTGTCCAATCCCATTTCTTCCCATTCATATTTTTATTGTCCCCTGGTCAGTTCTAAAACCCCCTCTATCCATCCGTTTTGTCTTTACACTGAAGCCTTCCACACATTTGGCCACTTCTCATATGGCCGTGCTGGCTGCATTGTATGCCTGAGGTAGGCGGGCCTGTCTTCTCCGCCTACTCTCCTCCCCCCAGTGACGCAGCATGGCTGCTCCTACACACACGGTACGGACGGATTCTCTGTGAGTGTCTGATGAGGCGGAACTGCTGAGACCCATTGCCCACCAGCCCCGCCCGCTCTCCTCACCTCTGTGACACCTCACCATTCCCCCCCCCCACACGGACAGCCTCACTATTCACACTCACGAGGTGGACTTGCTGTGACTCGTTGTCCACCAAGTCTGCCTGCTCTCCTCCCCCTAGTAATGCTGCCTACATGCGCTCTCTCTCCCTCAGCCAGCTCTCCCCCTCCACCAGTTCTAACCCTCACGGTTCCTTCCTCCCTTTTTCCATCCTCCTTAGCCACACAGGCTTCCCCTTTCCATACCCTATACAGTTTCCTCGATCAGATACTTCTATGAATGTTTATTTATGTATGGCCATTTGTCAACATTACACTCTGGCTGTCATCTCCCCCAGGGGCCGCGCCAGGGGGCGGGGCTTGCACATTGTGATTGGCTGCCCGCTGGCCCCGCCCCCTCCAATATGGTGTGGCTCTCCAGAGCATGGGGGAGGCCTGATGAAGGAGCATGGATTGCTCCGAACGCGCGCCTGGTACAGCCACCAACCCACTTTCCAGCTCCCCATTGGACCTGTGAAGCTAGACCTACATCTTGCCTACCTGCCTGGAGCCTCGGAACCCACTGGAGCGACCAGACACATGTGACAGCGGGACCCTAGCACTCGGACCACATAGACTGGGATGCCTGGATATTTTACATGCCTGATATCACTTAACTCTTGTAAGTGCAATTTTAATAAATACTTTGTTTTTATCTTCTACTACACTTACTGGGGCACCGCTTGTTCTCTTGTGTTTACATCCAAATCAGCTAAACGGTGTAGGAATTACAACAGTTTGTATATGTGCCTGCCACTTTTTAAGGGCCCAAAAGTAATGGGACAATTGGCTGCTCAGCTGTTCCATGTTATTCCCTCATTATCCCATTTACAAGGAGCAGATAAAAGGTCCAGAGTTAATTTCAAGTGTGCTATTTGCATTTGGAATCTGTTGCTGTCAACTCTCAATATGAGATCCAAAGAGCTGTCACTATCAGTGAAGCAAGCCATCATTAGGCTGAAAAAACAAAACAAACCCATCAGAGATATAGCAAAAACATTAGGTGTGGCCAAATCAACTGTTTGGAACATCCTTAAAAAGAAAGAACACACTGGTGAGCTCAGCAACACCAAAAGACCCAGAAGACCATGGAAAACAACTGTGGTGGATGACTGAAGAATTCTTTCCCTGGTGAAGAAAACACCCTTCACAACAGTTGGCCAGATCAAGAACACTCTCCAGGAGGTAGGTGTATGTGTGTCAAAGTCAACAATCATGAGAAGACTTCACCAGAGTGAATACAAAGGGTTCACCACAAGATGTAAACCATTGGTGAGCCTCAAAAAAAGGAAGGCCAGATTAGAGTTTGCCAAACAACATCAAAAAAAGCCTTCACAGTTCTGGAACAACATCCTATGGACAGATGAGACCAAGATCAATTTGTACCAGAGTGATGGGAAGAGAAGAGTATGGAGAAGGAAATGAACTGCTTATGATCCAAAGCATACCACCTCATTAGTGAAGCATGGTGGTGGTAGTGTCATGGCGTGGGCATGTATGCCAATGGAACTGGTTCTCTTGTATTTATTGATGATGTGACTGCTGACAAAAGCAGCAGGATGAATTCTGAAGTGTTTCGGGCAATATTATCTGCTCATATTCAGCCAAATGCTTCAGAACTCATTGGACAGCGCTTCCCAGTGCAGATGGACAATGACCCGAAGCATACTGCGAAAACAACCAAATCGTTTTTTTAAGGGAAAGAAGCGGAATGTTATGCAATGGCCAAGTCAATCACCTGACCTGAATCCGATTGAGCATGCATTTCACTTGCTGAAGACAAACCTGAAGGGGAAATGCCCCAAGAACAAGCAGGAACTGAAGACAGTTGCAGTAGAGGCCTGGCAGAGCATCACTAGGGATGAAACCCAGCGTCTGGTGATGTCTATGCATTCCATACTTCAGGCTGTAATTGACTGCAAAGGATTTGCAACCAAGTATTAAAAAGTGAAAGTTTGATTTATGATTGTTAATCTGTCCCATTACTTTTGGTCCCTTAAAAAGTGTGAGGCACATATACAAACTGTTGTAATTCTTACACTGTTCACCTGCTTTGGATGTAAATACCCTCAATTTAAAGCTGAAAGTCTGCAGTTAAAGCACATCTTGCTTGTTTCATTTCAAATTCATTGTGGTGGTGTATAGAGCCAAAAATATTACAATTGTGTCGATGTCCCAATATTTATGGACCTGACTGTACATAGGCAGACCGCCTGTTAGGAATGAGTTCACCCGCTGACAGAGGTAGGCTTTGTCAGTGCAATAGTGCATCACAGCTCCTGAGTATGGGTAAGTGAATATATCTGACCATAGGTAACATAAGCAACTTAAGGCAAAGGAGTGCACACAAGGAACCGTATCAGATGAAATAGCTATATGCAATTAGACATGATGAAAATCAAAACTGTAGTACAGCAAAAAACAAATACCCATACCAGATTATGGGTGACAGTTCTAGAATATGGAGGGGTTCCTCTAGAGGCTGCGCTTGATCAGAAGTAGAATAGGCTTCTGTGTAAAGATAAAACGAAAAGCAAAGTGTGCCTCTAAGAGTAAACCGTAACAAGTTTTTATTGTATTGTATCACTTCCGATGACGTGTTGTCAGGGTCTATGCCCCTTCTTCAGACCGTGTATTACACAGTCTGAACAAGGGGCGTAGACCCCAACAACGAGTCACGGTTCTCGCATCATCGTGCTGCCAAACCGGAACCGGAAGTGACGTTGCGCTGCTCCCCCACGAGACCAGGAAGCGCAGGAGACCACCAGTACCATTGGAGACAGCTAACACCTTCCACTCCCAGAGGCACCGGACTTCCTACTATCATAGCCAGCAGTGGCTTACATTGCATTGCGATCCTCACGTCTATGTTTGTGAGTACCTTTGAGACTGCTCTTACAATAAAAACTTGTTATGGTTTACTCTTAGAGGCGCGCTTTGCTTTTCTTTTTGAGCTCACCCGCTGGTGACACTGTGGTGCTCCGGGCTGATTGCTGCAGTTCCAGTGTCCACCAGCAGGTATCTCCCAGAAGCCAGCAGGCTTTAATGATCAGCCACACCTGTTTTCAGCTACCAGGTGGCTATTTAATTACCTCAATACTGGGCACTTTCACCCCCTTCCTTCCTAGACCATTTTCAGCTTTCAGTGTTCTCACAGTTTGAATGACAATTAGTCATGCTACACTGTACCCAAATTATTTTTTTTTATCATTTTGTTCACACAAATAGAACTTTCTTTTGGTGGTATTTATTCACCACTGGGTTTTTTATTTTTTGTGATATAAGCTAAAAAAGAGTGAACATTTTGAGAAAAAAAATATATTTTCCACTTTCTGTTTTAAAAGAAATCCAATACAATCAAATGTTGTCATAAATTTAGGCCAGAATGTATTCTTCTACATGTCTTTGGTAAAAAAACCTGATAAGTGTATGATAATAGGTTTGCGTGAAAGTTTTATAAAGTCTACAAGCTAGGCTACGTATCATTGAAAATTGATCAATCCTGATATACTGACTGCCTATTTCATTTATTGAGGCTCTAAAATGTCAGGACAGTACAAATACCCCTCAAATTACCCCTTTTTGTAAAGATGACAGTCCAAGGTATTTGGTAAGAAGTTGCATTTTTTTGCCCACAATAGTTTGGAAAATGAAGATTTTTTTTCCCCGCAAAATTGTCATATTGACAAGTCATTTTTCACACATTGCATAGATAAACTTGCAATTACACCCCAAAATATATTCTGCTACTCCTCTGGAATATGGCAATATCACATGTGTGAGACTTCCACAGCCCAACATCCAAGTAGCACCTTCAGGTGTCATTGTTACATACTTGATCCAAGGCCAAAATGCTGAGAGAGGCTCCACTTGCGGCTAAACGCAGTATACCCCTGGAATTGGGAACAGGTGGTATGGTGCGTAGAGAAGCACGGTTCATGGGCTGTAGACAGGCTTGAGCAGATAAACACTGGAAGACTGTGTAGACTGGGAAACAGAAGCAGCAGGTAGTAGTCTTCAGGAGAGGTTGCCGTGAAGGCCTGACCTGGCAGGGGTGTAGCACACTCCAGATGTGGAGACAGAGGACCAGTGCAGCTGGGTCAGCACAGGCAGTAGCAAGGAGCAAGTCCGAAATCCAGGCCAGGGTCAAACACGGGGAATCAGAGTAAGCAAGTCCTTAATCCAGGTAGAGGGTTAAGTGCAAGAGACTGAGTAAGGCAGAGTCTGAGTAGCAAGCCAGGGCTCAGGTACAGCAGATAAGTCAGAAGCGTAGTCCATAAGGCAAGCCATGGGGTCACACACAGCAGAGTAGATCAGGAGCAAGGTCAAGGAGCAAGCCGGGTCACAACAGAGATTCAATCAGGATACAGGACACAGGTTCAGGAACACTCGTGAGCTGAGACAATCCAGCGATTTGTGTAACACAGAGGCTGCCTTTTATAGGTCAGCAAACAGTCTCATTGGTTACGCTGAACACGCGGATTGCGCCGCCCTGAACAAACGTGCGCCCGCATGCGTAGATGCGTTTGTCTTCCACGCATGCGCGTGGGTACGCAGCGATCCTGCCTGCTTCTCTGATAGTCATTTCCTGAGTACCTATCACATTTGAAGACCCTGGAGCATCAAGACTATGAAATTACCCACAAAATGGCCCCATTTTGGAAAGAAAACACCCCAATGTATATTCTTTGAGGCATGAGTCTTTTGAACATGTCATTTTTTTCCACAAAGTTTTGAAAAATGTGGAAAGAAAATGAAAATGTATTTTTTTCACAAAGTTGTCAATTTAGATATTTCTAACACATAGCATGAACATGGCAAAAATTACACCCCTTTCTGCTACTCGTCCTGAGTATGGTGATACTCCATGTGTGAGACTTTTCCTGGCCACATACGAGTCCCAACATCCAAGTAGCATAAATAACACATTTAATTTTCTGAATACCTAACACATTTTTGAAGACCCAGGAGCACCAGGACAATGGAATATTCTACCCAGGACATAGTATATTCTAGGAGGCATGCGTGTTTTTGGAAAATGTGGAAAGAAAATGAAAACTTATTTTTTTTTCACAAAGCTGTCAATTAAAAATATTTCTAACACATAGCATATACATAGCAAAAAGTACATCACAAAATACATTCTAATACTTGTTCTGAGTATGGCGATACCACATGTGTGAGACTCTTCCACAGCCTGGCCACATAGAGGGGCCCAACATTTAAGTAGCACCGTCAGGCGTTCTAAAGGCATAAATTACACATTTCGACAGTGCTCATGTGCGGGATCACGTGATGGTCGCTTGACACGGGAGCTGCGCACATACCGGGCTACAAGAGCCCCAGGCTACTGCAGCAGCAACCTAGGAGCGACAAACACAGGATGAGGAGACACCATAAAGCCCCCTAAAGCAGCGGATGCCCGGATCATTGAGAAGGGTAGGATCTCAAGCTATTCCGCCGCCGTGTCTCCTCATGCCCGGGTGTACCAAGATGGCCGCGGTCACGGCCCAACATGTTACACCCGCTCAGGCCAGCCTAACAAAGCCCGAAGTGGCTGGGAAAGCTTCCCATTCATAGGGGAAGTTGGTGACAGGGGCACTTCCGTCCTCCTAAGCCCCCCCAGCTGCAATAGCTGCTATAACTACACCCAGGTGCAGCCTAATGAATGCTGCACCCCTCAGCCAGCCATTAAGGCTCCCAAGGCTCATGATTGAAGGGTGTGCCAGCACTCCAGGCCCCCTAGGACTGCTCCAAGGCCTCTACAATACACCCCAGAGTCCTCTATCAGCTTGGCTAGTAACCAGCCCAGGCCCAGGGCTACATAAGTGCTCTAAGGCAAAGCCTTTCACTCCCCTGATTTTTAACCTAAGAGTCCCCGGAGGGGAAAAGGAGCAAGAAAAGGGAGAATCAAGCCTTCACTGTTTCCCCTTAGAACTGCCAGCAGACCATGAGACACAGGGCATCACGCTTTTAGCGATCCCCAACATCACCCTGAATACAGGGCTTGACTGTGAGAATGTCCCTCAAACATCTCTTCCTAGAGTCTGACCAGACCCATCTCCCCGACATAGTCACAGCAGGGGCTCGTCCCTCTGCTAAAAATCCAGAGGCTACTTCTGAGCATAGGCCAGTCCTAACCCCAGCCACCCTCACCCTCACTCCAGGACCCAATTTAGCCGCACATCAACTCCTCTCGTGTCCCCAGCCTCTACGGAATTGCTATTACGCCACACAATGGAAGACTTCCCAGTCACCCCGGCAAGCCCCTTTCCAACCAATCTACCAAAGGTCCACACCCCTAGCACCCTTGCCCAGGACTCCCTCTTCAATACGGCGGATCTATTCCTCAGATTTTCTAATCTCCTGGAGATTGGGGCTTCCCATTCTTCTTAAATATTACCAAGCAGCCAGATTAGCACAACTTTCCCTGATTAACTTGAGGTACAAAAAACTGGACTGGATCCAGACTGAGAGGCAGGCTATCCCAAATTATACTATAGACTACCTTCTTTGGACTTTCCCCCAAAAAAGACCTCCTATTCTATCGCCCACTTTATTCCAAACCTTTACCCGCGGAACCGCCCTGAACTTATATCGCCCCTCAACCCTATTTTCCACAACTCAGATTTTCCTCCAGGGCTTGACATCACATCATTCAGGTAGTGGCTGGACAAAGGGCTGTGTCGTATAGGACACTTTTTCACTCCAGCGGGCCCATTGACTCTTAGTCATTGCATAAGCAAACTGGACCTTCCAGACTCCGAAAGGTTCAGATTCCACCAAATTCAACATTTCCTGCAGCAAATCTGGATAGAAAAACCCCTCCCACCCAAATTTACGGCATACGAAATCTGGTGCGGCCAAGCCATAGAGCAGAAGGGGGGCATTGCAGTAGTTTACTCTTCTCTCACACAGCTAGGGATGAAAGCTTCCTATATGAAGCACTGGGAGGAGGATTTCCAGATCTCTTGGGACTAGGAGACCTGGCACAGTTCCTTTTTCTTTTTTTTTTTTTTATAATTGTATTTTTTAGATTTTCAAGGTTGAACAGGAGTGTAAAAAAACACAAAATGATAATACATATTGAAAATGTATACAGCAAATTTGTAAAGCACGTATAGACGTACCTATACATATCTAAGACAATCATAGGTAGGCATAAAAAGGCAAAACAGTAACCTTTCAAGTCTTTCAAACCGGGGAGCTTCTCTCATAATGGAAGGAAATGCTCTAAATCCTCATGTAGCTCAACCCATTGGTCTGAGTGAGAATACTATAAGATCTGTAACAGTCTCAATAGATCAGGTATAACAAATAGGGAAGTAGAACTTGAACAGAGTAAGAAAAAAGGGAGGGGGGGGGGAACACACCATGGATGTTGGCTTATGTACTTTTCAATAGAAAATGGTAAGAAAGAAGCATAATCATTAGATTCAAGCACCTTTTTTTTTTGGGGGGGGGG
>BLSH010042608.1:104020-120159 GCA_018402905.1 Glandirana rugosa
TTAATGTTATGGATGTCGATATAAGACGGGGCTATGTTGTTCCAATATGTTTCAAATTGTAACTCAATATATACACTGCATATTATATCCATATTATAACCACACATCTGTTGTACAAAAAAATTCGAATAAGGCAAATATAACGACTTCGAACGTATAAAGAAGAGGTTCGGAACGTTTCTCGACGTTTTATAGACAAAGGTAAAGGAGAGATCGTTAACGCCAATCTAACGCCAATCTAACGGATGTGTGGACATTGAATGAAGAGAAATATTTTACGAAATACTTTACTAATATCTTTCAATTTTTAAAAGGTGTATTGGCTCAGATATCTTTCCAGTTTCGACTGTCTACACACCAATATTATACCTATATTATACGTCACATATATAACTCAATGTTAAACTTTGTATAACCTTGTTGTATCGGGGCAGAATATAGCTGTAGGTATTGTAATTGACTACAGCAATATGGGTGGGTATAGTGGTTAAGGGGAGTTAAGGGGAGTATTTGTGGTTAAAGTTTATAAAACACCTTGTTACGTAATAAAACCTTTGCAATCTTTGTGAACCCACAACTTGTTCGGTTTATTGATTGTCCGACAGGTTGAAGTCCTAGCCACACCCAAACCTACATTGGGCAGCCCAAAAGCAGGACCATAGAAGGGAAAATCTTACATGTCCCTCACAGCACCAACATTAACCTGTCCCTACTGCAGTATGAGATGATTTTAGAACGATAATCTGCTACTCACATCACCGACAGGAACCTGTCCTTACACCAGTTTGGTATAATTTTAGAATGATAATCTGTCCCTCACAACACCTATAGGAACCTCTCCCTACTCCACTATGAGATGATTTTAGAACGATAATCTGTCCCTTACAGCATCGACAGGAACCTCTCCCTACACCACTATGAGATGATATTAGAACGATAATTTGTCCCTCACAGCACCAACAGGAACGTGTCCCTACTGCAGTATGAAATTAATTTAGAATGATAATCTGTCTCTCACAGCACCGACAGAAACCTCTCCCTACACCAGAATGAGATGATTTTAGAACGATAATCTGTACCTCACAGCACCGACAGGAACCTCTCCCTACACCACATGTGAGATCATATTAGAACGATAATTTGTCCCTCACAGCACCGATAGGAATCTGTCACTACACCAGTATGAGATTATTTCAGAACAATAATATGTCCCTAACAGCACCGCCAGGAACCTGTCCTTACTGGAGTATGAGATGATTTTAGAGTGATAATCTGTCCCTCACAGCACCGACAGGAACCTCTCCCTACACCAGTATGAGATGATTTTAGAACAATAATCTGTTCCTCACAGCACCGACAGGAACCTCTCCCTACACCAGTATGAGATGATTTTAGAACAATAATCTGTCCCTCACATCACCGACAGGAACCTATTCCTACACGAGTATAAGATGATTTTAAAACGATAATCTGTACCTCACAGCACCGACAGGAACCTCTCCCTACACCACTATGAGATATTAGATTGATAATATGTCCCTCACAGCACCGACAGGAACCTGTACCTACTGCAGTATGAAATTAATTTAGAATGATAATCTGTGTCTCACAGCACCGATAGGAACCTCTCCCTACACCAGTACGAGATGATTATAGAACGATATTCTGTTCCTCACAGCACCGACAGGAACCTTTCCCTACTGCAGTATGAGATGATTTTAAAATGATAATCTGTACCTCACAGCACCGACAGGAACCTCTCCCTACACCACTATGAGATCATATTAGAACGATAATTTGTCCCTCACAGCACCGACAGGAACCTGTCACTACACCAGTATGAGATTATTTCAGAACGATAATATGTCCCTCACAGCAGCACCAGGAACCTCTCCCTACTCCACTATAAGATGATTTTAGAATGTTAATCTATCCGTCAAAGCACAGGCAGGAACCTTTCCCTACTGCAGCATGAGATTATTTTAGAATGATAATCTGTCCCTCACAGCACCGACATTAACCTCTCCCTACACCACTATGAGATGATTTTAGAACGATAATATGTCCCTCACAGCACCAACAGGAGCCTGTCCCTACTGCAGTATGAGATGATTTTAGAACGAAAATCTGGCCCTCACAGCACTGACAGGAACCTCTCCCTTAACCAGTATGAGACGATTTTAGAACGATAATCTGTCCCCCACAGCACCGACAGGACCCTCTCCCTATTCCACTATGAGATGATTTTAGAACGATAATATGTCCCTCACAGCACTGACAGGAACCTCTCCCTACTCCACTATGAGATGATTTCAGAACGTTAATGTCCCTCACAGCTCCGACAGGAACCTGTCCCTTCTGCAATACAGGTTGATTTTAGAACAATAACCTGTTCCTTTACAGCACTGACAGGAACCTCTCCCTACACCACTATGAGAGGATTTTAGAATGATAATATGCCCCTCACAGCACCGACAGGAACCTGTCCCTACTGCAGTATGAGATGATTTTAGAACAATAATCTGTCCCTCACAGCACCGACAGGAACCTCTCCCTAAACCAGTATGAGATGATTTTAGAACGAAATTCTGTCCCTCACATCACCGACAGGAACCTGTCCCTACACCAGTATGAGATGATTTCAGAATGATAATATGTCCCTCACAGCACTGACAGGAACCTCTCCCTACTCCGCTATGAGATGATTTTAGAACGATAATATGTCCCTCACAGCACCGACAGGAACCTCTCCCTACACCAGTATGAGATGATTTTAGAACGATAATCTGTCTCTCACAGCACCGACAGGAACCTCTCCCTACACCAGTACGAGATGATTTTAGAACGGTAATCTGTTCCTCACAGCACTGACAGGAACCTCTCCCTACACCACTATGAGATGATTTTAGAATGATAATATGTCCTTCACAGCACCAACAGGAACCTTTCCCTACTGCAGTATGAGGTGATTTTAGAACTAAAATTTGTCCCTAACAGCACCGACAGGAACCTCTCCCTATACCAGTATGAGATGATTTTAGAACGATAATCTGTCCCACAAGCACCTACAGGAACCTCTCTACTCCACTATGACTTGATTTTGGAACGATAATATGTCCCTAACATCACCGACAGGAACCTCTCCCTACACCACTATGAGATGATATTAGAACGATAATATGTCCCTCACAGCACCGACAGGAACCTGTCCCCACTGCAGTATGAAACAAATTTAGAATGATAATCTCTCTCACAGCACCGACAGTAACCTCTCCCTAAACCAGTACGAGATTATTTTAGAACGATCCCTCACAGCACCGACAGGAACCTCTCCCTACTTCACTATGAGATGATTTTAGAACGATAATATTTCCCTCACAGCACCTACAGGAACCGCTCCCTACTCCACTATGAGATGATTTTAGAACAATAATGTCCCTCACAGCACCGACAGGAGCCTGTCCTTACTGCAGTATGAGATGATTTTAGAGTGATAATATGTCCCTCACAGCACCGACAGGAACCTCTCGCTACACCAGTATGAGATGATTTTAGAACGATAATCTGTCCCTCACAGCACCGACCGTGTTACGTACCTGACGGTGGAGTCTGTCTTGTGCAGGGAACAACCGCTCTTGCGCACCCGATTCAAGGACCCCTGGTAGTGTAGACAGAGGCCCGAGAGTGCGGGATGGCACGAGGGCTGGATGGTCACAGATGTTGTAGTGAGATTCCAGAAGGTCGTGCAAACAGGAGAATGGTCGTACAAGCAGGGTTGGCAACGTGCAGGCAGAGAGGTACAAAAGGGTTAGGCAAGCGGATCGTCAAGTTCAGGCAAAGGTTTGTTAACGGGCGGGCAGCGGAGGTACAGAGGAGTAGACAAGCGGATGATCGTGGATAGCCGGGGTCGATGCAGGTAGCGGACAACAGGTCAAGGCAAGCCGGGTCAACAGGAAACCGGTGAAACACAGGAACAGGTAGGGAGCTGAGGCCCACAGGTCTGGAACGCTGTAGAACAAGCAGCAACTTGGTGCAGGATGTCCAGAGCTTAAATAGGCGCCGTCTAGCGTCGTTTCCGGCGCGTGCACAGGCGCGCGCACGCGAGTGCGCACGGGAGCGCGCGGACGCGCACGGGGGTGGGCGCACCACCGCGGAAACGGCCAGGAACACTGGCAAGTCCTTTTTACTAACAGACAGGAACCTCTCCCTACACGAGTATGAGATGATTTTAGAACGATAATCTGTACCTCACAGCACCGACAGGAACCTCTCCCTAAACCAGTATGAGATGATTTTAGAACGATAATATGTCCCTCACAGCACCGACAGGAACCTCTCCCAACTCCACTATGAGATGATTTTAGAATGATAATGTCCCTCACAGCACCGACAGGAACCTGTCCCTACTGCAATATGAGATGATTTTAGAACAATAATCTGTCTCTCACAGCACTGACCGGAACCTCTCCCTACACCACTATGAGAGGATTTTAGAACGATAATATGTCCCTCATAGCACCGACAGGAACCTCTCCCTACACCAGTATGAGATGATTTTGGAGCGATAATCTGTCCCTCACAGCACAAACAGGAACCTCTCCCTACACCAGTATGAGATGATTTTAGAACAATAATCTGTTCCTCACAGCACCGACAGGAACCTCTCCCTACACCAGTATGAGATGATTTTAGAACAATAATCTGTCCCTCACAGCACCGACAGGAACCTCTCCCTACACGAGTATGAGATGATTTTAGAACGATAATCTGTACCTCACAGCACCGACAGGAACCTCTCCCTAAACCAGTATGAGATGATTTTAGAACGATAATCTGTCCCCCACAGAACCGACAGGAACCTCTCCCTACTCCACTATGAGATAATTTTAGAACAATAATGTCCCTTAAAGCACCGACAGGAACCTGTCCCTACTGCAGTATGAGATGATTTTAGAACGATAATCTGCTCCTCACATCACCGACAGGAACCTGTCCTTACACCAGTATGAGATAATTTTAGAACGATAATCTGTCCCTCACAGCACCTATAGGAACCTCTCTCTACACCAGTATGAGATGATTTTAGAACAATAATCTGTCCCTAATAGCACTGACATTAACCTCTCCATACACCACTATGAGATGATTTTAGAATGATAATATATCCCTCACAGCACCAACAGGAACCTTTACCTACTGCAGTATGAGGTGATTTTAGAACGATAATCTGTCCCTCACAGCACCAACAGGAACCTCTCTCTACTCCACTATGACTTGATTTTAGAACGATAATCTGTCCCTAACATCACCGACAAGAACCTCTCCCTACACCACTATGAGATGATATTAGAACGATAATATGTCCCTCACAGCACCCACAGGAACCTGTCCCTACTGCAGTATGAAATAAATTTAGAATGATAATCTGTCTCTCACAGCACCGACAGGGACCTTTCCCTACACCAGTACGAGATTATTTTAGAACGATCCCTCACAGCACCGACAGGAACCTCTCCCTACTCCACTATGAGATGATTTTAGAAAGATAATGTCCCTCACAGCACCAACAGGAACCTGTCCCTACTGCATTATGAGATGATTTTAGAACGATAATCTGTACCTCACAGCACCGACAGGAACCTCTCCCTAAACCAGTATGAGATGATTTTAGAACGATAATCTGTCCCCCGCAGCACCAACAGGAACCTCTCCCTACTCCACTATGAGATAATTTTAGAACGATAATATGTCCCTCACAGCACCGACAGGAACCTCTTCCAACTCCACTATGAGATGATTTTAGAATGATAATGTCCCTCACAGCACCGACAGGAACCTGTCCCTACTGCAATATGAGATTTTAGAACAATAATCTGCCCCTCACAGCACTGACAGGAACCTCTCCCTACACCGCTATGAGAGGATTTTAGAATGATAATATATCCCTCACAGCACCGACAGGAACCTCTCCCTACACCAGTATGAGATGATTTTAGAGTGATAATCTGTCCCTCACAGCACAAACAGGAACCTCTTCCTACACCAATATGAGATGATTTTAGAACGATAATCTGTCCCTCATAGCACCGACAGGAACCTCTCCCTAAACAAGTATGATATGATTTTAGAACAATAATCTGTCCCTCACAGCACCAACAGGAACATTTCCCTACTCCACTATGAGATGATTTTAGAACGATAATATGTCTCTCACAGCACTGACAGGAACCTCTCCCTACTCCACTATGAGATGATTTTAGAACGATAATGATCCTCACAGCACCGACAGGAACCTGTCCTTACTGCAGTATGAGATGATTTTAGAACGATAATCTGTCCCACACAGCACCGACAGGAACCTCTCCCTACACCACTATGAGATGATTTTAGAATGATAATCTGTCCCCCACAGCACCGACAGGAACCTGTCCCTACTGCAGTATGAAATGATTTTAGAATGATAATCTGTCCCTCACAGCACCGACAGGAACTTCTCCGTACTCCAGTATGAGATGATTTTAGAACGATAATCTGTCCCTCACAGCACTGACAGGAACCTCTCCCTACTCACCACTATGAGATGATTTTAGAACACTAATCTGTCCCTCACAGCACCGCTAGGAACCTGTCCCTACTCCAGTATGAGATGAATTTAGGACGATAATCTGTCCCTCACAGCACCGACAGGAACCAGTCCCTACTGCTTTATGAGATGATATTAGAACGCTAATCTTTCCCTCACAGCACCAGGAACCTGTGCCTAATGCAGTATCAGATGACATTAGAACACTAATCTTTCCCTCACAGCGCCAGGAACCTGTACCTACTCCAGTATCAGATGATATTAGAATGCTAATCTTTCCCTCACAGCACCAAGAAACTGTGCCTAATGCAGTATCAGAGGATATTAGAATGCTAATCTTTCCCTCACAGCACCGCCAGGAACCTGTCTCTAATGCAGGATGAGATGATATTAGAACGCTAATCTTTCCCTCACAGCATCAGGAACCTGTACCCACTCCAGTATCAAATGGTTTTAGAACACTAATCTTTCCCTCACAGCACCACCAGGATCCTGTCTCTAATGCAGGATGAGATGTTATTAGAACGCCAATCTCTCCCTTACAGCGGCGGCAGCATCCTCTCCCTAATCCAGTTCAAGACGATGTGACACGCGGCACTACGTGACTCCAGCTCATATAGAGGCTGGGTCACATGATGCACTAGCCAATCACAGCCATGCCATTAGTAGGTATAGCTGTGATGGCTTCTAAGGGCAAACGAGTGAAACGCTTGTTGATTGGCTGCCCTGCAGCTATTCAACAGGCGCCAAAAAATACCCGAATACCGAACCCGATCCCAGACTATTTTTGAAATGTCCGGGATCGGGTTCGGGGCACGGACACCCTTTACAGTCCGGGTACGCTCAACTCTAGTCTAAACCCAAAAATAGTGCATTATATATTGCTCGGAGCCAAGCTTACCATGGCGAAGTCTTGGAAAAAAACAAAGATTTCTTATCCATGCGAAAGGTATCCTAGATCATGTCCCAAGAAAAGTTATCCAGTGTACTCTCAGACACATCTAGGAGGTTTGAGGCTATCTGGGAAACCTGGGCTGCTTACTTAGGAATCTCCTTCATCCCGGGACAGTTCCGATCAATGGATACGACTACTCCGACATAACTTTAGGTGCTCTGGTACTTTTTCCTGTCTTCTTTCCTTTCTTTTCTCACTTTACTCGGTACCTCTCTCAAGTTTTCCCAACATGCAGCAGGTTCATAGTTAAACTCATTGCAGTGAAAATGCCTTAGGTTTGACCCAGGGCTCTTGTTTCTTAGATCCCCTACCACCTTCATGCAGAGACAGGAGAGGGAATGCTGTCCTCCGTGCCTGCTTTCTCTCACTCTCACACAGTGTAGCGAAGCTTCCCCGTTCTGGCACAGCTTGATCCCATTTCGGGGTGCCGGTCCTATGGGAAGCCAAGCTCACCACTGAGTCCCATCCAGAAGCACCACTTCACAGATCCTCCTTACTTTGAATGATGTCTCACACCTTCGAAGAGAGCCTGAGGGTCTAGTTGCTTCTGTCACTATTACGTCTGTTTAAGTGGATATTTCCTGCTTTTATATCATTTGATGTACTGTGCCCTTTTGTTTTCTGTAAAATTCAAATAAAATCTTTGAAAGTAAAATTACACATTTCGTTTCCCGAGTACTTATCATATTTTTGAAGGCCCTGGAGCACCAGGACAATGTAATTATCAACAAAATGACCCCATTTTGGAAAGAAAACACCCCAATATATATTCTACGAGGCATGAGTCTTTTAAACATGTCATTTTTTTCCACAAGTTTTTTGGAAAATGTGGGAAAAAAATGAAAACTTGTTATTTACACAAACTTTTCAATGTCTAAAATTTTTCTAACACATAGGGTATAATGAAGGGTAGGGGTGTATAATCATGGCCCTCATCCCCCTAATGGGACTGTATTGCCATAGAGTACCAACCCTGAATAAAATGTGGAAAAGGGTAAAGGTTGATAAAGAATTGAACGTTAAATGGTGCTCTCCAGACACATATATCAAAATTTCTCTTATAAATGTTTATTATGTAGAAAAAACATATACACAAATATAAAACCAGTGGGATGATACATCAACAAATCCATCCATATATAAAACAGTGTATGTGCAGTTTTCCAAGTTACATTTGAAATGCCACCATGTTTCACGGTATGGATAGCTGCTTCATCAGGGCTTGTTTGTTTCTTAACTGGCTCTGTATCAGACAAAATACAATATAAGTATTACACATAAACAACTTTGTATGTTACAATTGTACATAAACTCCTGTCCAAAAGAACCTGGGAGATGTAAAGAAAAAAAAAGGGGGAGAAGGGGGAGGGGGGATTATTGTAGAAATTGTACCTCTCACGTTGAATCCATCAGGGGCATCGGGACTAGGGGGAGACCACAGAAGACACCATGCCATAGGTACGGGTCAAATTATGTAGGGTGAATCTCACCGACGCCAATCATAACTGCTCCTCACTTAGAAGGAAAATAGAAAGGAATAAGAATAGAAAACATCTATACATATATGTAACTGTGTATATGGACAGGGCAGATTACTATAATAAAGCAGAATCCATGGCCAATTCCAAAAGAAGAGGGCCAACCATTCCAAAAATAGGCTAGCAGATATAGCAGAAAAACACCACAGCCAACAAAGACACAAACAAGTGATTGCTAACCTTAATATGACAGGAGCCAACAAGAGGGGGAGAGGAGACAAGATTAAACAAGTACACAGCTCCCCCAGGGCAAATGCTGTATCCCTTCAAATGTCTCATAGGATGAATATCAGAGTGGAGGTCAATAAGAGTCACCTGCAATATAAGCACATGTATAGATGTATCAGGTGGAAAATCTGAATGAGCTTCAGCCCCAGACACAGAAAAAAAAGGGGAAAGTAAAGGAATGATAGTGTCACAGGAGTGAACTTACCCTCAGGGTGCACAAATTGAATGTGCTACAAAAATGCTGTCCCACGTTATGGTTAGTGAGTCATTAGTGAAGTACAACCCAACCAAAGAGGCTGTCCAAAGCAGGGACAGGCTCGGTCTCCCAAGGAACCTGCATGCCAGCCTGTAAACCCCTCATTCAGACCTGATCCTTTAAATGGAGCCAACAAATAGAGGGGATGGTCCGCAGGGAGCTGGTTGGGTCCTCTCCCCATTGGCTATAATCAGCAAGAGTCACTTCCCATGTTAGAAAAACTGGACCATCCTATACACATCCCCAAAGGGGCGGTTTCGGAAGTGCTCCTGTATATACAACACAGTGATCCCATGCCCGCCAAGATGACCATGATGCAATGTCAGAACAGACTCGTACACGTGTCATTCCATCAGGGCAACGGTCCTCCCCGGCTATGATGTAATCTATAGAAAAATAACTGGATATATAAGACCAGACGCCCTATGGAGGGTGCATAGGTATGTGCACTAAGCGCGCAACATTGGCAATAAAGCAGACCTCCACAGGGTCACCATATGACAGCACACCACACTGGGGTAAAAAAAAATGGGAGAAACCCAGTAACATGCCAAACAGCGGGCCTGATACAGGCTGTAACAACAATGATCTATGCTCATAGCAGGGGTCTCCTACACCTCCAATACCAAGAACCTATCCAAGGAGAGAGGGAAAAAAGATATATAACATGTACATTTTTTAAATATAACATGTATGAATCAACATATTTCAATCAACACAACTATGAATTGCCAATGGAGATCTAGTTCTAATGTCCCTAAGGGAGAGAGGCACAGAAAAAAAAAACACATAGCATGTACATACCAAGAATGACACCCTAAAATATATTCTGCTATTCCTCCTGAGTATGGCAATACCACATGTGTGAGACTTTTCCACAGCCTGGCCACATACATAGGCCCAACATGTACGTAACACATAGCATGTGCATACCAAGAATTACACCCCAAAATACATTATGCTGAAAAAGGGTCAAAAAAGGATTACATGTAGTTTTAGCAAGCAGGAATACTCTCCCAGCACAGGCAAAGCATTGGTCCAGGCAGCCAAAGGAATTGTCCAGGAATTGCCCAGGCAGCAGGCAGAGATATGTTAAGTATTGGTCCTGGCAATAAGCAAGAACATGGTCCATAAGCTGGCAGTTCAGATAGTAGGCCCATGCCAATATAAGTCACTGCAGATCGCGGCTAGTCCATTAGTCTGGGAGATTGCGTTGTGTCAACATGGGAAGAAAAACAGAGGGAGAAGCCAGCTGCAAAAGAGCAGAAGACAGAAGATCGAGCAAAAGATAGAATGCCTGTAAAAGAGCATAAAAAAGAAGACGCCGGAGAGGGAAAAGAGCCAGAGAGGGGAGAAGATGCGGAGGGGATTTAATAAAATAATTTTAAAAACCCGTGTAGTGTGGGTTTTTTTTACACTTTTTTTCAGATGAATGGGTAGGGGTACAATGTACCCCATACTCATTCACATAGGGTGGAGGGCTGGAACCTGGGGGCCCCCTTGTTAAAGGGGGCTTCCAGATTATGATAAGCCCCCGCCCACAGACCCTGACAACTACCAGCAAGGGTTGTTGGGAAGACACCCTTGTCCCTCATCAACATGGGGACAAGGTGCTTTGGGGTGGGGGGTGCAAGCACCCATACTCCCCATGTTGAGGTCGTGCAGCCTGGTATGGTCCAGGAGGGGGGTGCTCACTCATCCCCACCCCCTTTCCTGACCTGCCAGGCTGCTTGCTCAGATAAGGGTCTGGTATGAATTTTGGGGGGACCCTATGCCATTTTTTCGGCGCGGGAGTTCCCCTTAAAATCCATATCAGACCTGAGGGTCTGGTATGGATTTTTGGGAGGACCCTACTCCGTTTTTTGGTGTGGGGGTTCCACTTCAAACCCATACCAGACCGAAGGGCTTGGTTTGCTCCTAGAGGGAACCCCATGGCATTTTTTTTTTTTAATTTGGCGTGGCGTTCCTCTTCAAGATCCTCAGAGCACAAATCACATGCCAAAGTCGGATCAGTTAAGACAATGATCCGACTTTGATGGGACTTCAATACTTTTCAATGGGCTGAAGTGGGATCAAAGTCGGACAAAACTAGTACAGGAACCTTTTTTCAAAGTCAGTCTCACTTTGAAAAACAGTCGGACCAGTAAAGACGGCTCTCATAGGGAATCATTGTTTTTATGACGTAATGAGACTGGTGCTCCTAATGTCGGTCCAAGAATCGGACTAGTGTGAACCCAGCCTTACAAGCCAGGAAAGTACAAATACCCACCAAATGACACATTTTTAGAAAGTAGACAGTCCAAGGTATTTATTAAGAGGCATGGCGAGTTTCCTTTTCACAAATTTGTTATAATAGATTATTTCTCACACACAGCGTATGCATTCTTGCAACTACACCCCAAAACATATTCTGCTACTCCTTCTGAGTATGGTGATACTACATGTGTGAGACTTTTTCACAACATGGCCACATACAGAGGCCCAACATGCAGGCAGCACCGTCAGGCGATCTAGGGACATACAGTATCTCACAAAAGTGAGTACACCCCTCACATTTTTGTAAATATTTTATTATATCTTTTTATGTAACAACACTGAAGAAATGACACTTTGCTACAATGTTAAGTACCAAGTGTACAGCTTGTATAACTGTAAATTTGCTGTCCCCTCAAAATAACTCAACACACAGCCATTAATGTCTATACTGCTGGCAACAAAAGTGAGTACACCCCTAAGTGAAAATGTCCAAATTGGGTCCAACGTGTCAATATTTTGTGTGGCCACCATTATTTTCCTGCACTGCCTTAACTCTCTTGGGCATGGAGTTCACCAGAGCTTCACAGGTTGTCACTGGAGTCCTCTTCCACTCCTCTATGACAACAACACGGAACTGGTGTATGTTAGAGACCTTGTGCTCCCCACCTTCAATTTGAGGATGCCCCTCAGATGCTCAATAGGGTTTAGGTCTGGAGACATGCTTGCCCAGTCCATTACCTTTACCCTCAGTTTCTTTAGCAAGGCAGGTGTGTTTGGGGTCGTTATCATGTTGGAATACTGCCCTGCGAAACAGTCTCAGAAGGAAAGGGATCATGCTCTGCTTCAGTATGTCACAGTACATGTTGGCATTTATGGTTCCCTTAATGAACTGTAGCTCCCCAGTGCCGGCAGCACTCATGCAGCCCCAGATCATGACATTCCCACCACCATGCTTGACTGTAGGCAAGACACACTTGTCTTTGAACTCCTCACCTGGTTGCCGCCACACATGCTTGACACCATCTGAACCAAATGAGTTTATCTTGGTCTCATCAGACCACAGGATATGGTTCCAGTAATACATGTCCTTAGTCTTCTTGTCTTCAGCAAACTGTTTGTGGGCTTCTTGTCCATCATCTTTAGAAGAGACTTCCTTCTGGGATGACAGCCATGTAGACGAATTTGATGCGGTGTGTGGCGTATGGTCTGAGCACTGACAGGCTTACCCCCCACCCTTCACCCTCTGCAGCAATGTTGGCAGCACTCATATGCCTATTTCCCAAAGACAACCTCTGGATATGACGCTGAGCACGTGCACTCAACTTCTTTGGTCAACGATGGCGAGGCCTGTCCTGCTAAACTACTGTATAGTCTTGGCCACCATGCTGCAGCTTAATTTCAGGGTCTTGGCAATCTTCTTATAGCCTTTATGTAGAGCAGACATTCTTTTTTTCAGATCCTCAGAGAGTTCTTTGCCATGAGGTGCCATGTTGAACTTTCAGTGACCGGTATGAAAGAATGAGAGCGATAACACAAAATGTAACACACCTGCTCCCCATTCACACCTGAGACCTTGGAACACTAAAGAGTCACATGACACCGGGAGGAAAAATGGCTAATTGGACCCAATTTGGACATTTTCACTTAGGGATATACTCACTTTTGTTGCCAGCGGTTTAGACATTAATGGCTATGTGTTGCGTTATTTTGAGGGGACAGCAAATTTACACTGTTATACAAGCTGTAAACTCACTACTTTACATTGTAGCAAGGTGTTATTTCTTCAGTGTTGTCACATGAAAAGATGTAATAAAATATTTACAAAAATGTGAGGGGTGTACTCACTTTTGTGAGATACTGTAAATCACACATCTAATTTCTAGACTAGCTCTTGCACTTCTGAAATTACCCCATTTTGGAAAGCAAACACCCCAACGTATTTTCTATGAAGCATGATGAGTCTTTTGAACATGTCATTTTTTTCCGAAAGTTTTTGGAAAATGTGGAAAGAAAATGAAAATGCATTATTTTTACACAAAGTTGTCCATTTATAAGAGATTTCTAACACGCAGCATGTACATGCAAAAAATAACCCCCAAAACACATTCTGCTACTCCTCCTGAGTATGGTGATACCGCATCTGTGAGACTTTTCCACAGCCTGGCCACATACAGAGGCCCAACATACAGGGAGCATTAGCAGGTGTTCTAGGAACATACTTTTTAAATCTAATTTGACTACCTATTACACTTTTGTGATGCACTATTGGGTACTGTAGTGGCATGGATGAGTACAGATGTGGGCACAGATGAGAAATGATGTGGCATAGATGAGCACTGATGTGGCATGGATGAGCATGAATGAGGATGAATGATAATGGATGAGCCAGAGATGGAGCATGGATGTGGACGGATGAGCCAGGGATGGAGCATGGATGTGGACAGATGAGCCAGGGATGGAGAATAGATGTGGACGCATGAGCCAGGGATGGAGCATGGATGTGGACGAATGAGCCAGGGATGAAGCATGGATGTGGGCGGATGAGCCAGGGATGGAGAATGGATGTGGATAGATGAGCCAGGGATGGAGCATGGGTGTGGACGGATGAGCCAGGGATGAAGCATGGATGTAGACAGATGAGCCAGGGATGGAACATGGATGTGGATGGATGAGCCAGGGATGGAGCATGGATGTGGACAGATAAGCCAGAGATGCAGCATGGATGTGAACGGATAAGCCAAGGATGGAGCACAAATGAGGATGGATGAGCCAGGGATGGAGCATGGATGTGGACGGATGAGCCAGGGATGGAGAATGGATGTGGACGCATGAGCCAGGGATGGAGCATGGATGTGGACGGATGAGCCAGGGATGAAGCATGGATGTGGATGGATGAGCCAGGGATGGAGAATGGGTGGGGACGGATGAGCCAGGGATGGAGCATGGGTGTGGATGGATGAGCCAGGGATGAAGCATGGATGTGGACAGATGAGCCAGGGATGGAACATGGATGTGGATGGATGAGCCAGGGTTGGAGCATGGATGTGGACAGATAAGCCAGGGATGCAGCATGGATGTGAACGGATAAGCCAAGGATGGAGCACAAATAAGGATGGATGAGCCAGGGGTGGAGCATGGATGTGGACGGATGAGCCAGGGATGGAGCATGGATGTGGACGGATGAGCCAGGGATGGATCATGGATGTGGATGGATGAGCCAGGGATGGAGCATGGATAAGCGTGGATGGGCGAGCCAGGGATGAAGCATGGATGTGGACGGATGAGCCAGGGAAGGAGCATGGATGTGGACAGATAAGCCAAGGATGGAGCATGGATGTGGACAGATAATCCAAGGATGGAGCATGGATGTGGATGGATAAGTCAAGGATGGAGCCTGTATGAGGATGGATGAGCCAGGGGTGGAGCATGGATGTGGACAGGTTAGCCAGGGATGGAGCATGGATGTGGATGGATGAGCCAGGGATGGAGCATGCATGAGCGTGGATAGGCGAGCCAGGGATGGAAGATGGATGTGGACGGATGAGCCAGGAAAGGAGCATGGATGTGGACAGATGAGCTAAGGATGGAGCATGGATGTGGATGGATAAGTCAAGGATGGAGCATGTATGAGGATAGATGAGCCAGGGATGGAACATGGATGTGGACAGATGAGCCAGGGATAGAGCATAGATGTGGACGGATGAGCCAGAGATGGAGCATGGGTGTGGACGGATGATCTAGGGATGGAGCATGGATGGATGAGCATGGATGGGCGAGCCAGGGATGAAGCATAAATGTCGATGGATGAGCCAGGGATGGAACATGGATGAGCGTGGATGGATGAGCCAGGGATGGATGAACCAGCGATGAGCATGGATGGATGAGCCAGGGATGAAGCATGGATGTGGACGGATGAGCCAGTGATGGAGCATGGATGAGCGTTGATGGATGAAACAGGGATGGATGTGGCCAGATGAGCCAGGGATGGAACATGGATGTGGATGGATGAGCCATGTTTGGAGCATGAATGTGGACAGATAAGCCAGGGATGCAGCATGGATGTGAACGGATAAGCCAAGGATGGAGCACAAATAAGGATTGATGAACCAGGGGTGGAGCATGAATGTGGATGGATGAGCCAGGGATGAAGCATGGATGTGGACAGATGAGCCAGGGATGGAACATGGATGTGGATGGATGAGCCAGGGTTGGAGCATGGATGTGGACAGATAAGCCTGGGATGCAGCATGGATGTGAACGGATAAGCCAAGGATGGAGCACAAATAAGGATGGATGAGCCAGGGGTGGAGCATGGATGTAGAC
>BLSH010042608.1:120169-156125 GCA_018402905.1 Glandirana rugosa
TGCGAGTAGGTACGAGGTAGTGACCGAGTAGGCAGGTGTAGGTACGAAGTAGGGACCGAGTAGGTAGGTACGAGTAGCGACCAAGTAGGTAGGGACCGAGTAGGTAGGTGCGAGTAGGTACAAGGTAGGGACCGAGTAGGTAGCTGTAAATACGAAGTAGGGACCGAGCGGGTAGTGGATGGATGAGCCAGGGATGGATGAACCAGCGATGAGCATGGATGGATGAGCCAGGGATGAAGCATGGATGTGGACGGATGAGCCAGTGATGGAGCATGGATGAGCGTTAATGGATGAAACAGGGATGGATGTGGCCAGATGAGCCAGGGATGGAACATGGATGTGGATGGATGAGCCATGTTTGGAGCATGAATGTGGACAGATAAGCCAGGGATGCAGCATGGATGTGAACGGATAAGCCAAGGATGGAGCACAAATAAGGATTGATGAACCAGGGGTGGAGCATGAATGTGGATGGATGAGCCAGGGATGAAGCATGGATGTGGACAGATGAACCAGGGATGGAACATGGATGTGGATGGATGAGCCAGGGTTGGAGCATGGATGTGGACAGATAAGCCTGGGATGCAGCATGGATGTGAACGGATAAGCCAAGGATGGAGCACAAATAAGGATGGATGAGCCAGGGGTGGAGCATGGATGTAGACGGATGAGCCAGGGATGGAGCATGGATGTGGACGGATGAGCCAGGGATGGATCATGGATGTGGATGGATGAGTCAGGGATGGAGCATGGATGAGCGTGGATGGGCGAGCCAGGGATGAAGCATGGATGTGGACGGATGAGCCAGGGAAGGAGCATGGATGTGGACAGATAAGCCAAGGATGGAGCATGGATGTGGACAGATGATCCAAGGATGGAGCATGGATGTGGATGGATAAGTCAAGGATGGAGCCTGTAGGAGGATGGATGTGGACAGGTTAGCCAGGGATGGAGCATGGATGTGGATGGATGAGCCAGGGATGGAGTATGCATGAGCGTGGATGGGCGAGCCAGGGATGGAACATGGATGTGGACGGATGAGCCAGGGATGGAGCATGGATGTGGACAGATAAGCCAAGGATGGAGCATGGATGTGGATGGATAAGTCAAGGATGGAGCATGTATGAGGATAGATTACCCAGGGATGGAACATGGATGTGGACAGATGAGCCAGGGATAGAGCATAGATGTGGACGGATGAGCCAGAGATGGAGCATGGGTGTGGACGGATGAGCTAGGGATGGAGCATGGATGGATGAGCATGGATGGACGAGCCTGGGATGAAGCATAAATGTCGATGGATGAGCCAGGGATGGAACATGGATGAGCGTGGATAGATGAGCCAGGGATGGATGAACCAGCGATGAGCATGGATGGATGAGCCAGGGATGAAGCATGGATGTGGACGGATGAGCCAGTGATGGAGCATGGATGAGCGTTAATGGATGAAACAGGGATGGATGTGGCCAGATGAGCCAGGGATGGATGAGCCGGGGATGGAGCATGGATGTGGATGATGAGCCAGGGATAGAGCATGGATGGATGAGCCAGGTAGGGAACATAGATAAGCGTGGATGGAGGAGCCAGGGATGGAGCATGGATGTGGACGGATGAGCCAGGGATGGAGCACAGATGAGCATGGATGGATGAGCCAGGGATGAGCATGGATGTATGAGCCAGGAATGGAGCATTGATGTGGATGGATAAACCAGGGATGGAGCATGGATGTGGACAGATGAGCCAGGGATGGAGCATGGATGTGGATGGATGAGCCAGGGATGGAGCATGGATGTGGACAGATGAGCCAGGGATGGAGCATGGATGTGGACGGATGAGCTAGGGATGGAGCATGGATGTGGACAGATGAGCCAGGGATGGAGCATGGATGTGGACAGATGAGCCAGGGATGGAGCATGGATGTGGATGGATGAGCCAGGGATGGAGCATGGATGTGGACAGATGAGCCAGGGATGGAGCATGGATGTGGACAGATAAGCCAAGGATGGAGCATGAATGAGAATGGATGAACCAGGGATGGAGCATGGATGTGGATGGATGAGCCAGGGATGGAGCATGGATGTGGACAGATGAGCCATGGATGGAGCATGGATGTGGACAGATGAGCCAGGGATGGAGCATGGATGTGGACAGATAAGCCCAGGATGGAGCATGAATGAGAATGGATAAACCAGGGATATAGCATGGATGTGGACGGATGAGTCAGGGATGGAGCATGGATGTGGACGGATGAGCCAGGGATGGAGCATGGATGTGGATGGATGAGCCCGGAATGGAGCATGAATAAGCATGGATGGATGAGACAGGGATGGATGGAGCATGGATGAGCCAGGAATGGATGGCGTATGGGTGAGGCAGGGATGGATGGATGAGCCAGGGATGGATGGAGCATGGATGAGTCAGGGATGGATGAGCCAGGGATGTGTGGAGTATAGATGAGCCAGTGAAGGATGGATGAGTCAGGGATGTATGGAGCATGGATGAGCCAGGGATGGATGGATGAGCCAGGGATGTAAGGAGCATGGATAAGTCAGGGATATTTGGAGCATGGATGAGCCCTGCAGTGATGGATGGATGGATGAGGAGGGATGTATGGCGCATGGATGAGCCATGTATGGAGCATGGATGAGCCAGGGATGGATGGATGAGACAGGGATGGGCACAGATCAGTGCTGTGGGCACTTCAAATTCAACCCTTCTCTCATACGCTGTAACGGTTGCTGCAAGGTGAAGGGATGAGTTGAAGCAGACATGCTCCGATTTGTTTACAAGTGATCATGTGGTGAAAGGCTGCTGTCATTGGCCCTTCACCTCGATCCGTGATGTGGCGGGTCCTGTGAACCCGGTGAGCACGGACACTTCCGTGCGCATGCCCCAGGGGGCTCGCGGGAAGTGCGAGTTCAGGAGGACGTCCATGGAACTAGCCAACCGCGCTGTAGCTGCCTTTTGGCTATGGCCTGGTCGGCAAGTGGTTAATGATGCTTAAAGTGAAACAATAAAAATGAAATATTCCTTTAAATATCGTGCCTGGACAGTCCCCATTGTCTGCCTGTAAAGTGGCGCATCTGTGGGATATATAGAGCATGTTGCAGCAATAATTAATTACAAGGAAAAAATGTCATTTAAATTTGCTCACAAATACAATATAAATAAAAAAATTAACCCCCCCCTCCTGAACCATACCAGGCCATTTGCACTCAACATGGGGGGTGGGTGCTTTGGGTGCTTTCCAGATCCCGCCCTTCCATGTGAATGGGTACCATTATGGACGGGGTAAGGAGGGATGGGGTGGGGATATGAAGTGGGGTAGGTGAACGTGACCAACCACTTTTATTGTGAATTATGAGTCTGTTTATCTTAATGTTACTATTCCATTTCTTTGGTGCTGGGAAGTTATTGACAACCACATCTGCCCGCCACCCTCAGTGGGAACTTACTGTGGCGGGGTAGAAGCCCCCCTTCACTTATTGTTGCCCCGCTGTTATTGTTCAAAGAACAGAGACAGTATAGTGTCAGTTGATGGGAGTCAAGTGCATTTGCAGGCAGAAGTCATTGGGTGGTGTGTAGACCTATAAATGAGTGAAACTAGTGCCAATTCCAGGAGCAGGGTGGTCGTTCTTCATCTAATGGGTAGTGTTTGGGACTAGTAATTTAGGTGTATCTGATTTGTCGTCTAGATTCTATATGTTAAGGGTGTGTGGGGTGATTGCTAGAGGTCTGTGCGTCTTGTGAAGAGTCCTGTTTTAGCAGAGGGTAGGCATTGGGTGCAAATTGTGTGCATTCTTATGAGAAGAGATAGTGTTTGTTGGGTACTAAGTGTGGCCATGAGCTGGAAAGAATTAAAGATGGGGGACATGTGACAGATTTTGAAGGTGGGGGTAGAGTAGGGAAGTGGGAAGATGGGTGACTAGGGTGGAGCAGTTGGTCTTCCTCTACATCCCTCCCCCACACCTGTCCAGCCAGAGACAATTTTGTCTTTAATCTGTCTGTAATAAGGCAGGGACTGGGTTTTAGGAGATGAGAGGTGTCGGTCCAGTGTCTACACCGTTTACTTGTAGTATCAAGGGTCCTGAAGGCAGTATCATAGGGTGTCATGATTATTACTGTCATGCGGGTGTGTTAATGAGGCAGGAGAGTTCTTAGGTTGATTGGAAATGTATCCAGCATGCCCATTTTGTTCCAAATTTTGCCGGAGTATCTTGTGAAATGTTAATTAGTTCCTCCATTTTGGCAACTTTTCTAATTCTATTAAACCATTCTTTGGGGGGCGTAGCTTGGCGCATGGAGCGGTCAGTTGTGTTTCAGCTTGGCTCCCGGTCTCTGAAGCTCCTACAAGACTGTTTCACCGCACGGACCGCCCCAAAAACCCACCCATGGGCAAAAAATCCCAGCTTAAGGACTCCAAGAAGTCGGGAGTGGGATGCCCGGATGGTGATCTTGGTGCCTTCTTTACTCGTTCCTCGGCCGCTTCACAACACAAGCAGGCCTCCAAGATGGCACTGGTGCCTCTCCCACCAGCGAGATCTGACTTCACAGCCAGCATACAGGTGAGCACACGCAGCCTTTCCTCCTCCCCACACAGCTCTGATAGACTCAGAAGATGGTCACACAGCCTCTCCCAGGCTTCCCTGTGCTCAGGATATGGCTGGGATACGGAGTCTCAGATGCGCTCCCTGCATAACTACATCAGATCCCTGCCCACAAAAGCCGATTTTGAGCAATGTGTCAAATGAATCGAACAGACTTATAGACAGGAAATCACTGAGCTTAAGAGGGACCTAGGGGTCCGCATGGAGGATATTGAGAACACCACAAACGGACTATGCAATGCTATTCAGTCACATGAGGAAACCTTAAACTCACATACCATCCTGCTTCAGCAATTAATGCACGAACAGGACAATATCGAGAACAGAAATCACCGAAATAATATCCGAATCTGGGGCATCCCTGAAGCTATTGAGCCTAAGGATCTCACTAAGGCAGTCGCAGCCATATTTAACCAGTTGCTGATGCAACCCAAAGATGCGCCACTAGAACTGGACAGGGGCCTGAGGAATACTGACTTTTCTTTTATTTGTGTTACTCTCTTCAGAGTGCACTTTTGCAAAGTCATAGAAGAGATCATGCGGGCAGCCAGCTTGCAAGACACCATCCTCTTCAACTACACCCCTGTCATGCTCCTGCTGAGAAGAGCCCTGAAACCCCTTACTCAGATGCTTAAAGATAGAAATATCAAATACCAATGGCGGTTCCCATTTCAGCTCAGAGTGCACCACGATGGGAAGACAGCCTTGTTTCAAATGCTGGGTAATCTCCCTAATTTCCTCAGCACTCTGGAGCTACCCCGGGTATCCCTGCCACATTGGCCCTTTTCACCTGCAATCCCAGGCCTCCCTTTTGCCCCTCAGAGGCAAAAACAAGCAAAGAAGAAACGTCCTAGGTAAAACACTCACAGGCCTCCTGATTACTGAAACACTGTTAACTGTTTTTTCCTTTTCCCTTCCTTTGTTGACTGGGTCTCCCCCTGTGACTTAGGAACTTTCTTCACCATCAAGGCGAAGCTGCTTATCTTACCATGAGACCCCGTTGGGTCCCTGGATGTTACCTTTTGGTGACTGTTCATCTACCTAGCTACCATGCATGGGGTTCTCAGTTTTCTTTTTATTAAGATGTTTGTGATTATGTCGCACACTAGGCAATATATTGTGTAGTATATTGTGTTGCTATTATCTTCTATGTTTTGGAGGTGGTCCCCTCACACTCTCCTGTGTTTGCCAGAGATGTACTGGTTAATGTTGATGCAATTATACCCTATTATGCTGTTTTTACTACTGCTTTCTTATACCACAGCGCCACCTAGTGGCATATTGTTGTTTGCTTTTTCTTTTTTTTTTTACTTGCCCCTCCTTCTCACTATAGCTACACCTTTTCTTCCCCTTTTTTCTTAACTTTCATCTTCTGACTCTTTCTCTTGGGCTCCCACGTGAACTGACTTGGTCGATTAAAAGGAATCTCTCTTGGGGGGCGTGACCTAAGCATGGCGCTGTAAGGACGTGATTCCTGAGAGCTCCGTCGCTAGCACTGTATTTTCAACTTGAACAGAGACCTTCATACGGTAATTTAACAATCTAAAAGATGGGAAAGAGATCGGTTAAATCCCTGCCAGTGAAAAACAGCCCTAGTAACTCTAATAAGCGGTTTTTGGCCGCCGAACCGGAGGACTCCATGGAGGCAGATGGACTAGGCCGCTCACCTCATGTAGCTGACTCCTCCCCTCGCCTACGGCCTTCCATCGCTCACCAGTCCCCGACCTCTTTTGTTTGCTCCGAGGGAAGAGACACCTTGCCGAGACACTCGGAAGTCGCTGCCTTGGTGAGCGGTCTCCCCACAAAGAGTGAACTCACGTCGATTCTTCACGGTTTGGAGAGAGCCATAAAAAAAGAAGTCTCGGCTGTCCACACAGATCTTGCGCAGGTTCTCTGCAGGGTTGAGGAATCTGAATTACGGCTGGATAGACACGCAACGGCGAACAGAGAGTTACAAGCCCACACCCGGTCTCTGGCTATCGCACACAGAATGGCCCTATACCGAATCGAGGACCAGGAGAACAGAAATCGGAGGAACAACATCAGGGTTCGTGGGCTCCCTGAAGCCACCAGGGATGAAGACCTCCGCGCTTCGATTCAGGGAATCTTTAATACCCTGTTGGGGAACCCTGCAACCCACCCGCTCAGACTGGACAGGGTGCACCGCGCCCTCCGCCCGCACAATATGGCTTCTGAAAAACCCCGGGATGTTATCTGCCGGGTTCATTTATTCGAGGAGAAAGAACTGATCATGCAAAAAGCGAGAGAAGCCAAATCCCTGGAGTTTGATGGGGTTCATCTCTCTTTCTTCCCTGATTTGGCCAAGGAGACGTTGGACCGGCGTCGAGCATTAAAGCCTCTCACCAAAAAACTGAGAGCCAACTCCATCTCCTACAAGTGGGGCTTCCCTGCCTGCCTTATCGCCAACAGGGATGGCAAGTCAGCAGTTTTGCGTTTTCCGGAAGACCTGGAATCCTTCTGTCTGGATCTGAATATAACCCCCCCAGACCTCCCGGGCTGGCAAGATGATATTCCTGCTCCACAACCCGGGGTGGGTGAGCCCTGGCAGAGGATCTCACGTGCTCGCCGTTCAGGCTCCTCTGCGGTTAACAGTTAAAGGTCTCTACTATGAGAATCCGCTCATTCGGTATCTGGCTGTTTGAAAACTCCCGTACTGGCTTTCACCTCACTTCCACGATGTCCCCCACGAACGGTGGGACCTACGTGAGTCTGTTTACTGTTTTGCACTGTTCATTAACCGTTCTCCCCTTTGGAATGTAAAAAAGCTGTTCCCATTTCAGCCACGTCCCTCTCGGTATGCCCGCCATCATCACATGCTTGTGAGCAGGTAGAGGGCCGGGCACTAGAACCTTACTGATTCTGAAAACTGTGGTTTTACTATTTCTTAGTTAATGTTATATATTATGGTTATTTGTTATCTGTTTCTGTTCATCACTGCAAGTTGGTGGCATTGCATAGTGCATGCGGCGGAGCCCGCTGTCTCCGGGCTCTCCCGTTCTGCTGCTCCCACCCTTGACGGTTGCATATCGTCACCCTCCCTATATGGGGGTTGGACCGGTTCGGCGGCCCGGGTCGGGCACCCATCCTGGGTTGCCCTCCGCGGTCACCTTGACTCGGACTAGTCTCCCTATGTTTGCACCGCATAGATATGCGTGCACCTCAGTACGCAATTCTGGGCTACGGCCCTATCCCTGTTACTTACTTCCCCCTCTAGCTCTTTGCTCTCTCTTCTTTTACTTTCTCTTTTCCCCCTCCTCTGCTTCTCATTGTTCTCTCCCCCGCTGTTCTCTTGCCCCACCCGGGTTGGTCTCCAGAGTAACTCTCGGCTGGACTCAATGGCATCCCTTAACATAATATAATTTAATGTACGGGGCCTACATTCCCCGGGTAAGCGACACTCTCTCCTCCGGGAAAAGAAACGCACCTAAACCACACCACACGTATTAGGTTGCAATCTCCTGAATACCCTACGTGGTATTATAGCCTTTCAGATAGGCACAAGGCCAAGGGGCTTGCCGTGGGGTTTCGCCGAGACGTATCTTTCACCCTTGAGAAAATGCTAGCTGTTGACCATGGTAGATTTTTATTTCTAAGGGGCAGCCTGGGCATCCTACCCTGTACCTTAGCTAATATCTACGCTCCTAATCAAGACCAAACCACTTTTTTAGGTGACACTCTTGTTAAACTAACTGATTTTGCCCAGGGATGCATTGTCCTGGCGGGAGACTTAAATATCCCCCTCAAACCTCTTTTGGATACCTCCCATGGCAGATCCTGTCTCCCCCATAAGCGTATATCGCTTATCCTGAATTGCAGCTCATGGACTCCTGGAGGATAATGCATCCTAATGTTAAGGACTTTACCCACTTCTCTCACATTCATAATTCCTACTCCAGGATAGACTATACCACCACCATTTAGATCTTATACACCACTCCAAAATTGAAACCTCGACTTTATCCGATCATGCCCCAATTAGCCTTTGCCTTCACATCCCTACACTGCCAAACAAAACCAATAACTGGAAGTTGAATGACACCCTTCTCGCGAATGATCTTGACGGGGGGAGCTGCTTGAGGAATTGAAGTCCTACTTCAGTGTGAACTCTGTCCAGGGAGTATCCCCGGGGACTGTATGGGAGGCCCATAAGGCCTATATTAGAGGCAAGCTCGAGGCAAGTAAAAAAAGGAACAAGTCCAGCAGCAGGCGGGTCTTCTCTCAGAGATAGCTGCACTCGAAAAGCGACACAAAACCCAGCAAACCCCAGATCTATTTCATTCCCTCACCTTGAAAAGGGAAGAACTTAGATCCCTCCTCCATGAGGAGCAGAAGAGACATTTCAAGCTTGTCTCTCAACGCTTTTACGAATGGAGAAACAAACCCAGCCGCCAACTGGCCAGGTCCCTGCACCAGAAAAAATCTGCGTCCTTTATCTCTAAAATAAAAACATCATTGGATTCACTGGTATATGACACTAAGGCCATAGCCGGAGAATTCCGAACCTTCAACCAACAGCTCTATCAGGTAGAGAAGGGGATTAGGGATAACTCAGCTAGAAAAGAGGCCATCCGCGATTACCTCTCCCAGGCGAATTTGCCCTCCATCCCTCTTTCTTCTCTCAAAGCTCTAGAGGAAGATTTCACAATTTCCGAATTGAATGAGGCTCTTAAATCCATGGCTGCAGGTAAAGCACCGGGCCCTGACGGGTTCACTATAACATACTACCGCTCCTTCTCTGAAATCTTACTTCCTCACCTCCTACGGTACACCAATTCGGTGGCAAACGGGGAAGCTTTGAGACCAGAAACACTTCATCCCCATATCACTGTTCTCCCCAAACCAGGGAAGGACCCCAGCAACTGTGGGAGTTTTCGCCCGATATCTTTGCTTAATGTTGATGTTAAAATTTATGCTAAGTTGATCGCGAACCGGCTCCTCCCTTTACTCCCTCTATGGGTCTCAGGTGACCAAACTGGATTTGTCCCGGGTAGAGAGGCTCGTGACAATTCCTTGCGCACACTTTCTTTAATTTCCCACGTGCGCCTTACTTCCCAGCCCACCCTGTTGCTATCTACAGACGCCGAAAAGGCATTTGACAGGGTGGACTGGGAATACCTGATGGCCACGCTCACCTCCCTTGGCATTGGCCCCCAAATGCTAGCACGGATTTCGGCTCTCTATAACTCCCCCACTGCCCAACTCCGTATTAATGGTACCCTTAGTGACCCTTTCACCCTGCATAATGGAACTAGGCAAGGTTGTCCACTCTCCCCTATCCTATTTGCCCTTTCCCTAGAGCCATTCTTGTCCATAGTTCGGCATAATCCCAACATTCATGGTGTGAAAGTAGGTTCTACGGAACATAAATACGCGGCCTATGCCGACGACATCTTATTCTATGTCCAACAGCCACACATATCCCTTCCTAAACTTATGACGGCCTTTTCTACGTTTGGATCCATTTCTAACTTCAAAATAAACCTTACTAAGTCAGAAATTCCCCGGGCGAGCATTTCTAACAATGCTCTTTTCTCTCTCTTCCTCTCCTCCTTCACCACCCCCCTTTCCTTTTCCCCACCTTTCTGGATTCCTCTTTACTTCCTGCTCTCTCACCTCTCTCTCTTACCCCCTACATCCCCCTGCAAGGATATTCATTCTGTATGTCTTGTACACAGTTTTCATGTTTGTTGGGCTTCCTTGCATCTTCAATAATGTATAAATGCTGAAGATTGACATTGTCAAGTTGTACCAATGTCTAGTTTTGATGTTTTGTACTCCTTATTCTGGATAACTCAATAAAACCATATTAAAAAAAAAAAAAAAAGGAATCTCTTACAGCTTATTTTCAACCCCCCCCCCCCCCCCCCATTGTATTCATGGCTACAGGTAACTATGTCACTTTCTCTACACTTAACTGTAGAGGCTTTAACACCCCGGAGAAAGAAAGCCAAAATCTATATCATTTTCACAAAATACGTACGAAAATTCTGCTGTTACAGGAAACCCATTTTTGCTCTGATGCAGTTTCTGTCATACTATCTCATTACTACCACTTCTGGCACCACAGTACAAACCCACAGACTAAATCAAGAGGGGTGTCGATCGCATTCCACAAATCTTTCCACCCAGAGGTTCTAGATTCTCTAATTGACCCCAATGTTCGCTGTATATTTCTGAAACTCAAACACCAATCTTCTATCTTTACAGTAGCCAAAATCTATGGGCCCAATCAAGAACAGGGACACCTCCTCGCTTCGATCTTAAACAGATTGCTCTCTTTTGGTGGTCCTTACTTTATCCTGGGTGGTGATCTTAACGTGGCACTATCTCCATCCATGGACATATCTTCCGTTAAGTCCTCTGCTGCTCATTCTACATTGACGCATGTAAAATACCTCTTACACTCCTCAAGTTTAGTAGATGTCTGGCACTTACATCATCCCGCTGAGCGAGATTATAGTTATTACTCCATTGCCCATAATTCTTATAGTCATATTGATTAACTATTTGTATCCTAGTCATTGTTCGACATCCCCCTGAAATATTCAATAGGAAATATCCTCTGATCTGATCATGCCCCGGTACACCTTACCCTTAACCACATGCCCAAATCTCGGAAGGGATTTATTTGGCGCCTGAATGATAACTTGCTTAAAGACTCCCCCTGTGTCAGCAATATCAAACTTGCAATACAGAACTTTGTACTTGACCACCGGTCTGATGACACAAATCCCCTGTCCCAATGTGAGGCACTGAACTGTGTGCTTCGTGGGGTCTTCATACAGCATGGATCCAGATTTAAAAAATCCAGTATAACAGATATTACCCGATTACTCTCCACTATAGCCTCCTTAGAGACTGCCCATAAGCAAACCCTCCACATTTGTGGATTTGTCCAATGCCAGAAGAGAACTACTCCAACTGCTCGACTCCCACTCTCTTATTGCAAGAGACAATTATCATTACTCCCTCACTAATAAATGTGGACAACATCTAGCCAGAATCCTGCACCCACGCCCACCCAGGCACCCAATACAATTCATACAAGACTCCATTAAAATATGGATTTGTAATACCCAGGGAATTTCAGTTGCTTTTAACCGGTAATACTCCCAGCTTTACAATTTACCTGACCAACCTGAGAATACCAGAGGGGGTACACTTTCCTCCACATCTACAGTATCTCACAAAAGTGAGTACACCCCTCACATTTTTGTAAATATTTTATTATATCTTTTTATGTGACAACACTGAAGAAATTACACTTTGCTACAATGTAAAGTAGTAAGTGTGCAGCTTGTATAACAAATTTGCTGTCCCTTCAAAATAATTCAACACACAGCCTTTAAAGTCTAAACCACTGGCAACAATTGTGAGTACACCCCTAAGTGAAAATGTCCAAATTGGGCCCAATTAGCCATTTTCCCTCCCTGGTATCATGTGAGTCATTAGTGTTACAAGGTTTCAGGTGTGAATGATGAGCAGGTGTGTTAAATTTGGTGTTATCGCTCTCACTCTCTCATACTGATCACTGGAAGTTCAAAATGGCACCTCATGGCAAAGAACTCTCTGAGGATCTGAAAAAAAGAATTGTTGCTCTACATAAAGATGACCTAGGCTATAAGAAGATTGTCAAGACCCTGAAACTGAGCTGCAGCACGATGTCCAGAACGGTGTCCAAAACCAGACAGCGGTTTAACAGGATGGGTTCCACTCAGAACAGGCCTTACCATGGTCGACCAAAGAAGTTGAGAGCACGTGCTCAGCGTCATATCCAGAGGTTGTCTTTGGGAAATAGACATATGAGTGTCTGTCAGTGCTCAGACCATACACCACACACCGCATCAAATTGGTCTGCATGGCTGTCACCCCAGAAGGAAGCCTCTTCTAAAGATGATGCACAAGAACGCCTGCAAACAGTTTGCTGAAGGCAAGCAGACTAAGGACATGGATTACTGGAATCATGTCCTGTGGTCTGATGAGACCAAGATGAACTTATTTGGTTCAGATGGTGTCGAGCGTGTGTGGCGGCAACCAGGTCAGGAATAGAAAGACAAAGTGTGTCTTGCCTACAGTCAAACATGGTGGTGGGAGTGTCATGGTCTGGGGCTGCATGAGTGCTACCGGCACTGGGGGGCTATAGTTTATTGTGGGGACAATGAATGCCAACATGTACTGTGACATACTGAAGCAGAGCATGATCCCCTCCCTTCGGAGACTGGGCCGCTGGGCAGTAATCCAACATAACGGCCCCAAACACACCTCCAAGATGACCACTGCCTTGCTAAAGAAGCTGAGGGTAAAGGTGATGGACTGGCCAAGCATGTCTCCAGACCTAAACTCTATTGAACATCTGTGGGGCATCCTCAAATGGAAGTGATGTTGTCATGGAGGAGTGGAAGAGGACTCTAGTGGCAACATGTGAAGCTCCATGCACAAGAGGGTTAAGGCAGTGCTGGAAAATAATGGTGGCCACACAAAATATTAACACTTGGGCCCAATTTTGACATTTTCACTTAGGGGTGTACTCACTTTTGTTGCCATTGGTGTAGACAGGTTTAGTGCCATGTTGAACATCCAGTGACCAGTATGAAAGAGTGAGAGCGATAACACCACATTTAACACACCTGCTCCCCATTCACACATGAGACCTTGTAACACTAACAAGTCACATGACACTGGGTAGTGAAAATTGCTAATTGGGCCCAAATTGGACATTTTCACTTAGGGGTGTACTCACTTTTGTTGCCAGCTGTTTAGACATTAATGGCTGTTTGTTGAGTTATTTTGAGGGGACAGCAAATTTTCACTGTTATATAAGCTGTACACTCACTACTTTACATTGAAGTGTCATTTCTTCAGTGTTGTCACATGAAGAGATATAATAAAATATTTATAAAAAGGGATGTACTCACTTTTGTGAGATACTGTACCTCTATGGCTGCATACATAGCGGAAACTTCTTTATCCACTATTGATGTCCAGGATGCCTCAGTCTTAGATGAGCTCCTAGAGGACTCAGAATTTTTAGGTGCTATGAAGGGCCTGAAATCTGGGAAAGTTCCTGGTCCAGACGGGTTTCCCCCCTGATTCTATAAGTTATTTGCCACACTACTATCCCAACCTTTGGCCAGGGCCTTTAATTCTATAGAGTAATCCCATCTCCCCTCTAAAAGCCTATTGTCCGCAAATATTTTCATCATCCCAAAACCTTACAAAGACCCATCACAATTTAGTAGCTATCGCCCTATATCCTTACTTAATTTAGATATCAAACTTTTCGCAAAGGATCTAGCCAACCGTCTTTCTTCCCTTTTACCAGATATTATTCACAGAGATCAAGTGGGTTTTGTCCCTGGCACTAAACCATAAATCTTATCTTCTACATACAGAACCATGGCCAGAACGCTTTTATGCTATCATTTGATGCAGAAAAAGCCTTCGACCAGGTTAATTGGAAATTTCTACACTTGTCCCTGAAACAGCTCAGACTAGGCAGTGCATTTGTGATCAAGTTATGTCCCTATATTCTCCCCCTTCCGCTTCTGTCTTGGTTGATGGCTCAAACTCTGATCCATTCCTCATTTCAAATGGCACACGTCAGGGCTGCCCCTTTCCCCACTACTATTTGTTATTGTGATAGAACACCTGGCCCGAGTTATACAGCAAAATGAGGCCATCCTAGACATCCAAACACCATCCTCCCAAAACAAGCTTTCACTCTACGCCGATGACCTATTAGTATACATTCAACAACCTCACATTTCCCTTCCCTCCCTTCTCCATGAGTTTCGAAGATTTGGGGAATATAGTAATTTCAAATTGAATATTGCCAAAACCGAAGCCCTCATTATCTCCTTGCCCGCCGCTACTATCTCCCAATTACAAATTAACTTCTCCTTCCAATGGTCCCACAAAGGTACCTCTTAGCTGGGCATTACAATCCTCTCCAATCTATCACGTCTTTATGAGCTAAATTACCCACCTTTACTGAATTGCATACGCAAAGACTTGGACTCTTGGGGCTCCTCTTTCCTACCTTGGTTTGGACGTATAAATACGCTACCAAAACTACTCTTCCAGGCGATACCTGTACTCCCACCTAAAAGATTTTTCACTACATTATGGTCCATGTCTATATGTTTTATATGGAATAGAGGCCTATCCCAGATTCATTACAAACTATTAACTCTTCCGAAGCTAAGGGGGAAGTGGGACTCCCAGACTACAAACTCTACCATAAATCTATAAAACACGAATTTTGGAATGGTTCCCTCTTCCCTTTCTAAAGGCCTCCATTATGGTCGAGCAAGATCTATCCCCAGTGGACCTGAGGGCACTCCTCCGGGGTCATAGAGGGGAGATACACAGGTTACACTCCTGGTCCCCCTTGACCAGAACAGCCATACATGTATGGTACCGAGGAAACCTTCAGACCCTTTTGTCTTCCGACCCATCATCACTTACACCTGTATTCGACAACCCAACTTTCCCTCGGGGTATGGGTTCTAATGCTTTGGGGACTCTCCTTAGATCCTCCTGGCCAGTTGCACACTCCTTTGTTCATCCAAACACAGGACAACCTGTTACACCAGGGTGAAGGAATGATTGGCTCACAGTCCTCCACCTCTCCTCCTTTTGTACCAGATTGTTTGCTTTCACCCAGATTCACGGACCCTTCACGGAATATGAATGTTTATGGTTATTACAGGAAACACCCAGGCATCTGTTATCCTCGGCCTATCAATTATTGCATGCGTTATTGTACAAAGAGCTGCCTCCCTACACCGAAATGTGGTCCACAGATCTAGCAAGGGAGTTTACATCTACTGATTGGCAGACCTCCTTTCATTTTACCCACAAGACCACAATCTTACAAACTTCTCTCTAGATGGTACAGGGACCCTCTTGCATTACATAAGTTTCCCTTCCCTACTGGCCACCTGTTGGAGATGTGGCTCGGCGGAAGGGAACTACTTACACATCTGGTGGAAGTGCAGCGAGGTCAAACCCCTTTGGACTCGAGTCTTTAAAATGTATAATACCATTTATAATGATATTCTGACACCCACTCCAGTCATTGCATTGTTGTCTATGCTCCCGGGATCAGTAATGTCTCAAAAACATATATATTGTGTTTTTTCCACTTAGCAGCAAAGCAACTAATTCCCATATTTCGTAAAATGCCCACATCCCAGCCTCTTTCCCTGTGTGTTTCTACTGTCAACGACATGATGAGAATGGTTGACAACCACTTTAAGTGAGTCTGTTTTCCAGGTCAAGGGACAATTTGCTTTGTGGTAAGGATATGTTTTGGGCGAAAGACTTGGAAAAGTTTATCTTTAAGTTAGAGAGTGTTTGGAAGTATTGGAATGCCTGTAGTAGGACTGGTAGGACTAGTATGGTAATGAGTGGTTTTGTAAGGAATAAAAATATGTTGTCGGCAAATGCAGCAAGTTTAAATTCTTTGCTGGTGGATCGGATCCCTATAATATCAGTATTGTGTCTTAGGCTGCAATAGAGCGGTTCAAGGGAAAGCACAAAGAGTATAGGGGACAAGGGACAGCCTTGCCTCATCCCATTGCGAATGGGGAAGGCATCTGACAGGGTATTGTTGACCCGAATTCTGGCTGTGGGATTTGCATATAGGGAAGAGATTAGACCAGACATACGTGGGACAACACCTATATGGTGTGCAGAGCCACTTGCATATAATCCCATGCTACCCTGTCGAATGCCTTCACCGCATCCAACAACAAGAAAAACCTTTCTTATCAGTCTCCGTAATCAGATGGTGTAAGTTGATGGCCTTAATGGTATTGTCCCTTGCTTTACATCCAGGGATGAATCCTACTTGGTCTCGGGAAATGATAGAAGGTAGTAGTTTTTAGAAGTCTATCGGTTATTATTTTAGAAAATATTTTGATATCAACATTGAGCAGCGATATCAGCCAAGTCAAGGCTTGGGATGGGTCCTTGTTCTCCTTCTGGATGACTATTATGTGCGCTTCTAGCATCCTGGGAGTGAGGGGGTTGGTATGTGAGAGAGAATTAATGGCTCGTAAGAAGGGGAAACGCATTTCCCTGATTTAATTTGCTTTATCGTTTGGGCCCACTCTTCTGTCGTGAGTAGGCCTTCTAGCTCTTTAGCTGAGTCTGGGGAGATGACTTTGGGACAGAATTTGTCTTGGAAGGTCTTGATCTCTCTAAGGGAGAGCAAATGGAGGGGGGGGGGGGTGTTCCTTGTGTTAAGATTGTATAAGTTTGAGCAGTATCTTTCGAATTCTTGGGCAATGTCTTTGTTTCCTGTGAATAATTTGCCAGTGGGGGAATTAAGTTTGAGCACTGTGGTTTTAGGCTTCTTTGTGCGTAATGCCTGCACTAGCAGATGACCGCTTTTATTACCGTGCCCATAGAAGAGCTTTTGCGAGAATGTGTACTTTCTTCTCCGTGTATGCCCTAATTCCTCTTGTAGTTGCGTGTGTGTTTCAATGAGTTCCTTGTGGGCTTTCTGGGCTAGGGTGTGCTTGTGTGTTGCCTGGAGTGTTTTGAGTTTGGTAAATAACTCTTTGAGTCAGGCCTGTTTTTCTTTTTTTATTTGTGCTGCTCGTGAAATGAACTTTCCTCTCACTACGCACTTGTGTGCCTCCCATTGGGTCAGATTGGAGGTGTTAGGTGTGTTGTTTTCTCTGAAGTAATCAATCACAGATGTGCAAATTTCTTTTGTGAATATTATCTATCAAGATAGCTGGGTCTAGTCTCCAGATTAGAACAAATGTAGACTTTTCTGGGAAATAAAGCGTGACCGAGATGGGATGGTGGGCAGATAGGGTCATGGGTTCGATTGTCACAGTTGTTAGGTATGAGAGGTCTTGCTGTGTCATAAAAAGGTCATCTAGGCAGGAGTACCTATTGTGGGTTTTGGAGAAAAGGTGAAGTCTTTGTCTTTGGGATGGAGCATACGCCACATATCATGTATCAAGTAAGAGATCTTGTAGGGACTTTCTAATCTGGCGTAGTGCTCTGTAGGGGAGGTGAGAGGTACCAGAGGATGTGTCAAGTAGAGGATCTAAGGGGCGTTGAAGTCTCCCCTAGAATTAGGATCCTTTTTGGAAATGGGCCAGTTGTTGTGTAATAGTCCTGAGGAATGAGACTTGGGATGTGTTTGGGCCATATATGTTGGTTAACGTGATTGGTTTGTCTTTAAAGTGACCCTTAACCCTTTGAGGACCAAGGGACATATTTGCCCCATGTTTTATAATTATTTTATATTGATGGCAGTAATCTTATGGTCCTCAAAGGGTTAAGGGGGCGTGGCTTGGATTCGGATGACGGCGGAGACGTCTCTGGAGAGCTCCGGAGCTCCAGATTTAATCCCCTAACATCCTTCTACCTAAAGGCTCGGTAAGCACAGCTGCATACCCAGGAGGTCTCCTACCACCCTCCCCAACGGTCTGGGGCAAATATTTTGCCTCTCCGAACTGATCCCTGTGGCGCCCGGAAATCAAGGCCCCGGCTTTACCCGCGACTAGGCTGCAATAATTAGAGCGGCCATCCAGCCTCTACCCGTCCGCTCTGAACCCCAAAACACGGCATCTGGGACCCCTCACTCCCCCCCAACAAGCCGGGCAAAAATCAGCACCATCCTGCACGGTCCTTTTGCGGTGCCTGCAAATTTAGGCCGCGGCTTCACACCCGACTAGGCTGCAATGCCCAGAACAACCACCCGGACCCCATCCACCCACTGTAAGCACTACAGCACAGCATTGGGGACCCCAACACCCCCCAAGGCTAGCCGATTCTGACACAGAGACCCTTGCAAACTGAAGTTTGGGCCCAGGGCGGCCGCCATCTTGTGCAGCAGCAGCCTGAACGGGAGGCCTGGATCGGTTTTCACTCAGCCTGACACTGGTGTAAATGCCAACATAAAGTAGGAACCCTGGCGCAGCGGGGAGAGCAGCACCAGCTATCAAGAGAACTCCGACATAGTGATGGGTAAAATTGGATGCCAGCTGCCCTTCTCCAATACCCCTTACCCTCAACCAGGTCAAAACCTTCCTGACTTATTCCGCACTCAACCCTCGTCCACTTCTGAGACCTCTACATCCCATTCATCACCATCACCATGGCACGCAGTCAATCAGAGGGAACCCAGAAGAATAAACAATCAGTTGACCAAGAAACCCTGCTCACTCTAATTAACCAGATGCCCAAGGACACAGATCTTCAATCCCTCGCATCTGATATCAAAGGAGCACTGGTGGATGCGGTATCCGACCTCAAGGACCAGTTAAGAGGCGTAAACGACAGACTAGAGGAGGTTGAAAGAGCGGCCCGGCGTCGCGATGCCGACATCCAGGAACTCCAACAACACGGTGCCCGGTACCATTTACACCTCATAGACATGCAGAGGAAACTCAAACACCTTGATAAGAGGGGCTTCAGGAGGAACCTCCGCATCCGTGGAGTCCCGAAAGCATCGAACACGACCAGATCCCTGCAGCCCTACAGTCTCTAGTTAATAACATCCTGGAGAGGCCTCAAGATGCTCCGGTGGAGTTCGAACGGGCACACAGAGCTTTGCGGCCCAGGGGGAGAGAGGGGGACCCACCGAGGGATATCATATGCTGCTTCATGGACTACAAACTGAAAGAAGAAGTAGCCATTCGAGCCTGCAATCAATAGTAAATCACACTGAACAGAGCGCAGATTAAAATATTTCAGGACTCATCTCAGATAACATTGAATCACAGAAGGGCCCTACGCCCCATACTGACAGCACTCAGAGAAAGGCGCATCATCTACAAGTGGCGCTTCCCCTTTGGTCTCTCCGTCACTATACATGGTCGCACCTTTGTTCTGCAGACCCCAGCCGATCTCCCCCACTTCTTTGAACATGTAAACATGAGACCTATCCCATTCCCTGACTGGTATCGGGAATTCACATTCCAACCCTATGGGCAGAGCTGCTTCCTCAGGATGCTGACCTACACGCACCACGGAGAAGACCAAGCGCTACCCCATCCCGTCGCAGAAGACAGGAGCTGCACTGGCTCCAGAGGACCACCAGAAAGACCCTGACCCTGAACCTGATGCAGAGCAGGAGGCCTGAGACCTGTACGCCTTTCTACACTAGCTTAATCAAGTGAATGGGTAACGTATCCGCGAACCACCACTGCAGTTAATGCTTGACTTCTGTTTTTTCACCTGCTCTCTGACATCTATAATGCCTCAGTTAATGCTGTGTTCCTTTTGATTGTTGCAACCCTTTTTGACTACATGGGAGCCTAAACAATGCCTATTCTTCACAACCATGAGACAATAACTCATTGTCAAAGACTTACCACAGAACGGTGACATGGCCCTAACCTCCCGTACTTTCCCCACAGCCACACACTTGGAGGGCTATGGGACTAAATACCACCCTACCCATTATATACTGATCACCCTGTGGTATTTGTAGCCCTACCCTCGAGGGAGACTACGGACAAGCAGGTTCCCTTGTTCAATCACATACCCTTTCAACCGCATCCACCCCTTTATATTTTTGAACTGCTACCCACCCGACCACCCCCTGGTTAAAGCAAATAAGACTGGATGGATAAGCCTAGAGCTTTTTAGTTACCACAGAGCCCTCTCTTTCTAACCATGTTTCCAACCTACAGGAACTGTTTAGCAAGATTAAAGGGAGGGGGTTCCCCATCTCTTGGCCCAGACAACCTGGGGGCCTCCCTCTAGGCTGCCCCCAGGTTCGCTATTAACGGCTTGAACTCCCATGGTCTAGGTTACGACCTTAGGTTTTGTTTGTATTCCTGTTGTTGATGTTCTGACTTTATTTTTCTGTTGTTGGACTGTGCTGCTGGCCCATCGGCCCCTATACCACTGTTACTGTTGGGGGTGCTCCGGGCCGACAGTCCATACGGAACTATCCTTCTTGGTGTCAGTTTGCAACTTAGCTAAATGTAAAGAACTTAGTTAAGCCTTGAACTATTTGTTGACTGTTTATATTTTGCTGAAATGCTACTCAAAATCCATTCATTTTCCGCCCACCACTTACACAAACCTGCCCACAACTGGCACACCTGCCCAGAGTGGTTTAGACTCCATGTCTCCACACTCGGTAGGCGCGACCCACACGCAAACCCTCTCTCTGAATCTGATCCTCCCAAACCTGTGCACCAAGATAACCCTCCCTATCTCTAGCACCCCTCACTAAGACCGCCGATTTCTTTGGTGCTCTCCCCGCTGGCCAATTATCTCTTACTTCTGCCCACCGATCAACTCCACAAACCCCCCACATCAGCTGGGTCACCACCTGGCTGGTACTTTTTAGGGATCCCACACTGTGGTCCGGATTGCCGTTAATTCCATTGCCCAAGTGATCCTTACACCCCTGCCACCCGTCCCAAGCCCTATAATTCTCCTACCCCTTGACCCCCCTTGCCCCCATCTACTCCCCCCACACGCTCCCTACCAACCTACGAACCCCCCCCACGATACTCACATCAATATGCAAGCCCAATGCACACTGAAAATAATGTCCCTAACTGTCAGGGGCCTGAACACCCCTGAAAAAAGATCTGCTGTCTTCAGGGAAGCATCTAAACTCAAGGCCCAGGTAGTCTGTATACAGGAGACTCATTTTAAAGCACTAAACATTCACAAATTTCAAAATGAAAGGTATCCGCACACCTACCACGCCCCATCCCCAATTAAAAAAAACAAAAGGAGTAACCATCCTCATTGCCAAAAACCTCCCATTCCAGCTTTCCGCTCATCTAGCTGACCCGGAAGGTCGATACATATTTATCAAGGGCCACATCTATAATAAATGAGTGACTTTTGTCAATATCTATGCCCCAAACAAACACCAAGTTCCTTTTATCAGGAAAGTGACAGAAAGACTTATTCCATTTCACAAAGGAATGATTATCCTAGGAGGCGACCTTAACGTCCCCCTCTGCCCCAACCTGGACTCCTCAACTGAATCCTTCTCTTTACCATATCATGCCCTGTGCCAAATTAAAAACCAAATGCACTTATTGTCCCTCTACGACACCTGGAGAACCCTCAACCCCGATTCCAAGGACTACACTTATTACTCCCCCTCACATATCAAATACTCACGAATTGACTACCTCCTCCTCACCCAAACGGATCTAACTTATCTCCAAGAAGCCTCCATAGAACCTATGTATATATCAGATCATCACCCCATCACCACGGCCCTCCGCTTCCCCAACTTTGAACAGAGACACAGGAGCTGGAGACTAGACCCACAAATATTATGCGATCTGGCTAGTAAGGAGAATGTAAAGCTTTCACTGCAAGACTATTCCTCCCCAGAGATGTCGGCCATGAACCAGTGGTTAGCCCACAAATGCATCATAAGAGGCAAATGCATCTCTTTCACAATGCAAATGAAAAGGGAAAGGCTAGCTGCAATCTTGGCACTTATCACAAAGATCTGCACACTTGAGGCCTCTCACAAACAGAGCAGAGCCGAAACAGATTACACAGCCCTGGTTGTGGTGAGACAAGTTTTGCTAGAGGAATTAGACAGACAGATTAAAAGGAAATTTACATTAACTTCAAAACTCTTCTATGACCAAGCCAACTAAAGTGGCAGACTTTTGCCTAGGCTGCTCCGAGGTAAAAGAGCTCAAATGACGGTACACTCCATCACAAACCGCTCCGGGACAAAAATTAATTAGACTGAAGGAATTGCACAACAATTCATTAAGTATTACTCCAAATTGTATAACTTACCCAAACACCCCGAATGCCTCCAGAACCCACAATCCAGGACAAAAGCTATTGAGGATTACCTATCAGAACACAAACTCCCTCAGCTTACCCCAGAGCAAGCAGCAGCCTCCATTGGCGCCCCTCTAAATTTGGAGCAAAATCTACGCAAATATATTGGCTAATAGACTCCTACCCCACATTCCCAACTTGATATCTCAAAACCAAGCGAGTTTTGTCCCTGGTAGAGAAGCCCACGATAACACCATTAAGGTGCTAATAATCCAACACTGGCTAGCCAAGACATCAACAGAAGGATTCTATCTATACAAGGATGCGGAGAAGGTGTTCGATAGAGGGGCCTGGGACTACATGGCAATGGTCCCCTCTTCAATTGGCTTAGGACACTTTATGCAGAACAGTGTCTTGAGTCTCTATTCGAATCCTCAAGCCAGGGTCAAGATAAAAGGACAACTATCGGACGCCTTCCCCATCCAGAACGGAACCAGACAGGGATGCCGACTTTCCCCCCGAGTCTTTATACTCACTATGGAACCTTTCCTCTCTCGCCCTCAAACAAACCTGGATATCACAGGAGTCACAATTGGAGACTGCACCTATAAGATAGCTGCCTTTGCTGATGATATCCTTCTCTTTCTTACAAAACCGGATATCACCATCCCCAACCTTCTTAAAGAATTCCTCCGATTTGGATCAATATCCAACTTCAAAATTAACATTAACAAATCTTACGCTCTTAACATCTCTTTATCCGAGAACACCGTAAACAGATGTCGGGACTCTTTCCCATTTACCTGGAAGTCAGACGCGATCCCATACTTGGGCATTTAACTCCCTACCGTGACAGCAGCTCTATATGCATTGAACTTCCTCCCTTTCTACAGGAATTATCAAAGGATCTCAACACCTGGGAGAAGTTGAATCTCTCTTGGTTTGGGCGGGCAGCCACCATCAAAATGACATCCCTCCCCAGATTCCTGTACATTGCACAGGCAATACCCATTGTCCTTCCCAAATCTTTCTTCTCTTCCATCAGGTCCCAAATTAGCTCGTTCATATGGAAGAGCCACCCGCCCTGAATAGGTCTGGCCAGACTCTCTGCCCCCAAGTATAAGGGCGGTATTGGTCTACCAGACTTTCAAAGATACCACAAAGCAATACTGTTGGCAAGAGTAATAGATTGGCACATACACGATAAGGCTAAGGACTGGGTGCTCCTTGAACAGTCAGTCCTAAACCACCCTGTCCAGGACATAATTTGGATCCCGAAACAAAACAAGGAAATAAATAATAAACATTTTCCTTTAATCGCCCCCCCCCTATCCAATGTCTCCGGGAACTCTCAAAATCAACTTCAATAGCATCTCTCCCCTGGGCCCTATGACCCCCATTCTAAACAATCCTAACTTCCCTCCGGGCTGTTCAGATGCCATTGCCAAATTCCCACCCAACTTCTGTCCAAGAGCACACCACTTTTTCACCCACGGTGTCTTTCGAACGAAAACAGACTTAACCAAATCCAACATTGTAGAATCAATACCCACTTGCTCTTACTTACAGATACGACACTTTCTCACTTGCTCAAAGGAGAAGGACCTCTATCTTAAACCCCATACCACTTTTGAGAGACTCTGTGAATCCCAACCTTAGAGACATGTCATTGCAAGGCTACACGCATTGCATTCCTCCCAAGAACCAGACCACCTAGCTCCCATTATAAAAACATGGGGAACAGACTCCCCTAACTCACCCCCTGATGAGGATTGGGAAATAATCTGCCTCACGGCACACAAAGGCTCCAGTAACGTCTCCACACAGGAACATAACTATAAGTTGCTAACCCATTGGTATAGGACACCCGCTCTACTTCACAAAATCTACCCCCAGTGTCCCGACGAATGCTGGAGATGTGGGAGCCCAGGAGGCTCGTTGAAACACATCTGGTGGGATTGCCCAATTATCAAAGTGTACTGGGAACAGGTTCACGACATAATAAAACAAGTCTCCACTTACCCAATAGACTTTTACCACCACCAATACATCCTACACTACTCTGAAACTATGAGACACTTACACCGCAATTCACTGGCTATGCACATGATAACCTCAGCCAGAATGTGCATCCCTGTTCTCTGGAGGCAGAGAACTGCCCCCTTGCTCAAGACCTGGTTCATTAAAACTGAATAAAGTCATGGAAATGGAGAAATTAATAGCAATATCTTCGGACAACCTAAACAAAAACCATAAAACCTAGATGCCCTGGATCATTTTCCAGAGCTCAGAAAAATATCGTGCCAATCTCTTTGAACATGACAAAAAGGAGCTTTCTTCTCTCCTCCAGAGGCCGATGACCCCTTTCCTGTGGAATTACCTAAGCTACTAAATTGCTTGCACTCGGCCCCAATGGGCTAAACCCCCTCCCACCCCCCCCACTCACCACTCTACCTCTCCCACCCCTTACCTCCCCCCCTCCTTTTCTTTTTCTTTTTTTCTATGAGATATCCCTAACCCCTTCCCCCACCCACAACCAACGAATACCCAAAGTGCCTATCCCTCCAACAAATACCTAATATCCAACCTCAAGTCAACTCTGATTGCATTTGCCTTGTCCATTTTCACCAATAACGCCTATATTGGTATCCTATAACAGACATACTCGTTACCAATCTAGGCGGCCCTGAAATTCTACCTATGTGTAAAGGCACATATTAATATGTTCTGATGTAAACATTTCCTTTGTCTGTAATGGCACTATTGTTATCTACCATTGCAACCCACTGTTATAAATTATTATTATATTGCTATTGTATATCCTTGCAATTTTCTCAATAAAACTTTTGTGGAAATAAAGTGACCCTTAAGACAGATGTATGTGCCTTGTTCGTCAATGAGTAAGTCTGTGATTTTGATTGGCGCATTCTTAGAAATGAGTATGGAAGTTCCCTTGGAACCGTCATAAAGTCAGAGGTCATGTTTGACTTCTTTCCCATCCAAAGAAAACTTTTTTTTGTTTTTTGCTATAACACTTTATTTTTAAAAAGCAAAAAAAGTTGCGCTAGATGATGGTAACAGTAGACACCATAAAGATAAACTGAGATATTTCTGTGATAAATCTCTAGGTGTAAAAGGAGCCCTATGATAAAAAGCACACTCAAAGGCAAATTATACATTCAAACACTCCCCACCAAACTCTAAATCTTTAAAGCTTTAAAATAAATTGTATAAAGTGCACTGTGCATGCAATCATATAAGTGCTAATGCCCAAGGAAGATCACCTATATAAACATATCCTTGGTACAGAAGTGCAGCTATCAAATGCCTTGGTGTAATAAATGAATGAATAACTGAGCATATGATAAATGAACTGCTTGATTAGTAATAATAATCAATCCAGGTGAGTACTGAGAGAAAGTTCACGTGAATCAAAAATGTCATATAAGTCCCAATCATCAAAACTGTAGATGCACCACGTGAAGCAGAATGCAAGCCACCGTGAGACCTCCACCAATGTAGGATAGCAGCTTACCAGAAGCAAGCGCGGATTGCGCATTGGCCTCTCACCCAGCCCGGGTCCCCAGATGGGGAATGATGAATTAATGGAGATCTATAATCCTCTCTATGGATCTCCTCCTGATTGGAGAGGTCAAACCTGTGTCATCAGGATGTAGACAGCTTTCCCCAGAACAAGGGACCCCACTGGGATATAAGGAAAGGATCCTCCTACAACCTCCTAAGGAGTGCTTCAGCTCCGGAGTACACCAAAAAGAGAGGGGAATGTCGATAGTGTGATAACGTTTAAAAATTTAATAAAAAGAATGTTAAATATTGCACTTACAAAACAGTGGATGACAACAAGCAGAGGAACAAACGAGCCGGCCGGCTCTCGTTAGGAATTACGTAGGCAATGACGTCAGCGCGTCTTTCCCGGCGTACGTTTCGTCACTAGAAGGACCTCGTCATGGGGATGAAAGACGCACCGCCAACCCACTGCCATTATTATACTCTACGATCCTGGATGCAGGAAGGAGTCGAATCTCCATCTTGGAAATGGGAAACGTATCCCATACAATATGAAGATCGGCCTATCCAACCGCCAAATAAAATCTATATTTGAACTCTTGGATCAAAAATCCAACAAACGCCCACCATTAGGTAGATATTAGCCTAATATTCAAATTAGAAAGAAAGAATATTGTGTATATTAACCTATAAACGTCCATAATGAAAACTGAAATAAATTTATTGAGAGCCCATACTGAGATTTGGGAACTCTATATAATTAAAAAAAACATAGTCTATTGGAACTAAGTGAAAATAATGAATATAAGCATTTTTTACTAATATTATAAGGTCTATTAATAATAAGTGACTGATTGGATGGTATGTGTATTCTAATTATATAAGGTGAAAATTATTGATAGTATATAATATTAATAATATCTAAAGAGCACCTAGGTGAAGAAAATAATCAGTAAAGTAATTGGGTAAAAGGGACAGAGGGACTTAAGAAGGGACTACAACAGCCCCGGTAGATAAGCTGCCAGCTCACACCTGCCCAGACATACCACTTGATACAAGCTCTTCTTCACCCTACCACGCATACAGCTGGGGTGATGAGCAATATGTTAATGTTCTAGCTTGTGTTTGAGTATTTTGCCGGTTGTTTGCCTTTTTAATATTGTGCATGAGACTGATTCTGCGTGACCACCAGGCACCAGTTCGCACACAAATATAGACAAATAATCTGATCCCGCACTGGCAGAATTTACTCGGGGAAAAGAATATTCAAACTCTCCATAAAACATCTTACTCATATTCAGCCTTCTGGTCGCTCAGGGTCAGTCTCAGTGCTGGGGTCCTTTCCTGTACGCTAACATTCCTTGTCCCCCCCCAGGGTGTTGCTAATGTTTTGTTTGGTTCACTTTATGTTGACGTTGTTTATCCTAGCACAGGTATGTTGGAGTTTACCCACTGCCAGGTATATGTTATAGCGCCTTTGCGCATTGTCCACAGGACAGAAATCAACAAGCAGTATCCTATCCAACACCACCAAGATACCATGCACGACATAAGACACACCGTACACCTCTAGACACAGCGCCTCGGACACTAGGACTACAATATGGAGCCATATCGGCCCACATAACATTCCTTCCCACCCCTGATCAATCGAATACTACACCACTCCATACTATATTAACCCCTCCTCCCCCACCCTCTTATGAAACAAACCCCCCATGTACATGACACCAATCCTGCCGAAGCATACTGAACCATAAGAAGTCCCCACATCCACCCTCGAACCCTCTCTGGCCCATCTGGCCTACCAGTTCCAAACCTACCATAGGGGGATCGAACGAAGATAGCAGACATAAATCTCCCAAAACCCCCAATACACCTCCAGATTTTACCTGGAACCGTCGCTACGCCGAACTAGCCCGACCACCTCCCACAACAGCACAGAGTGATCTGTGCACCCCGATTCCGGCTCCCCCCACCCCCCCAAGACAAGATAGCTGGCCTATCCTCTTAGCCGGCTACCCTCACTGTACCCCCCCTCGTTGACCCGGCCCCGTCTTCCTTTCCCACCCCCCTCTTTCCAGAATGCCTACTTCCTACCTCTATCAGTGGACACGCACCCCGACGCCACCTATTACCTCACCACTCTGACCTTACAGTCATTCAGCTGCCCCTATAACCTAAAGCGTTGAAACATGTGCTCCTCACGCACACTAAAAGTACTCTCGTTGAATGTTAGGGGGTTAAATATTCCTGAAAAGAGGTCAATGGTACTTTGTGAATTAGCTAAACAGCATGCCCAAGTGGCCTTCTTTCAGGAAACTCACTTCAAAGGCCCCAATATACCTAAACTGACTAACTCTGCATTCCTAAAAATTTACCACGCATCATCCTCCTCCACCAAAACGAAAGGAGTGGCAATTCTGATCTCTAAAAACCTACCATTCACCCTGATAGATCATTTAGTTGACTCAGAAGGCAGGTATATTTTTGTGAAAGGCATGGTCTACAACAAGCCGATGACATTCGCGAACATATACTGCCCCAATTCTTCCCAGGTCTCGTTCATCAGGTCAGCGATCAATTTGCTAATCCCCTTCCACGAAGGCCCGGTAATATTCAATGGGGACTTGAATGTACCCCTAAATCCAAATGTAGACTCATTCACTAATTCCTCTTCGATACCCTATCACGCTCTAAAGCAAATAAAGTCAAAACTCAAGTCCCTACTCCTACATGACTCCTGGAGAACACTAAATCCAGACACCAAAGATTACACCTTCTTCTCACCCCCTACAATAAATACTCTCGCATAGACTATCTTTTTCTCTCCCAGGCAGACCTGACGTTTCTACACCAAGCGAGCATAGAGCCCATGTACCTATCCGATCACCATCCTGTCACTGTGACATTAAATCTCCCTGATCACTGTCCAGACTCCAAATCTAAAACTTGGAGATTCAACCCGTCCCTCACCAGTGACCCGACACATCACACCACATTGAAACACACCCTTCAAGAATACTTCCAAAACAACATCCCAACCGAGACTTCCCCCACAATCCAGTGGTTGGCCCATAAATGCGTGCTAAGAGGTGAATGTCTAGCCATAGCCTCCCAAATCAAAAAACAAAAACAAAATACTATAAAGGCCCTTACCACGGAGATACACAAACTGGAGCTAACACATAAACAAACTAAGGAGACCCAAGTTTACTTCAGGCTGCTCTCAGCCAGACGCAACATCCTTGACTCACTAGACAAACAGATCACACGCAGATACCTACTAATGACAAAACTATACTACGAACACGCAAACAAAAGTGGGAAGCTGATGACCAGACTGCTTCAGGATAGGAAAGCACAAGCAACCATCCCCCAAATCAGAGACAATAAGGGCCAAAGCAGGCAAATCATAAAACCGAGGAGATAGCCCAACAATTTGTGAACTACTACACGGAGCTATACAATATATCCCACCCTCCCTGAAAATCACATATCACAGACACGGGCCCAGATGATCGAGAATTACTTAGCAGCCCACGGAATGCCAAAAATACGCCCCGATGAAGCCCTCACCCTAGAGAGACCTATCACTCAGGAGGAATTCAGAATAGCCCTGAAAAGCATGAAGCCAGGCAAAAGCCCTGGACCAGATGGCCTTACGACACAGTATTACAAAAGCTTTGGAGATATACTCATTCCACATTTCTTGACCACATTCAATGCACACGCGCAAGATCAAACCCCCCCTACCCAACTATTGGAAGCACATATCACAATAATACACAAAAAAGGAAAAGACACTACTAAAGTCCAAAATTATCGACCAATATCTCTTATAAACGTGGATTTAAAAATGTACGCCAAAATATTAGCCAACCGTCTACAGCAGTTCCTCCCGACCTGATCTCCCAGGATCAAGTGGAATTTGTCCCGGGTAGAGAAGCCCGCGATAATACTACAAAAGCCGTAAACATCATTCACTGGCTTTCCAAATCCACCTCAGAGGGTTTTTGCCTCTCCACCGATGCGGAGAAGGCGTTTGACAGGGTGGCCTGGGACTACATGAGCTCAACCCTGACGTCCATCGGACTGGGCCCCTTCATGACAACCAGTATCTTAAGCCTCTATTCAAACCCATGCGCCAGGGTCAGGGTTAACGGTCACCTGTCAGACGCCTTCTCCATACACAACGGGACATGGCAGGGCTGCCCACTCTCCCCAATCATCTTTATATTAACCTTAGAGCCTCTGTTACGCTGCATAAGATCAAATCCGAACATATCAGGAATCACGATTGCAAATAAAGAGTATAAAACTGCAGCCTTCGCGGATGATATACTGCTCTTTCTCTCCAATCCTAGGATCTCCTTACCCAACCTCCTTGAACAATTCAATCAATTTGGTAATATCTCCAATTTCAAGTTTAATCTTCACAAATCCACTGCATTAAATATCACCCTTACACAAGAGCTAGCTCAGCACTGCATGGAGTCCTTTCCTTTCACCTACCTTGGTATTCAACTGCCTGCCAAGCTTCGAAAGCTTTATTTCTTAAACTTTCACCCACTACTCCGAAACTTCCGATCAGCCCTAGCGAAGTGGGAAAAGACCACCCTATCGTGGTTTGGGAGGGCGGCCGCAGTGAAAATGACAATCCTCCCGCACTTTCTTTATCTTGCACAAGCTATCCCTACATCCTTACCCAGAACTTTCTTCTCATCTATACATACCCTTCTTCGCTCATTTATCTGGAAGGGCAACTCTCCGCGGATCAGTCTGGGAAACTTTCCTGCCCAAAACACAAAGGGGGCGTGGGGCTTCCCGACTTCGAGCTATACCATAGAGCCGCCCTCTTGACAAGGGTGGTGGACTGGCATGTACACGGTGAATGCAAAGACTGGGTATTATTGGAACAATCATGGGCCCAGGGAGCCCTTAACGATCTAGCTTGGTCCCCCAGCACCAAACTACCGGATACCCTCAAAGACCACCCCCCTATCCGGTCCTCCCTACAATGTCTCCATAAATCCAAAGCCAGGCTCCTGACCTCAATTCCAGGCCACATGAGCCTGATCAGAATTAACCCCGAATTCCCACCGGGCCTTGAAACGGGATTCTTTGGGGACAGCAACAGTAACTCACACCCAAAGGCCTACCAATTTTTCTCCCAAAGGAAATTTCGCTCCAAAACTGACCTAGCAGATAACGAACCCAGTTTTGCGCTACCTATGTGGTCGTACCTTCAGGCCAGACACTACCTTAACGACCCGAGAACGAAAGACAAATTTAATCGCGAGCTCACCCCGTTTGAACAAATTTGCCCCTCACCTCCTTCCCAGAAACACCTAATCTCGAGAATCCACTCCCTTTTGTCAACCACTGGCCCTGACCTGATCCCCCAATTTACTAAACTCTGGGACAAAGACTCAGTAAACCCCCTCACCGAATTGGATTGGGAGGACGTTTGCTCTACAGCACATAAGGGTACCCTGAATGTCACAATGCAAGAACATAATTACAAAATCCTAACCCACTGGTATAGGACCCCTTCCTACCTTCACAGGATATACCCTCAGGTGTCAAATAGATGTTGGAGATGCAACTCTTTATCGGGTACAATGCTACACATCTGGTGGGACTGCCCCCAAATCAAACCATTCTGGTTGCAAGTCCATAAAATAATCCAACAGGTTACCGCACGCACATTCCATCGATTTCTCCTCCCGCCAATATTTGCTGCAACACTCGAGAGTACTAAAACACTCGTTCAGGAAGTCTCTCACAATGCATATGATAAACACAGCCAGAATGTGCATCCCAGCCCTGTGGAGACAAACACGCTCCCCATCGCTGAGAGACTGGTTCTCTCGGCTAAACAGAGTTAGGGACTTAGAGGAGCTGATCGCCTCTTCCCACGATAACTCAGATAAATTCAGAAAGACGTGGTCATGTTGGACCCACTTTCAGACGACCAATGACTATCGAGCAGTCTACCCTTAAAATTCCCCAAATACCCCTAGATACCCGGTAACAATCACTAGGGTATGCTGTAACCAGAGGTGGCAGACTCCTCATGCGGATCACAGCAAGTACATTCTGGTCCCCCCTCCCCAACCCAGCACTAGGCACTCATACCACCTCCCCCCTCCCCTCCTCTCCTTCCCCCCACCCGGTTCCCCCTCCCCCCGTCTTCTGGTAAAAAGCCTAACACACGCTCACCTATATAGTAACGTATACATAGCTTTTCCTTAAGAACAACTACAGGATACGTCCCAATGTCTACGGAGATGCTTTTGTAATCCACATTTATTCATGTTATGCTTTACCTCTACTCCATTTATGTTATGATTCAGTTTTTATCTGTGGTGAAACCTGTCTGTACACTATCTCAATCAATCAATAAAATCTTTATGGAAAAAAAAAAGGGACAGAGGGTGTTATAAGTGAAAATCTATGAATAAATGGATGGTGGCTAAATTCCACTATAGTTGTATTGACCTATATTGGTAACTGATAAGCTACCTATAACTAAAAGCAGGATTTTGATTCCCCAGACAAAACAATATGTCCAACCTAAAATAAACATGTTACTCACTAAGGATGAAGGAGTTAGAAAGTGCATTTATCAGAATATTGGGTTATATCCATCCCAAATAGACAGGTGTCCTAAATTAAAAACTCATTCCCTCCCTCCCCTAGATACCTGATGCCTAATTGAATCACAAAATAGGTCTTATAAGACTATATTATTAGTCAAAACATTGTTTACATAGTTAGGGCATACACCCCAACTATATAATGGGTAGGGTAAGGATGACACTAGGATCATTGTAATATCCATATTTTCTCCTCCCTACATAACAGGATCAAACATAGCTAAACAAAACAATGCATTAAAAAATATAGTACCATATTAATAAAACTCAGGAATTGTCTATAAACGCATTAACGTCTACATCTACATTCAAACCACGGGGACTAAAAGACCTCAATTTATATATCCATGACATTTCAAGTCTGGAAATTTGTTTAATAAGGAAACTTCCCCTCCAATGGGGTTCTTACTTATCTATGCCTACAAATAGGCTGTTGGAGGGATCCCTATTATGTCCGTCCCGATAGTGTTTTGAAACTGAGTGATTTTTTAAACCCCGCGAGGATATTGGTAATGTGCTTGTTTAATCTGGCTTGAAGTGGGCGTTTAGTCCTACCCACATATTGTAGCCCACAAGGACATTGAATCATATAGACAACTCCTTTGGTCGAACATGTGATAAACAGCCTAATGGTAAATTCACACTGGGTGCTTGTGGACATGAACTTATCTATCCTCCTTCCCTTGAAGCAATTATAAGAACAGACCCTGCATTTCCTACACTTGTAAAACCCAGTAAGATCTTGAAAAAAAGTGTTTTTATGGGTCAGAGGATCCAATACATTAGGGGCTATACTTGACCTCATCGAGGCTGCTCCCCTAAAAATAACAGTAGGTTTGTCTGGTAAGATCTCTGTCAAAATTTTGTCATTTTTCAGAATATGCCAATGTCGAGATATTGTACACTTGACCATTTTGGCTTCACAAGAGTAGGTGGTATTAAAAGGCGCCTCTGGACAGGTTTTTTCTCTCCCGTCAGTGGACAAATCAATTTTTATCAAGTCTTCCCTATTAATACAGGATACCTCCTGAATGGTGGTTCTCAAATCACCTAGGTTATAACCTTTCTCTCTCAAGACTTGGGGCATATTTATGTCTGAACATAAAATTCATGATCAAACCAGAAATAGTTTGAAGCTGCGGCGAACTCCAATAACTCTAATATAAACATGATTTGTGTACTAGGTAAACCTGAGTCCCGTTCTAGGTAATGTCTTATGGCCCCAATGCCAAGGGAGTGTGGAATAATGCACTGTAAAAAAAATTCTGTTGTTTTTACATAAAAAATCTGGCAGCTGTGGTTGCCAGAACAATTCTGTAAAAAATACAGTGAAACTGTAAACAAGTTTACAGTTATAAATTGTACATTTTACAGTTCAAAACTGTTGTAATTTACAAAAAGAAATACATTTTAAACCTGTAAATTCAACATCTTATTTCTGTTTTTCCAAAATAGAAATGGCACTTGTAGTTGCCAGAAAAATTCTGTAAAAAATACAGCTTTACAGTTCATAACAGTTTTGACCTGTACAATAGGGGCTATCAGTGCAGTCCAATGAGGGGGTGTTTTTTTGAAGCACGTGATTAGAGCCAAAGGCTCTAATAGGCTTCAAAATGTGTGGGCTCAGGACCCAGAGCACTGCGAACTGAGCCCACCCAGTTGTGTGACAATATCGAATTAATATTAGCGATTTTCACCCTGATTCTCCTCCCGGCCAACCAGGAAGCGGGTCTGAGACCCATATCCTAATTGACCGAAAAGGAGAAGCATTCTGATTGCCCGCTAAGGAAGAGGGAGGAGACGTAAGCTGCTGTAATGCCCACAGAGGAGAACAGGGGAAGGGGAAGTTGTCTGTGATGCCTGCAGAGGTGAGCAGGGGAAGGGGAAGTCGCCCATGATGCCAGCCGCCTCTCATCCGGGTGAAGCGCTGCCCGCCATAAATGGGGTAAGTGCTCCGTTGCTGTTTGCTGCCCCCCCAAAAAAAAATTTACCACCAGCTGTACACTATTACAATTTAGAACTGTTATAGCAATTATATATATCCCCTGCAGTGTGATGTGTGAGTGGGTTTAAAAGGCAGAGGAACCCCCTGTTCACTCTCTTCCATCGGAGCCCAGTCAGAACATCACTTCGAGGACAGCCTAAGTATCACTTTATGTTATTTATGCTATAGGCTTTATGATACGTACTTAGCGGTTTTATGTTAGCATTTCTGTTTTCCTTAATAAATGTAATCTTTGCTTTATTGAATTAGATTGATTGATTATTTTCTTATATATATAGATATAAGCTAACCTTATTATCGCATCATTAGCATTACTGGTATCAGAGGTTTTGTAGTTTAACAAAGTAGAGGAATTAGGCAATTAATATACAATTACAAATAAACTTGGGAAATCATAAACACCCCAATTTTTTATTTCAGTCACAATATAGTAATAAACACAATAAAACAAAAACCAAATCCCTTCAATCAAAATAAATAATACACGTAATAAACACACTATATTGGTGCATGAGTGACATACATGTGGGTTCCTAATTAGCAATATAAAATCCACAAAAAAAAAATCTTCCTCCACTTTGTGCTGTGTGATCATGTCAATCATCAACATGCGGTGGTTCCCACCACCTTTCTCCAAATGCGCTTACCTCCAATCATGGAACAATAACGCTCATTATTAGATCTATATGTGCTTGTACCTTTGGGTATATTAATATGCTCCAATTCTTCCTCACATTAGAAACTTTTACTTTAAAGCTTGCTACCCCAGTCTGAGTCCCTTTATGGGACCTCCAATCTTTGACTTTTCCGCTGTTAAAATACTCAAGCAGACATCAGATGTACTCTCATGGTGTTGTAAGTTCAGTACAAACGTTTATTAAAAGTATTGCAAATACAGTTAAAAGAGGTAAAATCGCCTTAAAGATAAAAAAAAATCCATAATAAACTCTCCTTTGGCATCAGCGTCACCCGGCTCCTCCCACGCGTTATGTCACAACCTCAGGACTTCCTCAGGGAATTTAAAGCTGTTATAATGTAGAGAAAAAAACATTTTAAAAAGGTAAATCCAATTACCCTTGTCTGTTGAATAGCATGCAGCTATTAGCCCATTTACTGCAAGGTGCATCGTCAAATGTCCTTGTTTTTTTGACAGATTGAGTGTGCCACTAAGTGCAGCAGGGGGCAGCACAAAGATTGCATGCTCAGTGTGTGCATTTTCCTTAAAGTGTGGAGATGATATAACTGCAAGGTGATGCAGAGTGAAGCAGTAGCGTAACTTTGCATTACCTTACATGCATTTTGTCTCTGCCTTTAGGCAGTGGCATTGTCCACTTTTAAATCATAAAGTAAACAATGCTGCTGCTATTACTCACCTT
>BLSH010042608.1:169391-182431 GCA_018402905.1 Glandirana rugosa
GTGGCTTGGAGTAACTTCAGTTACCCCTGGACTTGGAAATCCGTGTTTTTACCGACATTGTTACAGGACCGTTCACGATTTTCCCGACGTTTTCCTCCATTTTACCCCCATTCTCATCCCGTTCACGGGATGTTTTTTTACCCCTATCCCTTTTCTTTAATTTTAGTTTATTTTTTTACCCTTCCCCCAACTTACACCTCATCCTGGGATATCCAATTGATCCGGCACTGGTACCGTCACATCCACCTTCACCACCACCAGCTCCTCCTCTTCCTCAATCGGTTGTACCATAAAAAACAAACAAATATTAACCCCATCGGAGGTTTTATAACTCCGGATAAGTTTTTTTGTCAGGCATGGATCCCACAAGACTTGTCTGTACCTTGTGCAGAATAAATATTTAGACCGGACTCACACAGCCATTCATATACTTGTTTTTTTGAATAGGCCTCAATATTTTGGAGGCTACCCCAATTATAAACAAACAAAAAATACCATGTTGGCTAACTCCTTCTCCTCCTCGACCACCACCACTTCCACCTACACTGCCATGGTCACGGCCTAGTTAACCTATAGGGTCCTACTCCACATTCAACCCCCTTCCCATTTTTTTATTTGATTTTAATTTCTTTTCCCTATCCCCATTTTTTTGTAGGGCACTTGCCCTACTCTTACCCCCATTTTACCTCCTTTTGCAGCCCTTTTAGCACTTGCCAGGACATTGTTACAGCCATTTTTGTGCCTAAAGGTTCAGGTCCCCATTGACTTCAATGAGGTTCGGTGTCCAGGATAATGTTCGGGCAACGTTCGGTGCCGAACCCGGACTTTTTCCCAAAGTTCGTACGGACCCTCCGAACCCGAACGTCCAGGTGTTCGCTCAACTCTAGTTATGACCTAGGTGATTTGAGAACCACCATTCAGGAGGTATCCTGTATTAATAGGGAAGACTTAATAAAAATTGATTCGTCCACTGACGGCAGAGAAAAAACCTGTCCGGAGGCGCCTTTTATTACCACCTACTCTTTTCAAGCCAAAATGGTCAAGCGTATAATATCTCGACATTGGCATATTCTGAAAAATGACAACATTTTGACAGAGATCTTACCAGACAAACCTACTGTTATTTTTAGGGGAGCAGCCTTGATTAGGTCAAGTGTAGCCCCTAATGTATTGGATCCTCCAACCCGTAAAACCACTTTTTTTCAAGATCTTACTGGGTTTACAAGTGTAGGAAATGCAGGGTCTGTTCCTATAATTGCTTCAAGGGAAGGAGGATAGATAAGTTCATGTCCACAAGCACCCAGTGTGAATTTACCATTAGGCTGTTTATCACACGTTCGACCAAAGGAGTTGTCTATATGATTCAATGCCCTTGTGGGCTACAATATGTGGGTAGGACTAAACGCCCACTTCAAGTCATATTAAACAAGCACATTACCAATATCCTCACGGGGTTTAAGATTCACTCAGTTTCAAAACACTATCGGGACGTACATAATAGGGATCCCTCATACAGCCTATTTTTAGGCATAGATAAGTATGAACCCCATTGGAGGGGAAGTTCCCTTATTAGACAAATTTCCAGACTTGAAATGTCATGGATATATAATTTGAGGTGTTTTAGTCCTCATGGTTTGAATGTCAATGTAGATGTTAATGCGTATATAGACAATACCTGAGTTTTATTAATATGGTACTATATTTTTTAATGCATTGTTTTGTTTAGCTATGTTAGATCCTGTGATGTAGGGAGGAGATGATATGGATATTACAATGATCCTAGTGTCATCCTTACCCTACCCATTATATAGTTGGAGTGTATGCCCTAACTATGTAAACAATGTTTTGACTAATAATATAGTTTTATAAGACCTATTTTGTGATTCAATCAGGCATCTAGGGGAGGGAGGGAATGAGTTTTTAATTTAGGACACCTGCCTATTTGGGATGGATATAACCCAATATTCTGATAAATGCACTTTCTAACTCCTTCATCCTTAGTGATTAACATGTTTATTTTAGGTTGGACATATTGTTTTGTCTGGGGAATCAAAATCCTGCTTTTAGTTATAGGTAGCTTATCAGTTACCAATATAGGTCAATACAATTATAGTGGAATTTAGCCACCATCCATTTATTCATAGATTTTCACATATAACACCCTCTGTCCCTTTTACCCAATTACTTCACTAATTATTTTCTTCACCTAGGTGCTCTTTAGATATTATTAATATTATATACTATCAATAATTTTCACCTTATATAATTAGCATACACATACCATCCAATCAGTCACTTATTATTAATAGACCTTATAATATTAGTAAAAAAAGCTTATATTCATTATTTTCACTTAGTTCCAATAGACTATGTTTTTTTAATTATATAGAGTACCCAAATCTCAGTATGGGCTCTCAATAAATTTATTACAATCAGTTTTCATTATGGACGTTTATAGGTTAATATACACAATATTCTTTCTTTCTAATTTGAATATTGGGCTAATATCTACCTAATGGTAAACGTTTGTTGGATTTTTGATCCAAGAGTTCAAATATAGATTTTATTTGGGGTTGGATAGGCTGATCTTCATATTGTATGGGATCCGTTACCCATTTCCAAGATGGAGATTCGACTCCTTCCTGCATCCGGGATCGTAGAGTGTAATAATGGCAGTGGGTTGGCAGCGCGTCTTTCATCCCCATGACGACATCCTTCTAGTGAGGAAACGTACGTCGGGAAAGACGCGCTGACGTCACTGCCTATGGAATTCCTAACGAGAGCCGGCTCATTTGTTCTTCTGCTTGTTGTCATCCACTGTTTTGTTAATGCAATATTTTACATTCTTTTTATTAAATTTTTAAACACTATCACACTATCGAGATTCCCCTCTCTTTTTGGTGTACTCCGGAGCTCAAGCACTCCTTAGGATTTTGTAGGAGGATCCTTTCCTTATAGCCCAGTGGGGTCCCTTGTTCTGGGGAAAACTGTCTACATCCTGATGAAACAGGTTTGACCTCTCCAATCAGGAGGAGATCCATAGAGAGGATTATAGATCTCCATTAATCCATCATACCCCATCTGGGGACCCAGGCCGGTTGAGAGGCCAATGCACAATCCGCGCTTGCTTCTGGTAAGCTGCTATCCTACATTGCTGGAGGTCTCACAGTGGCTTGCATTCTGCTTCACGTGGTGCATCTACAGTTTTGATGATTGGGACTTATATGACATTTTTGATCCACGTGAACTTTCTCCCAGTACTCACCTGGATTGATTATTAAAAAGTGTAAAAAGACCCATTTTGTGGCACTTTCAAAGCACTTTCCAGGCACTTTGGAAGTGCTGCCCATTCACTGCAATGGGCAGGGCTCCCAACCCGCCCCAAAGATGCTGCTTGCAGGACTTTTCATAACGTCCCACAAGTACACTGCCCCAGTGTGAAAAGACACACTGCAAAGAATGGGAGGCAGTTTTCAGGCGTTTTACAGAGGTTATTTCTAGTCCCCTCAGTGTGAAAGGGGTCTAAAGTGTTTTTTTGCAAGAATGTTTCCCTCACCTAAAAAGGGCCTTTTGTTTCGGGGGTATTATCTGAGGGTTTCCTTGTTTTGGGGATATATTATTTTTTTTTTATTGTGTGTTGAAAAGACATTTTTTCAGGTGAAGGCAATATTTTGGTGTTTTCAATTTTATTTTGGGATTGTATAATTTAAACAAAGGGCATGGGCAGCTCAACTAAAAAAAAATAATAAACATAATTTAGCGGAGATCAACTCTTTTGATAAGGCTTGGAGGGCAAAAATAAAAAAACACAGTTGCATTTAATAATACGTTTGGGGGTGCATTAACTCTTTCACTGCAAGAACTACTTTTGTGTTTTTTTGCACACATGATTAAGAATACTGGCCTGAAAATTAGAGGGCCAAGTGCAGTTTAGTTATTCATTCTTAGTTATCTGAGGGAATAATCATCAAATTAACCATATAGATCAATTTAATTTGACATTGGATCTGGAATGGTAATTTTCTTTGGAAAGTTCCCTATTTCCTGCATTGCTGCAAACAGACTTAAAGAGGAATCATACCCACCCCCCATGTTTTTCCCTTGTACCCTTTTTTCACTGGTGTAATGTACAATATGCCCAAGCAACAAATTCAGCATTTCCCTGCTGTGATCCATTATGCTCCTGCCACATGCTTTGTCTGGCATCGCCATCTTTGTTTCTGATGTCACTGGCTTCCTCTTCATGGTTCATTTTTTACAGGTAGGAGACCACACTGGACTGACTTGCTCGGTTGAGGGTCCGTGAGTGAGTGATGGTGGTGGCGTTTTGGGGAAGTTCGCTTCCAGTTAATCCAGCCCCACTTGGCAGAAGAGTGATGGTGTGCCCCTTTGAGGGACTTGGGCTGCTACCTCTGGGTACGGCCTTAAGGTAATTTCTGCATGTACTTGTGAGTGTAGGTAAAATGAGCACCCGGTATCCACAAAGGTGAATATGTAGTTGTTTTATTCAAAGCAGTAAGGCAAGTTAAAACCAACCTGTTTCGGGGAAACAAAGATTTCCCCTTCTTCAGGGCTACCAGAGACAAAAATAAAAATGTACAGAAAAATATATATACAGCATGATGTACATATGAGGAAATAAAGGTTAAGAGGTTAAAGATTGTTTACATGTCATATATATCGAAACATTGTATAGAAGGGTGGAGCTATATTTGAGAAGAAAACAGTATACATATTAAAAACCTAATAAAAACTGTTAAAAGGATCTAAAAGAAGAGAGTCCCATGTCCTGGTTTGGATTCTTTGAAATGCTTTTTTAAGTCCTACATGCCCAGTGTTTCTTAACTCCAGTCCTCAAGGCACCCCAACAGGTCATGTTTTCAGGCTCTCCATTATTTTGCACAGGTGATCTGATCAGTTTCACAGTCTTTATCATTACCACAGCCGTTTCATCTGAGGGGAAACCTGAAAACATGACCTGTTGGGGCGCCTTGAGGACTGGAGTTGAGAAACACTGCTCTAGCCAATAACTGATCTCTCAAGGATGCAGCAAAAAATGTCCGTCTTTATTAGAATGAGCAAATAGTCTGAAACAAATAAGCTTACTTCATTAAAAAAACACAAAACAGCTTATAGCTCTGGTTCTATGGCACAAAACAGGATAATGGTGCACCGACACCTTACCCATCCCACAATGGGGTTCTGAAGTTTACTGTCTGCTTCAGGGGTTCCAAAAGCTTTCACAGTCAGCAACCATGGCTCAATCCCAAGTTTAGTTCACCTGCTCATTCTGTGTGACCAGTTCACCCTTTTGCTTCCAGGTGCTAACTGATTTCTCTCTCTCTCACAGACTGGTTAACCTCTTCAGGACCTATTTGGAGGTTCTTCCCACCCAAAACTCTTCGAACCTCCAAAATTCCAGGTCGCTAATAAGGACTCTATTGGTATATTGGAGTGTACTGAAAATCGGTCATCTCCTCTCCGGTTGAACTTCCCTGGAACCCTCACCCTGCATGGGTGAGTAGTCAACATTACCTTTAAACTGTAGAGGGACCACAACTCAAATAGTGGGAAAATATACCTGCCGTTCAGGGCCCAACCATGGTGTTATTGTAAATACGTGTGAATGATCTCATAATATGAATGATGGCAGATGTATAAATGACTACACATTTTTCCTACTCTTTGGAATCAGATTTACTATACGTAATTGTATTATCTAACGATCAGTATAATCCACTAAATATTCATGTAAATATATGCAGTCTATGTACATTTTTTCCTTTACTAGATTAATGTAATCACTGATTTTTTTTCTGTCCAGTTCTTTGAGAGGAGTGTGTGCTCAGATTGGTGTCCCCTACATGGAGGGAGGCGGGCTGGTACTCCAGGTGTGTGGCCCAACCCCTGCCTTTTTGTTTGGCAGTATCTTGTATATTGTTTTAGATTATTCACTTTTGTCCTGTGCTAGTTAGCTATTGTTTTATTTCGGGATGTTTTATTTTTACCTAGCTTGTTTTGGCCTGTAATGTTTAATTTGGCTATATTTCATTTGTTTAGTGTTCACTTCAGTTACTATTGGTTTGTTTTTAATTTTATTCTTTTACCTTATTCTCTGTCCTTCGAAAAAAAAAATTTCCTTTTTCATTTCATTGTTATAGTTTTTTGTATGACAGGAGGGATGGACCTGGGTGGGGTTGTGTTGGCTCCACTTAACCCGCTAGTATATTATTGTAGGGTGCCAGCACTGGTTCTATCTATTGCACCTGCCTGGTTTAGTGTATGACTCAATATTACCCAGCACCATTTTGTGTGTGTCTGCACAGTGTGTCATACCGTGGTCTACTATCTATGCCACCACCACTGTCTTAGGGGGGTGCACAATCTGTGCAAGCTCAATGGCATACCTACACCACACCATTTAACGCTGGACTAGAGATCATGTTTGCAGTGGTGGGAGGAGCTATGTTCACAGACACCATTTAAAAAGGAAGCAGATTTGGCGGACATCTCACCGGTCCAGTACCAGGAGTACATGTACTCATGCTGATCTTTTTGGCATGTATTAAGCTCCATTTGTTACTACATACACAGTTATGGCCTTCTTCTTTCTGCTGACAGCATGGTTGTGCTGATCGCCGTTTGCATCTAGTCTCACCTTTCGAATATGCAGTTGAGCCTTAAAAGCATAAGGTATGTAGACCTGAAAAACATAGCTTGCACAGAATGTATTGTATTTTGGATTCTGCTATATACAGTGCCTATTGTATGCTCTCTATTAGATTTTTTTGGTGCATATAATGCTTTGGGTCCCCTAAATGTATCTCCTTTTCTCTCTTCCTTGTAGCGATGCCTCCGGTCATGGGTGTCCTTTCCCCTCTAGGGTCTACTCTGGAGCCGCATTGATCTTAGCTTGTGATATTTTCTTGTATGAATACATGATCACATAACGCTCAATGATGTGCAACAATGAATGTGATACATGTAAATTCTGTTCATAATTTTTTTAACAGTAAATGGTATTTTCAGAGGAAGCTTTAGTGCTAAACACATTGAGATTTGATCTTGCCCATACACAGTACTACAGCTGTAATGTTATGTAATGTAATATACATGCATACTTCTTAATATATGCACATAGTATTAATGCAGTGTATTACAAGTGATGTCACAATACCATGCTTTGTTCTTTTGCACCTTATTTTATCCAGTATTAATTACTATTTATGTCAATACAATTATATGTAAATAAAGGTTGGCTTTTTAGGAGAAATTATGTATGCATGCCTCTGTGAGAGAGCACCTGAAAGTTCCATGTTTTTTTGTCGCTGTTTTTCAAAATACTATCCAGTATCAGTATATCAAAATACTATCCGAATAGTATTTCAAACTACTGTCCAGACCTACACTCTGTTTAAGGCAGCTCATTTATTTGATTGCCAAAACACCAGAACATACACAAGGACGTGCAGCTTTTTCCACTGCAGTGCATTCCAATAAAAGGTAGTACATTATTTTGTGCTGTAGTGCAATATTGTAGTGCACTGTAATACATGTGTGTGCATCTGAGGTCCACTTCTATATGGAGCACTTTCACACCTTCCTGCCCAGGCCAATTTTCAGCTTTCAACGCTGTCACACTTTGAATGACAATTGCGCGGTCATGCAACACTGTACCCAAGCAAAATCTGTGGTAGTGGTATTTAATCACCACTGGGTTTTTTTTATTTTTTGCTAAACAAATGAAAAAAGAAAGATAATTAAAAGAAAGAAAATATTTCTTAGTTTCTGTTATAAAATGTTGTAAATAAGTAATTTTTCTCCTTGCACTGATGGGCACTTATAGGCGGCACTGATGGGCATTGATAGATGGCACTGGCGAGGAGACACTGATGGACACTGACAGGCATCACTGATGGGCACTGAAAGGCAGCACTGATGGGCATTGACAGGCATCACTGATAAGCACTGATTGCCAACACTGATGGGTACTGAGAGGCATCACTGATGGGCACTGACAGGCATCACTGATGAGCACTGAAGGGCAGCACTGATGGGGCTGCACTGATAATCAGTGCACTGATTGTCAGTGTAGATGTCCCCACTTAGGAATGCCACTTATCGTCTCTCTTCTCCTCATGCTTACATTTTATGAAACAGATAGATATTTATTTTTGGTGGTATCTAATCACCACTGGGTTAATTAATTTTTGCTAAACAAATGAAAAAAGACCGAAAAATTTGAAAAAAAAATGTTTTTCTTAGTTTCTGTTCCCTTCACTGATGTGCACTGATATGGCTGCACAGACAGGCACTGATAGGCTGCACTGATGAGGTGGCACTGATGGCCAGTGATGAGGCCGCACTAATGGGCACTGATAAAGAGGCACTAATAAGCAACACTAATGGGCACTGATAGGTGACACTAATAGGCGGCACTGATGAGAAGATACTGATGGGCACTGGCAGGCATCACTGATGGACAATTAAAGGAGGAACTGATGGGCACTTACAGGCATCACTAATGGGCACTAAAGGGCAGCACTGATGGGACTGCACTGATAATCAAGGCACTGATTATCAGTGCAGATGTCCCCACTGGGTAATGCCACTTGTCAGGTCTCCTCTCCTCATACACTGTCAGCGTGAGGAGAGGAATGCCAATAACCAACATTTCCTATTTACACTGTGATCAGCTGTGATTGGACACAGCTGATCACATGGTAAAGAGCCTGTGTCATAGGACCTTTATCATGATTGGTGATGCGCTGTGTTGGAGATGTTAGTGTCAGGTGTTAGTGATTTTAAAGTATTTTTTAAACCCATTTACTAAAATCTCATTTATGCTTCCAATAAAATAATACTCTGTGATCCTTCCATGAAGGTTTTTGTTCAGACATTAACTGTTATAATTGTTACAATATCTGTCCCTATTTACCAAGTTTGTTCCTGTATATCCACCCTGTCAAATAGACAGAAGATATCTCAAAGGAGACTAAAAGTGGTGCTTTTAACATATATCATTCAGGCAAGGCCAACTGTTGTCACCATCAGGAAACCTACTAAGAGGAATGCCATGCAGCCACCTGAATTAATGCTTGTAGACAATAAGTGGCTGAAAAAAGGTGGCAGGAGGTCAGCAATTTTATTTAAAAAATACAATTATTTGTAATACACCATGCTTTGTCAAACGTAATGCCATTCAGTGAGGGTTTTTAACTACTTTAACATCTCTGATAATAGAAAAAAGGGGTACCCTCTTAAAGAGGAAGTGAATTCTCCCACTCTGATTCTTCTTTTCATTTAGTCCATTGTACTAAGTTATTATCTAACTATAGCCATGGTAATTCAGCTCAAACTGCATATTACTTACTTTTTAAAGAAACATTAAAAAATCGTGTTTCCAGGGGTAAGGCTGCACCATCTTAGGTATTGTTTTCTGAGTCCACAGTAAAGTGTATTTCCGCCCTTTCATGTAGCACTTCCTGTACTGTTAATCAAGCCTCCTCCTCAATCCAACATTTCTATGGCAACCATTTCCACTGCTCATAGCCAACTTGTTTTACTGCACAGTATTTCTCTTTCGTTCATTGACAGACGCAGCGATCCATTACGATAGGGTTATATTACCCTCTTCAGGAGTGGGACTAGGCAACTGTGAAAGGTACTAGTGGCCCCTGTGAGGGGCCTCAGTGATATCTCAGTGGAGGGCCTTAGTGGTGTCCTGGTGTGGGGCCTTTGGCCTGTGTCCACTGTGGGGTGCGCCCCTGTAGGGGTACCCCCGCTGTGGGGCCCCTGGGTGGTGGTGCCCCCTGTGTAGGGCCTCAATGGTGCTCCCTGTGTGGAGGCCGTCGTGGTACCCTGTGAAGCCAGGACCCACTGTGAGGGGTCTCGGTAGGCGTCCCCTTGGTGGAGCATCTGTTGCACCCTGGTGCAGGGCCTCGGGTGGTGGCCCCCACCGAGTGCCTTTTGTTCTGTTTCTACTAGGGCACGTAGGCGTATAGCCTAATATATGGCGCCCCCGTTCTCCCCTGCTTCATCTTTTCAAATGATCCTATTTCTGGCTCTGCTGCCTCAGACGTGGCCCATCTTGCGGTTAGGGCCACACTTCTGGTTGGGTCTGGTGGTGAGGATGATCCCTCCTCCATTGCAGCAGCACATGAGGAGGCGCTGGTTGTCACACTTATAAGGAGGGCCGGCCCTTTTTCTTGACACCCATATGACGTCTTGCACGGCACATCATGTTCCCTCCTTAGAAGTGGACTGTTTCCACAGGTACTGGATTCTCCTGTCTCTAGGTTGCATAGGGCAACATGATTCCAGTAAAGGAATCTCCGGCTGTTGAGATCTGGCAGACATGTCTAGCAGAGTCCCTTTGCCTTTGCTGAGATGGCAGACCTGCTGGTCTAGGGGATACAGTTGGTCTGGTGTGCTTTTTGGATGCAGTTCCCTGGTTGCTGAGCTCCCTGTTTCCACAGGGTACTGAGACTTGTATTGTAGCTTTGTGTCTGTCTTTTCACTACACGCAGTTTTGTTCATCTTTAGAGTCCACTGACAAGGGTTCATATTTCTTAACCCTCTTCAGTGTTCTGGCCTTGTTTGGGAAGAAAACACCCTTTTCAAATTTGTGCGTCTGTAACCAGACCGTTGGCAGTGTCCTTCGGGGGGCTGTTCAAGTCCTGTTGTATCGGGGGGTGATTGTTCTGGTTCTGGTGTCGGACCAGTTTTCAGGGGTTTTATTCAAACCTGTTTGCGGTCCAAGAAAGATACGTCCAATACTGGACCTCGAGGCCTTGACCTGCTTGTGCGGGTATAGAAGTTCAGGATGGGGTCCATCCGCATGGTGATACCATCCCCTCGTCACTGGGTTTTTTTTCTGGCTTCGCCATCACGATTACTTACACTTTCCACTATGCCTGATCACAGCACTCCCTCTTCTACTGCGGGTGGAAGGCAGGATCAATTCAGGGTGTTGCCCTTTGATCTCGACACCACTCCTCGTTTTTTTTCCCAAGGTGTAAGCCCTGGATCGGACATGGTTACGTCAATGGGGGATGCGGGACTGGGCTGCCTGGACAACCTTCTTCTGCGAACGGAGTCCACCGCTACCCTATAGAGTGACGTAGCCTCTATGCAGTCCTTCACAGATCAGTTGGCTTTTATACTACCTGAAGTCTGCTTTGGCTCCTTCCAGAACATTGAAATATCTGGACCTCACCCTGGCTTCAGCACTGGCCGGAGGGTTTTTTTGCTCTGGACTGTCTCCAGAAGTTATATGCTATATGCTGCAACTGTGGTGTCCTGCTGGTGGGCCTTCCTGGGGGCCTGCAGATGGGTGTTGGGCATGATGGTGTCTACCTTCTAGGCGATTGCACCTACACAGTTCCATACGAGCTCCCTTCTGGGCAATCCTGGTGTAATGGGACGAGTGCCCGAGGTCTCTGAGCAATCAGATTTGGCTGAGCCAGAAGAGCCAGGGGCTCCCTGGTCTGGTGGCTCTACCTGTCTTCGACAGGGCAAATTCTTTCTCCCCTTGTATGGGACGGCGGTTGCCGCAAATGCCAATTTGTCCATTTGGGGAGGTGTCCTGGGACTGTGTTCTGCTCAGGATCGTTGAACGCTGGAAAATTTCAGACTAACGATCAATATCCTGGAAGTTTGGGTGATGAATTTACGTCTGGATCATGGATGGATCAACTCCAGGGGCCTTTCTGCCGATCGGTTTGCAACAACACTGAGCAAGTAAGGAGGCATCTACAAGCAGTGTTCATTAGGGTTTTTTATGCTGATTTAAATGGGATAAAGTTGTGGGGGAAAGTTTGAAACCACTTTAAGGCATCAATACTCCTTCCTAAACTATGCACCTATATACTGCAGTTTATACTGATATATATATATATATATAACATTCAGACACATTGTAACTTGTATATTTTTCTAGACTCAAGATGACCATGGACAAAATGTTCAGGTCAGAGCGTTATATACATTTTCTCTGTTAAAGTTGCCTTTATTGTGAAGATGTATAATAAACTAATTTTATTCCAAGCAAGGAATAGTTCTAATCATAGTCACTAATGAAAATCCTGACCCTTAATGCTGTGCTTAATATAGCTAATAAATGAATCTACAAACCACAAATCCCTTTTGATTAAATTCCTTCTTCTGATCTGCTCATTAGGCAAGTTTTAAGATTTGCATTCAGACAGCCTTCTTACATTAACACCTAGATGAGAATACAAAGTGCATTTTTTAACTTGTATAAAGATTATTGCTGCCAAAAACATTAATAGCTTCTGCAAATATTCGTTTATTTTATCAGTGGAGTCAAAGGTAACTAGAAGCCATTTATATAACTTAATTGACATTTTGAAAAGTGGTTTATTGCTTTTTTAGGTTATAATGTAAAGTAATATTCCTATAATTCCTCTACTATGCTGTTTATTATTTTAAAACAAAAAAGGAGGAAAAGTACAGGGGCATACCCATTTACCCATTTGTTATGCATTTTTTCTTAACACTTTTGGGATCATTACATGAATTATTGAGCATATGAATGTAATCAACAGGAAATGCATAATTCTTTCAATACATAGAGGGAGTGCAGAATTATTAGGCAAGTTGTATTTTTGAGGAATAATTTTATTATTGAACAACAACCATGTTCTCAATGATTCCAAAAACTCATTAATATCAAAGCTGAATATTTTTGGAAGTAGTTTTTAGTTTGTTTTTAGTTGTAGCTATTTTAGGAGGATATCTGTGTGTGCAGGTGACTATTACTGTGCATAATTATTAGGCAACTTAACAAAAAACAAATATATACCCATTTCAATTATTTATTTTCAGCAGTGAAACCAATATAACATCTCAAAATTCACAAATATACATTTCTGACATTCAAAAACAAAACAAAAACAAATCAGTGACCAATATAGCCACCTTTCTTTGCAAGGACACTCAAAAGCCTGCCATCCATGGATTATGTCAGTGTTTTGATCTGTTCACCATCAACATTGCGTGCAGCAGCAACCACAGTC
>BLSH010042608.1:183007-208833 GCA_018402905.1 Glandirana rugosa
ATCTATCTATCTATCTATCTATCTATCTATCTATCTATCTATCTATCTATCTATCTATCTATCTATCTATAACATTTATGTGACACACGTCTTAATAATCCGTTTACTCATAAAACTGGTGTAGTAGGAGAAATACGTACAACAGAATGAGGTTCGACATATCCGAGCTTTCGGATGATGGTTAATTCGTATAATCCACTACACGTAGAGTCATTACTCTTCCCCACACCAAATTACTGTAGTTGTGGGATATAGTCCACACGTATTAATAATCCGTTGAAGGAAAGGAAACCGTTTTACCCAGTTTTCTTCCTGAACTGTCCGAGGCTTTTCAGTTTTTATCACTGGTAGTAGGCTTTCGAGCCTATACAGCTTGGAGTAAGACAACATGCATAAAGAGGATGATGTGGTCAAAATACTCATTTGCCTAATAATTCTGCACACAGTGTATTTACAATATCTATCTATCTATCTATCTATCTATCTATCTATCTATCTATCTATCTATCTATCTATCTATCTATCTATCTATCTATCTATTATACACAGTATCTCACAAAAGTGAGTACACCCCTCACGTTTTTGTAAATATTTTATTATATCTTTTCATGTGACAACACTGAAGAAATGACACTTTGCTACAATGTAAAGTAGTGAGCTTGTATAACAGTGTAAATTTGCTGTTCCCTCAAAATAACTCAACACACAGCCGTTAATGTCTAAACAGCTGGCCACAAACGTGAGTACAACCCTAAGTTAAATGTCCAAATTGGGCCCAAAGTGTCAATATTTTGTGTGGCCACCATTATTTTCCAGCACAGGCCTTAACCCTCTTGGGCATGGAGTTCACCAGAGCTTCACAGGTTGCCACTGGAGTCCTCTTCCAATCCTCCATGACTACATCACGGAGCTGATGAATGTTAGAGAACTTGCGCTCCTCCACCTTCTGTTTGAGGATGCCCCACAGATGCTCAATAGGGTTTAGGTCTGGAGACATGCTTGACCAGTCCATCACCTTTACCTTCAGCTTCTTTAGCAAGGCATTGGTCATCTTGGAGTGTGTTTTGGGTCGTTATCATGTTGGGATACTGCCCTGCGGCCCAGGCTCCGAAGGGAGGGGATCATGCTCTGCTTCAGTATGTGACTGTACATGTTGGCATTCATGGTTCCCTCAATGAACTGTAGCTCCCCAGTGCCGGCAGCACTCATGCAGCCCCAGACCATGACACTCCCACCACCATGCTTGACTGTAGGCAAGACACACTTGTCTTTGTACTCCTCACCTGTTTGCCACCACACACGCTTGACACCATCTGAACGAAATAAGTTTATCTTGGTCTCATCAGACCACAGAACATGGTTCCAGTAATCCATGTCCTTAGTCTGCTTGTCTTCAGCAAACTGTTTGTGGGCTTTCTCGTGCATCATCTTTAGAAGAGGCTTCCTTCTGGGACGACAGCCATGCAGATCAATTTGATACAGTGTGCGGTGCATGGTCTGGGCACTGACTGGCTGACCCCCCCACCCCTTCAACCTCTTCATCAATGCTGGCAGCACTCATATGTCTATTCCAAAAGACAACCTCTTAATATGATGCTGAGCACGTGCACTCAACTTCTTTGGTCAATCATGTTGAGGCCTTTTCTGAGTGGAACCTGTCTTGTTAAACCGCTGTATAGTCTTGGCCACCATGCTGCAGCTCAGTTTCAGGGTCTTGGCAATCTTTTTATAGCCTAGGCCATCTTTATGTAGAACAACAATTATTTTTTTCAGATCCTCAGAGAGTTCTTTGCCATGAAGTACCATGTTGAACTCCCAGTGACCAGTATGAGAGAGCGATAATACCAAATTTAACACACCTGCTCCCCATTCACACCTGAGACCTTGTAACACGAATGAGTCACATGACACCGGGGAGGGAAAATGACTAATTGGGCCCAATGTGGACATTTTCACTTAGAGGTGCACTCACTTTTGTTGTCATCAGTTTAGACATTCATGGCTGTGTGCTGAGTTATTTTGAGAGGACAGCAAATTTACATTGTTATACAAGCTGTACACTCAATACTTTACATTGTTCCAAAGTGTAATTTCTTCTTTGTTGTTACATGAAAAGATATAATGAAATATTTAAAAAAATTTGAGGGGTGTACTCACTTTTGTGAGTTACTGTGTGTGTGTGTATATATATATATATATATAGAACCTTCTTAGTTAGGCTGCTACATGGGTTCAGTAAATTTAGTTTTTGACTCCTCTGTAGCTAGTGGAGCACGGTTTGATTGTTAATGCCTGTACTGCTTTCTGCTGACTGCAGATTCGCCTACTTCCCCCTGCATTCCAGTAAGTTCTGGAATATAGTGGGTTGGGAGAGGCAGACCCTGGTCTGAATAGTCATGCAGTCTCAGCCAATCCCTGGTCGAAAAAGAGGGACCAGTATGGGGCTGAGGTGTGCATAAATAGTCTATAGCCTAGAGCAGGGTTCTTTACCCTGATGGAGAAAGACCCAGCTTGGGGGGGCTGTCTGTCTGGAATAGCTACTGAGACCTGCAGGATGTTGTTCGAGGTCCTATCTCAGGGAGAGCTGGAGGCCTACTGCTAAAAGTGTGAAGAATAGTCCAGAGAAAGTCTGTCAAGGATCTGGCCTGGAGACTCATGAAGCAGGGTCTGGCTGATGCTAGAAGGAGACATCCATGTATACAGGGACACAGTGAGTAGAAGTCAGAGAGTGAAAGATCCTAGAGAGACTGATGAGAGATTGATGCTGTTTTAACTCTTCATCGAGAGACTGCTCCAGATTGCGGGCTCAGTGTGGGATCCCCCTAAAGCTGTATGTTCACATTTTCTGAAGAAGTTTAACTGATATTACAAAGACTCCTCTGTTAAACTTGCACTAGTCCTGGAGTATCCCAAAGCTAACCCTATATCCAATCCAAGTTTTCCTGAGATCAGTAAATCTCAAAAGGACACCTAATGCCTGGTTATTTGGTGAAGAGACTGAGAAACTGCTGTGAGCCTGGCTGCCACACATCCAATATGGAATAGAACCTAAGATGATATAGCCAGCACAGACTAGGGTGTGCTATATGTGGGGGCTCGTTCCTGGATTTCCACCTGGTGTAGGCAGCTGTTGCCACTGGTAGGAAACATGTGCAGTGAATTCACAGCCAGGGACATATGTATGTTCAGACCAAGGAAAGAGACTACCTAAAATGACATAATCAGTGCAGTTTGGGGTGTGCTATATGTGGAGGCTCATTCCTGAATTTCCACCTGGTGTAGGCAGCCGTTGCCACTGGTAGGAAACTTGTACAGTGAAGTCACAGCCAGAGACATGTGTATGTTCAGACAAAGGAAAAAGACTACAAAGGACTGTATGAATGGCAACCATGTCCAGTACAGCGGGAGGGAAAGAAAGTTAAGATTGGGTATGCAGAGGCCATATTTTTTGGTTGCCCTCCTATAGCAGACTCAAACTGGGTTAAGAGTTAGAAGAGAACGGGATGGCAGCTGTTTCAGTACATATGCCCTCTACGGATGCTCAGAAGAACTGCACGGAAATCTGCTTAAAATGCATATTGTCATTAGTGTGCATGCGCGAAGCTCTGTAATGGCCACCTAAGCCAGGAGCTCCACACCGCCCCAGCATAATGGCGCCCACACCACTCTCTCCAGCCTGATCTGACTGGCCTCTATGCCTCAGCTGAAGCCCAGAACACCCCAGGATCACAACTGGATGTCCGGACTGCCGGCGAGAAGAAGCCTGGAGCCTCAATTCGCGGACCAGGCTGTTTTTGAGTGTTCCAAGATGGCCGCCGCGGCAGGCACACACACTACAAATCCTGAGGGAGAAAGAGAACACAGGCAAGTGCTCTCCCTCAACACTTTGTCTTACCCCCCAACGAATCCAGGGAAGGCCCAATGCATAATGACCCCCTCACCGACCTCCACGGAAACCCTCATTACCCGCACGCTAGCAGAAGGGGCCTACACACTAGATGGGCCTGCTCGGGCCTGCAATTCCCCAGACTCTGTTCTCCAGACCCTGGATCTAGGACCAAACACCCAGTGCCCAAATAACCAAATGGTGTACATGTTTAATCATTTTGCTGATTTATTGGAAAAAGGTCTGGCCGCAACAGCAGCCAACATCACAGGAGACATCCGCACAGACTTTCAGGCCTTAGGCTGCAGAATAGAGGCCATAGAACAAAAAGTTGATGCAGCAGTCTCAAAGGCGAACCAAAACACTGACAATATCCAGGTCCTCCAGAACCAGCTGGATTTAGTACTTTCCAGAATAGATGACCTGGAAAATTGATCAAGAGGGTACAATTTCAGAATATGGGGCCTCCCAGAGTCCCTAACAGATACCCCTGGCGCAGTCCGGGACTAACTCCAAAGTCTAATCCCAGGGATTCCACAACACCGGTTGGAGCTGGACCAGGCCCACAGATCCCTAGGCCCCCCGAGGAAGGACGGGTCCCCTAGCGACATAATAGTTAAGCCTCACTTTTACGTCATCAAGGATGAAGTCCTGAGGCTTTCCCGCAATAACCCCCAGCTGTCTTGCCAAGGCCACCAGATCCACATTTTTGCGGACATCTCTCCATCCACGATTCAACAGCGAAGAGCCCTCAAGCAGCCACTTCTAGCCTTATCCAAAAATAACATCAATTATTGGTGGGCCTTCCCCTTTGCTGCTAAATTCACATGGAAGGAAATACCCTTTCCTTCTCCAACTTCCCAAAGGGCAAAAAGCTAGCTTCTTCTCAACCTCAAGATCATCACTCAAGAAGCGGCCATGGACTGCTCCATCCCACTGGCGAGCTCTTCCAAAAGACCTCAACCCACAAGCGTGGTAACCCCCCTTTGGTCCCAAGCCAAACCCAAGAGAGTGAAGGACATTAGATCTCCTTAAGAGCATCTATCTGGGCCAATGCCCCCACAATCTCTCTTTGCCCTCTTGCCTTCACAGAGGTGACCATTACCACTGTGTGGAAATAGAATCCTCAATTCCTGTGGACTTTCATGGACCTACTCTTTGTGCAACTTGATTTTTAGTTTGTGTTTAATTTTGGACATAAGGGGCTCTCCCCCTTAACACTAGCCCTAGCAGGACATCCTGAGATGCCTTGCCGTATTCTCATCAAGGAGACCCGATCTTTTCCCCCCCATGGAGGCTTTATCGTTTTGGAGCTGCTGCACTCTGAACTTCTCTAGGCTCTTATAAGATATCAGAGACAACAGTGAAATCACTGTGGAGACTTCCACTCGAGCCCCCACCAACCCCCCACCTTCTGGTTTCCCACAATAGGGGAGCGTTCTGTCCACCCCTCTGATGGGCCCCCGGATGGGGGCCTCTCGTGACACCACCAGAGAGGGGGGATTGGTCGGAGTTCATTTAGGGGGAACTGTTTTGGTTCTGGGCTGCCTGACCTTCTACTTAGGGGAGGAAGCTAGTTTTGATAAGTTTTCCAGGTTTCTATGTCTTTAAAAGTTTTTGACAGTTTGGTTAGTTCAATTCATGCCACTTATGCGGTGAGGAGCAGCGGGACCTGGGGCAGGTCCCCCGCGCACTCGACTACACCCCGGCTTCGGTTTTCCCATGCTTGCGGGATAGAGATTCTGTGTCCCACTAGGGACCAGAGTCCTTTTTCATCTAGGGGCCTGGTTGGGCTTGTGCCGGCCAGGCTACAAAAGTCTCTATGGAGACCACCCTTTGTTTGGCTTCCTTTCCATTCTTTGCTACCCCTCTAATCTTTCTCTGAATTCCACCAGAAGACGCCTTCCACCCCCCAGATAGGACAAGGTTTCCAGTGCCACAAACACCAGATGACGTATGTCCTGAATTCTCTTCGATGGATAAGTGATGATGTTGATGCTCTTGCCCTCTCTGTGACTCCCCATGGCTAATGAGGATCACACTACTCCACACCTTAGAATTGCCACACATAATGCCCAAGGCCTGAACTCATCAATCAAGAGAAGGAAGGTGTTCAATCAATATAAATCCCTTAAGCTTGACATCATCATGGTCCAGGAGACCCACTTCCCCACTCGGTACAGTCCCAGATTCCTCCATTCTCAATACCCACTTTTTTACCTTGCCAATGCCCCGGATAAAACCCGAGGGACGGCGCTCCTACTTTCAAGACACTGCAATTTCACGTGGATATCTGACTACAGAGACCAGAGGGAAGATACCTATTAGTTAAAGGTTCCATAGAAGGCCACATATATTCTCTAGTGGCCTACTATGCCCAGAATAAAGGGCAAGCGTCCTTCTTCCAAATGATGCTCAGAGTTGTTAGTCCCTTACTGGAAGTAACGGTCATTTTTGGAGGTGACTCCAATGCGGCATTTGACCAAAGCTTAGATAAGAGGAGGTCCAAAGTGACCCAACTAACTCACCCCACTAAAGCCAGACTTAAGATTGCCAAATTGCTATACAATTACAGGTTGGTGGACATATGGAAGGAACTAAACCCCTCTAAACGTGACTTCATCCACTTTTCTTACCTGCAACAGTTCTACGCCCGCATTGATCACCTCCTAGTCTCCCCCACCACTATCCCAGCTGCACAATCTGCCAAAATCATAGACACGGTCGGGTCAGACCATGCCATGGTCACCCTGACCCTCAGCATTCTAAATGACGCGGTCAGACTCACTGAACTTCAGGACACTCTGAAGGAATACTTCACCCTCAATAATAGTGAGGAGATATCCCCCGAAACACTATGGGCTGCACATAAGGCAACCATACGAGGGAAATTCATACATATATCATCCCGTATTAAAAAAGAGAAGCGTCTAGATGTAGAGAAGCTGGAAGAAAACGTCAAAGTTCTCAAAACCAAACACAAACGGGACCCACGTAGTGTCCCCATTGAGCTCCTGGACTCAGCTTGTTAGCCCTGAATTTAGTCCTAACAGCGCAAGCCGAGAAACAGATCAGATGGACCAGAGCAAAATTCTACTACCAAAAAGATAAGATTGGCACCATGTTAGCGTCTAAACTCTCTCCCAGATTTAGGTCTCCTGCCCTCCCTAGAATCAGGGTCGCAGGTCAACCCCCGACAGCGGACCCAATCAAGATCCTCAAAGCTTTCCAAAAATGTTGTGCCCAGCTTTATTCCCCACCAACTTTAAACAAGACGGTGACAATCTCTAACTTCCTCTCAGAGGCCCTAACACTCTCCCCCAAGCACAGAGAGTCCCTAGAGGAACCGTTCACAACTGATGAAATTCTGGATGTCATCAAAGGCCTAAAGACTGGATCAGCCCCTGGTCCAGACGGCCTCTCGGTGCCCTACTACAAGGTATTCTCTGAAACGCTAGCCCCATTTATGGCTAAATTATTCAACTCAAAAACCTCTGGTTCCCCCTTGATCCCCAGCTGAACGCGCCGTTCATTACGGTCATCCCTAAACCAGGGAAGAACCCCGAGGAGGTGGGAAATTACAGACCCATCTCCCTAATCAACAATGACCTGAAAATACTCACCAAGTTACTTGCTAACCGCCTAGCCTTATTTATAAACCTGTATATTCACAGGGATCAGATAGGGTTTATCCCAGGGCGTCAGGGACCCGACTAAATCCAGAGGGCCATAGACATAATCTCCATTCTCCAATCCAACTGAGAGGGTGGCACAAAACAAAAAGACATGGTCCTTTCATTAGATCTCAAAAAAGCCTTCGACTCAGTCTCCTGGCCTTATATCACGCGATTATTAGAAGTGTGGGGAATGGTTCCGGGGCATCATCCAGGCCTTGTATTCTAATCCGTCCACTGTGATTAGGCTCCAAGGGTATTGCTCAGCCACGATTAAAATTGCACAGGGCACCAGACAGGGGTGCCCATTATCCCCTCTCATTTTCGCAATAGTGATTGAAACCCTCGCCAATGCGATTCGCTTGAACCCCAACATCCAGGAGGTCTCTTGCAGTCCCCACACTCATAAGTGCAGCCTCTTCGCTGATGACGTCCTCCTCTTCATCACCTCACCGGTCACTTCCCTTCCAAACCTCTCTAAACTTCTCGATAAATTCTCTGACATTTCAGGCCTACAGCTAAACTACGCAAAATCCCAGGCCCTCAATGTCTCACTACCTAGGGAGCTGACCGACCATTGGAAGATGACATTCGAGTTCTCATGGTTGGAATCTTCTATCCAATACTTAGGAGTTACCTTGACAGTGAAAATAAAACAACTTTACGAAGCAAACTTTCCCCCAATGTACAAAAAACTAGAAAGTGACCTGCAGGCTTGGTCAAAGGGGGAACTCTGTTGGATAGGGAGAATCAACGCCATTAAAATGACCCTTCTTCCCCGCATTCTTTACCTCTTTAGATCGCTCCCGTTACGCATTAACAAAGAGCACCTTAAGGCGTTTCAGGGAAAGATCAACAAATTCATTTGGGGGAAGAAAAGCTCCAGGCTATCCCAAAAGACCCTGTGCCAACCAAAAACAGGTCTGAGTCTCCCGAATCTCTTCTGGTACTACCAGGCCACCAGTCTAGCCCAGCTGTCTCTGATTTACACCACTGCTGAGAGACCAGACTGGATCCAAATTGAGAGACTAGCAGCTCCCGCTTACACCCTAGATTTCTTCCTCTGGGTTCCCCATCAGGAGCGCCCACCGATTCTCTCACCAGTACTCTCCCAAGAACTGTCAACTTGGGACATTATACAAAAAACCCCAGCCCTTATCTCCGAAACTCGCCCACTCAAACATTTGTTTCACAACCCAGACTTCCCTCCGGGACTCAACATTAAAGCCTTCAAATGGTGGACGGATAAGGGACTGTACCGAATCGGGCACTTCTATACCCCTAATAGCCTGCTCACATTAAGCTACTGTGTGAGCAAGCTGGAATTACCAGCGGCCGAGCGGTTTAGATTCCTCCAGATCAGGCACTTTGTTCTCTCACGCTGGTCCTATAAACTGTCCCCCCCTCTGGTTCACCCTATGAACAATGGTATGGCCAGCCGGGGACCAGGAGGGGGGCATTTCCATCATCAATTTCACTTGCCCAACTGAATGACAAACTCCCATATATGCAGGCATGGGAACAAGATTTAATTTTCCACTGGGATCTGGACAGGTGGCTTAACATAAGAAAAAGGGCTTTTAAGGGGGTCATTAATGCCTCCTTGATCAAAGCTAGCCTCTAAGTCTCCACCATATGGTACATGACACCACTTCAGCTTTCCAACATGTATCCTACTGCAGACCCGCAATGTTTCAGGGGCTGCAATCTTCGGGGCTCTATGGCCCATGTCTGGGGGGAATGCCCAAGAATCAGAAAATTCTGGGCTAACATTTTCAGCCTAATTCATAAAGTAACAGGTTGCCTCTTGCCCGGATCCCCAACTATAGCCCTGCTTAATGCAGATATCCCCAAATCCATTAAAAACTCCCGCAAACTGATCCAATTTATTCTGCTGGGTGCCAAAGTGACAATCGCCAAGGTCTGGAAAACAGGTCTATTTTCATGCAGCGAAACATAAGATCTCCTGGATCATGACACAAGAAAGGTTGGCCAGTTGTATTCTAAACTCAACCTCTAAATTTGATGCTATCTGTGAACCCTGGGCCAGCCATATGGGAATCTCCCTGGTCCCGGGTATAAGCAACTAATGACTACTTCCATACAAAAAGGGACTTCCTGAATAATGTGCCACCGTCCATGAATTCTGAACAAACAAAGAAGATGGTGGGACACCCCACATGGTTTGGACGTTTCAAATGGGCACACCACGAGATAGCAGAGATTGTTTTAAAAAATACATTTTATTTATACATAAGAAAATACATATCCAACAAAATATATACATAAGGAAAAAATGAAATAAGTGAAAGAAAAACACAGGCAGGAGATCCTCGAAGCGCCACGTGCTGCAGGCCCCACACTAAGGTCGCCTCCAGTGACACGTCGAGGAGCCCCGACCGATGCACACTATACACATATATAAAATACTTTAGCCATAGTATGTTGCTACACAGATAAGGAGTCAACGCGTTTCGCTATGAGCTTCCTCAGGACTCCAAAACTATGGCTTGTCAGCTGCAGGAACAACTAATCAAAAAGAAATTATATCATTAGCATAACTCAAAAACAATAAAACTTGGTGAACTGTATGTAATAATAATTTATTTTGGCAGTTTATGTAATCCATAAATTATTTATAGTACATTGTATAGTATATAGGCGCTTACATATGACTCCACGTGGCTCGGGACGGCAATCAGGGGGGCGAGCATAGGGGTCTATCAAGATCCAGACTTCAAGGGGTTATCTATTAAAAGTTAGTATAACGTTGTAAATACTAGATATTTAGATGTTTAGGAGAAAACAAAACAAAAGAAAGGGTATTATTGATTAAGTATATATGAATACAAGGGCATATTTTTACCTTCACTTTGTACTATTGGTACATAGTGTCATATTCCCTCGGTGGAAATTAGACCCTGCACTGAGTGCATAGTCATCTAAGAAGGTGAAGGAAAGATAAAATAACAAACTTAAACTAATACCCATTGTCCCCTCCCCCCGTTACCCTATAGGGTCGGTTACAACCCGATAGATGGGGAAAAAGACACATACCCTTAAACACAAATTGAATCCTTGAGGAAGGTGGAGGAGGTGGGGCCCATACAGGATCAGGGAGGGAAGATAAAAACTCACAATCCTCCTAACTGCTGACCATAAGGTACCCCAAAACAGGAGGGGCTAGGAGGAAGAGGGGGGAGCCGTGTCACACACCATGCGATAGTCCCAAAGAGGCGGGAGAATACGCCAAATGGGTACTGCAGAAAAATACATAAAGATGAAAGCCAAGTTAGTCGAGCAAAAAGGCATATTGTTTGGGTAATGGCGCCAGCAGACCGCATGTCTCTTACCTTCCTAATTCACCTCCTATAGCATCCCACCGTCACTTCCGGATCCTCCCAAAGTCTGGGCTATTTAAACCCCCACCTGGTCATGTGACATGGTCATCAGCCATAGGCTGCACACCACTGCATGACTGCGGCAAGGTCACATGACCAGGCGTGTGTCCCTACATACAAATAAGCGCTGCCATAAGGAAGCGCAGCGTGTGCAACGGGGGGAGGAGCCCTGGTGCAACCAAAACCATCCCACCGGCCAGATACAATCTGGGAAGGGGAGGCCCGGCTGCTCCTGCTTCTAACCACACCCGAACAAAGGACTTAGAAACGAACCTTCGTGGGACAACATATGCCCGCCCCATAGACTGAACGCCCACGAGCCAAAAAAGGAACCAATAATTAACCAAATAATAGAGCAATAACTAAACAATGAGTAAACAAATAATTAATAAACAGAAGGTTGGCCAGTATTGGATCTAGGACATATATGTTGTCATATCCCCCGGGTGCAAGCAAGAGAGAATAAATAAATGGAAAAAAAAAAAAAAAAACCCACCATAAGCAACATAATCGTGTCAACATGTGTATCCACAGCAAGGATTGCATTTCAAAACCTTATAGGAAGGGCTTGAAACTAAATGCTTCGTTCAAGCCAGGTGCCTCTGTGGCCCTGAGTAAATATATCCAGCGAGATTCACGCTGTAAAATTATCTTGTCAAACTCGCCTCCCCTGGGATTAGGAAAAATCCTTTCAAGGGCTGCGAATTTGACCACTGAGGGATCACTGTTATGGTACAGGCTAAGATGTCTGCCAATGGGCGTGGACAGAATATTTTTGTGGCCATAATAAACATGGTCCTTTATTCAACGCCAAAACTGGCGTTTGGTCTTGCCAACGTAGAAGGCCCCACACTCACAGAACATCACGTAGACCACCCCCAAAGTTTGGCAGTCCACATGATGTCCTATGGTGTGGAGCCCCCCCCCCCGGCAGGTAAAAAGTTTGATTCTCATAAATGTAAGGGCAGAAGTTACATGAGCCACACCTCCATTCTCTCCAAGCACAATGTTTTGTTGTTCTGACACATTTCCAGTGATGGGCAGTATGGGACTCGGTCCCTTTACTCATTCCCCATATGATTGCTGACACAAACCTAGCCTTCATAGATCGTCTCGAGAGAACTCCCTCTCTCAAGCTTAGTGCCCGACATTCCTCCCCCACATCAACTCCCGGGGAGCCAGGGCGGGGGGGTACCCTTCTCGGCACACTTTGAGCCCATTTGGGGTGTCGGAAGGTCCCCCCATGGAGGCTCTCCCATCTTCATCCTCTGACAATTGCTTGGGGTGAGGGGATCTCTGGGTATGTGGATTTGGTCATAAGTCTTGCATCTTTTTGTACTGTACATTTATTGCTCACACTGGTGCATTTGTCATTTGTATTTAACCCTACCTTTTACAACATTGTCTTGTAAGTTCTCTGTTATCCAAATGAATAAAAACTTATTGAAAGAAAAATGCATATTGTCCGTAATTTTAGCAGTGTTTTTAATATTTAGTATTTTTGTGGGGTTGGACGTGGCCATTTGGGGTCCATGCGATAAGCTGCTTTACTGCATATTTTCGCACTCGATTGCCCGCCATTCTCGGACAAGAGCCTCAAGTGCTATTGTAGTGCTGAGAGAAGCACTGGAGCTTGGAGCCCGTGCAGGCATTGAAGCTTGGAGCTCATGCAGAAACCACGAAGCTTGGAGCTCGTGTGTGACCAAAAAGCTTGGAGCTTGTGGGGATATTGAAAAGCCTAGGCAGGTAGAGATATGTCATGGAGAGACATAAGTAAGATAGGGAACTCTCTTCCACACACCCAGACAATTGAGTGATAAGTGTTTATGTTTGTGAATAACCTTAAAGTGATAAGGGTTTATTTTATTCATGCAACTAGTATGTGTTAATAAGCTTTATTGATAAGTTTCTAGGAACTGTATAGTGAACCAAGAAAGTTGCTGAAAATAAGAACAGAAATTAGAGATGAGGGAAGTCTTTTTAAGACTCAGACAGTTGAGAGGTCTATATCACTCCCTTTTGAGCAGAAGAGGGTTATGAGGAGAATGGGGAAAATGTACAGTTAATAAAAGAGATTCAGGAAGGTTCCGAATTTGCTCAATTGTTGAAGGATGCAATGAGTTTGGAGGAAAAGCAGAAGTATATAATACAAAATAAAACGAATACCCATTTGAATACAATAGGGGAATCCCTTGCCCAGTATGAAAAAAATATTTTGAATTATTAGAAGCCCTCAAAAATAAAATAAAAAAAAAAGTCCACATTACAAATGTACCCCATGCTAGTACATCCATAACATCAGAGTTGATGAGTATTTCTATAAATGAATACAAATGCTAGTTAGGAAATACTGAGTGTTTCTCTTCAGTTAATGATCCCAAAGGCTTTTTTTGAAAAGCTTCTAGGCAGGCCTGGTGCAAGGATTTTTGACTCCCTAGGCAAAACCTCATTTTTCCACCCTCCTGGCTACACCCCTGACCCGACCCCCTTTCCCCTGCCCAGCCTGATCAGTGTCAATCAAATGCAGCCTCACAAGCGCCCATCAAATATAGCTTCACCAGCGCCAATCAATACAGCCTCACCTGTGCCCAGCAAATACAGCCTCACCAGCGCCAATCAATACAGCCTCACCTGTGCCCATCAAATACAGCCTCACCAGTGCCAATCAATACAGCCTTACCTGTGCCCATCAAATACAGCCTCACCAGCGCCAATCAATACAGCCTCACCCGTGCCCATCAAATACAGCCTCACCAGTGCCGATCAATACAGCCTTACCTGTGCGCATCAAATCCAGCCTCACCAGCGCCAATCAATACAGCCTCACCTGTGCCCATCAAATACAGCTTCACCAGCACCAAACAGTACAGCCTTACCTGTGCCCATCAAATACAGCTTCACTAGCGCCAAACAATACAGCCTCACCTGTGGCCATCAAATACAGCCTCACCTGTGGCCATCAAATACAGCTTCACCAGCACCAATCAATACAGCCTCACCTGTGCCCATCAAATACAGCCTCACCAGCGCCAATCAATACAGTTTCACCTGTGACCATCCAGCCATTCAGCCTCTGATTGCCGTGTCCCATGACATGCCAGGATGCATCCTGCACAGCACCCTCCACGTGGGGGTGGGGGGCGGCTATGGTGCTGGCCAGTGACTGTAGTGACATGCATAACATGCCAGGATGCACAGCGGCCTCTGGGGGGATGGGGGTGGTGCTGCCAGTCGCGGCTCTCCTCTCCACTTCTCCACTTCACTGACACGATCGGGGGGGCTGCTCCTCTCCAATTCTCAACTGCACTGATGACATGATCGAGGCAGCTGCCAGCCGCGGCTCTCCTCTCTGATGACATGAATCAATGCAGATCAGCCAGTGACAGATCAACAGTGGCCAGGCGCCCTAGGCGGCAGTGCACCCTAGGCGGCCGCCTACTCTGTTTCTAGGAACTAGAGCCCCTTTACAATTCTCTGTCTATCAGGGGGGATCTGAAGGGAGTACAGGAGTACATATGGGGATACAGGGATCTGTGTAGACAGTCGTAACTGGATAGGTACCGTTACCTTGTTACATGACAGGGCTAACTTTTACTTAAGTGTACTGATAATAGGGCAAGAAATTATAGGGATTCAACGTGTTCATAGATTTGTAGTATGCTTTTATCACATGTTATAGTTTTTGCTTGTTAAGACTTTGCTGATTCTAATAACTATTGGTAAGTTTATGGAATGTGATTGGCTCATATTATTGAGCCCATTCCCAATGCACTGTTTAATTTGAATGCTTTGTGAGAAATGTGACATCACTATTAAATTACATGCATTTAATAATACCACCATTCCCCTACTGAGGAACCTGAATAGATGGATTTGAATCTTAAGAATGTTGCAATTGCAAATTATTAGGAAAATTAAGTTTAGAATAATGTTTTAATGTAAATGTAGAGTTATGCCTTAAAATAATGTTTTTATTTTTTAATATATTTTGTGAAATTGGGAAGCTAGCGTAACTGTTTGTATACGGCTTATGTGTATACATGCAAATGATAAATTGTTAAGTAGAGGTATCCCAGATGAGAAGCTTGAGACAATCTGGGAATTTCTGATATTCAGCTGGCTAAAGGAAGCCTTTGCTTACATTTTAGTTATCAGTCTTTATTGATTGGTAAAGCATTTTCGGGACAAAGGGTGCCTATTTTATTCTCCTTATTCTAACTGTATTGCATGGGCTTTATATGTTATTTTACCATTGTCTACTGTCCATCAGAGTGTTATAGATACAAAGAAAAAAAAAGAAAGAATGGTGCTGTTCACAAGTTGTATAAAGCATACATCTGCTGTAATAGTAGTGAGACAAGAGGATATAGGTACATGTCAAGTATGAACCAGAGCTGCGGTTTGGCCTATACTGAGCCCCTGGATCAGGGGTTAAAGTGGACAGAGACCCACTACAAACAGAAATTGTCTATTGTATTGTATATGTTATCAGAGAAGGAAGATTAGAAATAGTTTTTGTACAAATGAGAAAAATTGAATCTATTAAAAATGGATAATTGTGTTTAGAAATAGAATGGAAGCTTTGTGTCGCATTTGTTACAGGTACCCTTAGTCAAATATGTCACAATTGTGCTAACTACTGCATACTTTGCTATGTAAAATCCAGGAGGTCTGGGTCAGGGGAAAGCCCCGGGGGAAGAGTCTGGCATTCGGGAGGGAATCACTAGGTAACAAGATCTACTAAACATTACCCCAACAGGCGGGTACAGGGGATGATCCCCCCCCCCCGCTAGGGAAAACAGAGTGGGGAAAATCATACCATTTAAGCTACTGCTATGCGATCCTTTTGGATCATACACCAGAGGTTGGCCTCCTGGGGCTCTCTCCCACCACACAGATAGCAGGGATCCAGACAGGAATCGCCCAAGTGGGCCCTTTCTACAATCAGGGAACAGGGCTAAGCAACTGTTATTAAAGAAAATTGGTACCCTACTGAGGTAACCCCGGCTGGTCCCCTTCCCTCCCTGCCAGATGGACCATGGAATAAAATTACCCCACCAGTCCTTCAGGCCTTTACGTAGCTGCCCATGTCAGGTAGACCAATAGATTACAGGTGCCTTCTCCAGTTTAAAGAGTTGGAGTTAGCAGTTCATGTGTTCTTTAAGTAAAATTGCATTAGTACTTTACTATGTTGACAAACTGACTATTAAGAGTAAAACCCAAATGGTCCCAGGCCATAATACACAGCCCGAGTTAGAGGCAGGAGAATTGTGCCCAGACATAGAGCAATGCCTGCTATCTACTGGCAAAATTACACAAGAAATAGCTCAGGGCAAGGTCTCACATAAAATGTACCAGCCCTCTCTATTGGGAGGATGGAAGGACTCCCAGGCACGTAAACCTCTCTACAAACAGGAATCCGCCCTAAAACGAGACATCGTTGATATCACCATATCTTTTCGGCAATAGATCTCCCTGGGATTTCCCTTCTCTCAGGAGACTATGGAACGCAGACTACTACCACACCCCTGGGGGCATGTATAACCAAATCACTCAGACAACAGACCCCCATGCCTAATCACACCACATGCTCCGATTGAAAGGTCTGAGGCCACATTACCTCACCCTATATGTTTCAAGACACTAATAACAGTCGCTACTACACTACACCTTGACCTCCAGGGTGCAAAGGCTGGGCTTATCCTGTTCACGTAGCCTACTACTCCCCCACACAGCGGCCCTACCAAGGTTGCTGAATCTAGCCACACTCTCATCCCCTTTAGTGTGGGTGAATAGCCACTCACGCACACTTGGCATTACCCCTTCCCCAGCATACCCCCGGAGAAAATGTACATACAATTTGCACGCTACCAAACCCTATACTGCTCTCAATTCAGGGATCCCTCTCACTCCCCTATCTTTAACTACCTCCCTACTATCTACCTCCTGCTTCTCCCCTTTATCTAGGTTTCTCCCTTTGTCTCTCCCTCGCACACTGATAGCCTTCAAAGCTCGCAAGTACCAGCAGACCCCTAGGAAAATCTAATATACCCACTAGAGTGGACATACACGGGAAAAACATGACAGAAAATAAAACCAGACAAGCATCCCTTAAACTTGTTTTGCTTAATGTTCAGGGTCTAAACATACCCGAGAAGCGTTCAAAACTACTAACGCAGATGAGAAGTTTGAAAGCAGATGTGGTGTATTTACAGGAGACCCATTTCCGAACGAATCACATACCGAAAATGACAAATTGATACTTCACACAAAGTTTTCATGCCACTTCTGCTAGCTCGACAACTAAAGGAGTAACAATATTGATCTCCAAAAATATCCCCTTACAAATTCTGGAGTCTATCCAAGATGACCAGGGTAGATACCTATGCCTCAAGGGCATGCTGAATGGCAAATGAATCACTCTGGCCAATGTATACTACCCGAATAAATCACAAGTCCCCTTCCTCCAATCAGTTACACAACAGGTTGCCGCTTTCCAGCAGGGGGTCCTGCTACTGGGGGGCGACCTAAACGTACCCCTTGACCCCATCCTCGACACCTCTTCAGGGACCACAAACATCCCCTACAGCAGGGTTTCTAAACCAGGGTTCTTCCAAAGGTTGCTAGGGGTTCCTTGAGCAATGGTCAATTTCTATCTTTCAGATAAATTCCCACTGACATCATTGATCTTTTTAGCTAACTGTAAGGGGATAATTCTTCCCAATGACTACAAGTGTAAGGAGCATTCTTCCCATTGACCATCACACTAATGTATCATGAGTTGAAGATTTTCAATTTTTAGCAGGAGTTCCCCAAGACTAAAGTTGAGCGAACACCTGGATGTTTGGGTTCGGCCGAACTTCGGGAAAAAGTCCGGGTTCAGTACCGAACTTGACCCGAACTTTACCCCGAACCCCATTGAAGTCAATTACTGTAAAAAAGTCCTGGAAAGTGCTAGAGGGCTGCAAAAGGAAGTAAAATGATTTTAGAACAATAATCTTTCCCTTACAGGAACAGCAGGAACCTGACCCTATAGAACTGGAAGATGATTTTAGAACAATAATCTGTCCCTTACAGCAACAGCAGGAACCTGACCCTATAGAACTAGAAGATGATTTTAGAACAATAATCTGTCCCTCTAAGCAGTAGACTCTATTTAGTCCAGTCAGATCGTTCTGTAATGCAGGATGAGATATTATTAGATCTGCAATCTGTCCCTAAAAGCAATAGTAGTAGTAGTAATCTCTACCTAATCCACAATCAGATTGTTCTGTAATGCAGAATGAGATGTTATTATATCTGCAATCTGTCCGTCACAGTGCCGGCAGCATCCTCTCCCTACACTACCCAGAGAGCATGTGACATGCAGCACTAAATGACTCCAGCTTATAAAGAGGCTGGGTCACATGATGCACTGGCATTAGTAGGCATGGCTGTGATGGCTTCTAAGGGCAAACCAGTGAAATGCTTGTTAATTGGCTGCCCTGCAGCTATTCAACATGCGTGATCAAATACCCAAACCCAGAACCCGAACCCAAACTTTTTTTCAAATGTCCGGGTTCGGTTCCGGGTCACGGACACCCCAAAGTTCGGTACGGACCTGAACTTTACAGTTCGGGTTCGCTCAACTCTACCCAAGACCAGAGAATTATTTCAAGGGTTCCTCTGTGTTGCAAAGGTTGAGAAAGGTTGAGAAAGGTTGCCCTACAGGGCTCTACGACAAATGAAGAAACATCTCCAAACCCTATCACTACATGACACCTGGAGGACACTCCACCCCAAAGACAAAGATTTTGCCTTCTATTCAAACCCGCACTCTAAATACTCCCGCATATATTATATTTTCTTATACCAACAAGACCTCCCATTACTATCTAAGGCAACGATCAAAGCCATGACACTATCAGATCACCACCCAACACATCACATTCCCTGACAAAATTTCATACAACCCAATCTGGAGAATGGATAACATGATATTGACGAACACTGCACAGAGGAGCTTACTACCATGCTCAGGCAATACTCTACGCTCAGGAGAATCACACATCAGATGACTCAATGGGCAGTGCATAAATGCGTGATTAGAGGTAAACTGATCTCTATCACGACCAGACTCAGAAAAGAAAAGCCGAGAAGGCTTGAGGGGCTATACGCCAAAATTAAAAATCTCAAAACCATACATAAACACACATTACCAGTGAAATCGCATCAGGAACTCCTGGCGGCTCGTACAGAGTTACAGGAGGAACTGGGACGTTCAATATGGAAAAACGACATGCTATCACAAAAGCTCTTTTACGAGCATGGTAATAAATGTGGACATCTGTTGGCAAATGCCCTTGGAGCGAAAAGAGCATGCCACATAGTACACAAAATAACTCTCCCCTCAGGGGAATCCCTAACCCAAAATGAGAGTATAGCGAAAGAGTTTAGAAAATTCTACGCTGACCTTTACTTCCCCACACAGCGGCCCTACCAAGGTTGCTGAATCTAGCCACGCTCTCATCCCCTTTAGTGCGGATGAATAGCCACTCACCCACACTTGGCATTACCCCTTCCCCAGCATACCCCCGGAGAAAATTTACATACAATTTGCACGCTAACAAACCATATACTGCTCCCAATTCAGGGATCCCTCTCACTCCCCCTATCTTTAACTACCTCCCTACTATCTACCTCCTGCTTCTCCATTTTATCTAGGTTTCAATAGCCTTCAAAGCTCGCAAGTAGAGATGACACCTGGATGTTCGGGTTCGGTGGGTTCGGCCGAACTTCGTAAAAAAGTTTGGGTTCGGCACGGAGCTTGACCCGAACTTGACCACGGACCCCGAACCCCATTTAAGTCAATTGTGACCCGAACTTTTGGGCACAAAAATGGCTCTAAAAAAGTCCTGGAAAGGGCTAGAGGGATGCAAAAGGAGGCAAAATGGGGGTAGGAGTAGGAAAGGTGCCCTGCAAACAAATGTGGATAGGGAAATAACTTAAAATCACATAAAAAAAATGGAGGAGGAGGTGGATGTGGAGTAGGAGGTTGAGTAGGCCGTGACCGTGGTGGTGTAGGTGGAAGTGCTGGTGGAGAAGGAGGAGGTAGCCAACACTGTTTTAAGTTTGTTTTTTTTTTTTTTCTAATTGGGGTAGACCCCAAAATATTGAGACATATTCAAAAAAAACAAGTATACCAATGGCTGTGTGAGGCCGGTCTAAATGTCTATTCTGCACAAGCTACAGACAAGTCTTGTGGGATCCATGCCTGGTTCATTTTAATAAATGTTAGCTTGTCCACGTTGGCTGTGGACAGGCGGTTGCTCTTGTCTGTGATAACGCCCCCTGACATGCTAAACACACGTTCAGACAATACACTGGCTGCAGGGCAGGACAGCACCTCCAGGGGATAAGGGCAAGCTCAGGCCATGTGCCCAATTTGGAGACCCAGAAGTTGAATGGGGCAGACCCATCAGTCAGTACGTGTAGGCGTGTGCACACATACGGTTCCACCATGTTTGCTGAAATGCTGCCTCATGCTAAGACGTTGCCTATCAGCTGGTGGTGCTGTTTGTTGTGGCAGGCTGCTGACAAAGCTTTTCCACATTTCGGCCATACTAACCCTGCCTTGTAAGGTGCTGGCGGTGCCACAGCTGCATTGGCGACCTCTTCCTCCTCCTCCTCTGCCTTCGCCTTGTGCTTCCACTGAGCCCCCGGTGTCATTTGGGAATGCCCTCAGCAGCGTGTCTACCAGCGTGCGCTGGTAGTCGCGCATGTTCCGATCATGCTCCAGTGAGGGAATTAAGTATGGCACGTTGTCCTTGTAATGGGGATCCAGCATGGTGGCCACCCAGTAATCAGTACAAGTCACTCATGTGTGCCAGGCTGCCCAGAGGAAAAGACAAGCTGTCCTCTGTGGGAGGTGTATCATCTGTGTTCTCTGTATCCCCCCAGCCACGCTCCAGTGATGCCCAGGAGCTGTGTTGGGTGCCACCCTGCTGTGAACACGGTTCCTCCTCCTGCTCCTCATCATCCTCGTCCTCCTCATCCTCCAGAACTGTGCCCTGGCTTGAAAATTTTTTTACCTGGCCTATGCTGGTGCAGGAACCCACCCTCTGAGCCACTTGTGAATGACTGGCCTGATAACCGTGGAAATTACCCCTCTTCCTCCTCCTCTTCCTCCTGTGCCACATCCTCTTCCATCATCACCCGAAGTGTTTTTTCAAGGAGACATAGAAGTGGGATAGTAATGCTGAGAACAGCGTCATCGGCACTGGCCATGTTGGTGGAGTACTCATAACACCGCAATATGGTACACAGGTCTCGCTTGGAGGCCCACTCGTTGGTGGTGAAGTGGTGCTGTTCCGCAGAGCGACTGACCCGTGCATGCTGCAGCTGAAACTCCACTATTGCCTGCTGCTGCTCACACAGTCTCTGCAGCATGTGCAAGGTGGAGTTCCACCTTGTGGGCACGTCGCATAGGAGGCTGTGAGCCGGAAGGCTGAAGTTCCACTGCAGCGCAGACAGGTGAGCAGCAGCAGGGTGAGAATGCCGAAAGAGCACACAGACGGCCCGCACTTTCTGCAGCAGCTCTGACATATCCGGGTCGTTTTTTAGGAATTTCTGCACCACCAAATTCAGCACATGTGCCAGGCAAGGGATGTGCGTCAAACCAGCTAGGCCCAGAGCTGCTACGAGATTTTACCCATTATCGCACACCACCAGGCCGGGCTTGAGGCTCAGTGGCAACAACCACTCATCGGTCTGTTGTTCAATGCCCATCCACAGCTGCTGCGCAGTGTGGGGTTTATCCCCAAAACATAACAGTTTTAAAACAGCCTGCTGTCATTTCCCCCTGGATGTGCTGAAGTTGGTGGTGAAGGTGTTACGCTGACCGGATGAGGAGGTGGTAGAGGAGGAGGAAGCGGAGTAGGAGGCAACAGGAGGCAAAGAGAAATGCCCTGCAATCCTCGGTGGTGGAAGGACATGCGGCAAATGGCTAGCCGCCTCAGGCCACTACATTTGCCCAGTGTGCAGTTAGCGAGATATAGCGTCCCTGCCCGTGCTTACTGGTCCACGTATCAGTGGTTATATGGACCTTGCCGCTGATGGCGTTGTGCAGTTCACACTTGATCTCGTCCCCGACTTGTTTGTGCAGGGAAGGGATGGCCCGTCTGGAAAAGTAGTGGCGACTGGGAAACACATACTGTGGGACAGACACCGCCATCAGGTTTTTAAAACTGTCCGTGTCCACCAGACGGAATGACAGCATTTCAAAGGCCAGGAATTTTGAAATGCTGGCATTCAGGGCCAAGGATCGTGGGTGGGTAGGGGGGTACTTCCTCTTTCTCTCCAGTGTTTGGGAGATGGAGAGCTGTACACTTCCATGGGACCATGTGAAAATGCTTGGGGATGGTGGCGAACATGGTGGCGTTGCTGTCACATCGTCTGTTTGCTGGGTGGCAGGTGACACTAGCACTGTAGAGGTGAAGGAAGAGGCTGAGGCAGCAGCAGAAGAGGAACCAGGAGGAGGCCGAGACCTTTCTTGGATTTTTAGGTACTTATTCCACTGCAGCTCATGCTTTGAATTTAGATGCCTAGTCATGCAGGTTGTGCTCAGGTTTAGAACATTTATGCCTCGCTTCAGGCTCTGATTACACAGCGTGCAAACTACTCGTGTCTTGTCATCAGCACATTGTCTGAAGAATTGCCATGCCGGGGAATGCCTTTGAGCTGCCTTTGGTGTGCTAGGTACCTGGGTGCAGTGGGTAGTAACAGGCGTACTGTCTAGGGGACGGTCGCTCCGCTATTGCAACCTGCTTCCTCTTTTGCTGTGCTGGTGCCTTTGTGCGACCACCACCTCTTCCTCCAAATTGCACACATCACTCGCATGACCTTCAATCCATGTGGGGTCTAGGACCTCATCATCCTCCACATCATATTCCACCCACCCTTCACCACTGCCCTCCTTGTCAGTCTGCACACTCTGGAAAGCCGCAGCAGTTGGCACCTGTGTTTCATCGTCATCAGAGACGTGCTGCGGTTGTGTTTGCCATGTCCTCATCCTGAAACAGAAGTGGTTGGGCATCGGTGCACTCAATGTCTTCCACTTCTGGGGCAGGACTATGTGGATGGCCCACGGAAAGCACACCAGCAGAGTCATCAAAAAGCATAAGAGACTGCTGCATGACTTGGGGCTCAGACTGCTTGGCTGATTTACAAGGGGCTGAGGTGAAGGACAGATGGCCATGGGGTTCAGGTGCCAACTCTGAGCTTTCATCAAGGGAGTGGGTGGGAGACAATGTGTAGGAACTGAAGGCATTGTCAGCCACTAAAGTTGAGCGAACACCTGGATGTTCGGGTTCTGCTGAACTTTGGGAAAAAGTCTGGGTTCGGTACTGAACTTGAACCGAACTTTACCCCGGATCCCCTTGAAGTCAATGGGGACCCAAACTTTTCAGCACAAAAATTACTGTAAAACAGTCCTGGAAAGTGCTAGAGGGCTGCAAAGGGAAGTAAAATTATTTTAGAACAATAATCTGTCCCTTACAGCAACAGCAGGAACCTGACCCTATAGAACTAGAAGATGATTTTAGAACAATAATCTGTCTCTCTAAGCAGTAGACTCTACCTAGTCCAGTCAGATCGTTCTGTAATACAGGATGAGATGTTATTAGATCTGCAATCTGTCCCTAAAAGCAGTAGTAGTAGTAATCTCTACCTATTCTACAATCAGATTGTTCTGTAATGCAGAATGAGATGTTATTATATCTGCAATCTGTCTGTCCCTCACAGCGCTGGCAGCATCCTCTCCCTACATTATCCAGAGAGCATGTGACATGCAGCACTAAGTGACTCAAGCTTATAAAGAGGCTGGGTCACATGATGCACTGGCCAATCACAGCCATGCCATTAGTAGGCATGGCTGTGATGGCTTCTAAGGGCAAACCAGTGAAACGCTTGTTGATTGGCTGTCCTACAGCTATTCAACATGCGTGATCAAATACCCGACCCAGAACCCGAACCCAAACTTTTTTTCAAATGTCCGGGTTCGGGACCGGGTCACGGACACCCCAAAGTTCGGTACGGACCCAAACTTTACAGTTCGGGTTCGTTCAACTCTATCGGCCACCCAATCTACTAGCGCCTGTACTTGTTCTGACCTCAACATTCGTTGAGCGACATTCGGGCCTACCATATAACGTTGAAGGTTCTGTCGGCTACTCACACCTGAGGAAGGTGTTTCACTTGTGCGTGTAGCTGGCACAAATCAATCACGTCCTCTCCTTGCAACAGGAACTTCACCAACACCATCAACACCAGCAGCACCAGCAGCCCCACGACCACATCCCTTATTTGACGCTCTCCTCATTGTGGAAGCAAATGTACTATGTAGCACTATTTATTAATAATAAAACAAAGATTAAGAAATTATTATTATTTTTTTTTTAACCACTTGCCGACCGTGTAGCGTAGATACACGTCGGCAAGTGGCACTCATTGTTGTGGGAGGACGTTATATAACGTCCTCCCACAATCGCGCTCCCGTGTGCGCGCTGGTGCGCGCACACGGGAGTCTCTGTGCTCGCCGGGTTCCCGGGACCCGGCAGTTTACCGATCAAGGTAAAGGGCCATTGGCAGCGGCCCTTTACCACGTGATCACGCCGTCCAATGATGGCGTGATCACAATGTAAACACTGCAGGGTCATCAAGAGTGTCAGCTCTCTCATCTGCTCACAGCGATCCAGTTTGTGAGGAGAAGAGAGAGATCGATGCCCTGCAGTGAATGTCAGTGAGTTTTAGACATTTTTATTGCACCCAGCAGTGCCCAGCTGTGCCCACCAGTGACCAGCAGAATATAATTTCTGCTTATAGTGCCACCAGTGCCATACCTGTGCCACCACAGTGCCACCACAGTGCCATCAGTGCCACCACAGTGCCACCACAGTGCCACCAGTGCCACTAAAGTGCCATCAGTGCCACTAAAGTGCTATCAGTGTCACTACAGAGCCAATCTGTGCCACCAGAGTGCCCACCTGTGCCACCAGAGTGCCCGCCTGTGCCACCAGAGTGCCCACCAGTGCCACCTGTGCCCACCAGTGCCACTACAGCGCTCATCTGTGCAAGCAGTGCCACACCAGTGCCACACCAGTGCCACATCAGTGCCACACCAGTGATCATCTGTGCCACCTGTGCCACTACAGTGCTCAGCCAAACTACAGTACTCATCTGTGCCATCAGAGTGCCCATCAGTGCCACTACAGTGTCACCTGTGCCCACCAGTGCCACCTGTGCCCACCAGTGCCCATCAGTGCCACCAGTGCCCACCAGTGCTATCTGTGCTAATCTGTGCCACTACAGTGCTTAGCTGTGCCATCAGTGCTACCTGTGCTAATCTGTGCCACTACAGTGCTTATCTGTGCCTTCAGTGTCACCGCAGTGCCCCACGTGCCCATCAGTGCCACACCAGTGCCACCTGTGCCTTTATTGCCACTAACGTGCTCATCAGTGCTACTACAGTACTCATCAGTGCTACATTTGTAATCTACAGTAATCCATCTTTGCCATCAGTATCAAATCAGCTCAACCAGCGTGTCCTTCAGTGCCACCTGTGCTCATCAGTGCCCACCTGTGCTCATCAGTGCCCACCTGTGTCCATCAGTGCCACCTCTGCCCACCAGTGCCACCTGTGCCCATCAGTACCACTGCAGTGCTTCTGTTTTATCAGTGTCACTACAGTGCTACACCAGTACCACACCAGTGCCTTCATTGCCATCGGTGTCACTACAGTGCTCATCTGTGCCTTCATTGCCACTAAAGTGCCCATCAGCGCCACTACAGTGCCCAATAGTGCACATCAGTGCCCATAAGTGAGCGCTC
>BLSH010042629.1:0-13235 GCA_018402905.1 Glandirana rugosa
GTGGTCAGTGGGAAGAATGTTCCTTACATTGGTGGTCAGTGGGAAGAATGTTCCTTACATTGGTGATCAGTGGGAAGAATGTCCCTTACATTGGTGATCAATGAGAAGAATGCTCCTTACATTGGTGGTCAGTGGGAAAAATGGTCCTTACATTGGTGGTCAGTGGGAAGAATGCTCCTTACATTGGTGGTCAGTGGGAAGAATGCTCCTTACATTGGTGGTCAGCAGGAATAATGCTCCTTACATTGGTGGTCAGTGGGAAGAATGTCCCTTACATTGGAGGTCAGTGGGAAGAATGTCCCTTACATTGGTGGTCAGTGGGAAGAATGCTCCTTACATTGGTGGTCAGTGAGAAGAATGTTCCTTACATCGGTGGTCAGTGAGAAGAATGCTCCTTACATTGGTGGTCAGTGGGAAGAATGCTCCTTACATTGGTGGTCAGTGGGAAGAATGCTCCTTACATTGCTGGTCAGTGGGAAGAATGTCCCTTACATTGGTGATCAGTGGGAAGAATGTCCCTTACATTGGTGATCAGTGGGAAGAATGTCCCTTACATTGGTGGTCAGTGGGAAGAATGCTCCTTACATTGGTGATGAGTAGGGAAGGGCCGAACGGACCCCTGTTCAGTTCGCACCAGAACTTTTGAACATTGCAAAAGTTCGGACCCGAATAACGAACCCCATTAAAGTCAATGGGACCTGAATGGCAAAAATCAAAAGTGCCCATTTTGAAGGCTTATATGCAAGTACTTGGGCATACAATGGTTATAGGGGTCTGGTCCTGCCCTGGGAGAACATGTAATAATGAATAAAAAGTTTGTAAAAAACGTCATTTTTAAATGAGTAGTGATTTTTTTATTTTTAAAGTGAAAGCATAAAAATGAAAAATTCCTTCCAATATAGTGGCTGGGGGGTCCCCTTAGTCTACCTGTAAAGTGGCAGATCTGTACCATGTCTAGAATCTGCTGCAGCAATAATTGCATTTATAAAGCCCAAAAAATTACATTTTACCTGCAAGCTAGCTTTATTTTGCTCAGCAACAGCTGGGGAGCAGTGTGTATGATGAGGCCACAATGTAGAGCACTGGGAACAAGATTAGAGAATTTTTGGATAAATTCTGGTGTAACGGGTGCGGAAAAATTGGTCTTTGGGTGTCGATGGCGCCTTCACACCATAACCCTACAAAGTGTTCTTCATGAAGGCAAGAATTGGCCTTTCTGTAAAAAAAAAATTGCAATGATATGCACCTGTCAAACGGGTGTCGGTGGCGCCTTCCCACCATAACCCTATAGAGGTGCTCTTGATGAAGGCAAAAAAATGACATTGCACCTGTCAAACAGGTGCTGAAAAATTGGTCTTTGGGTGTTAATTGTGCTCATCAAACCTACACCAAAAACATTCTTCCAGATGTCATGATTAAACGCCCTCAAAGCTAGGCAGCCTCAAAGTCCTGCAGAGATTCCACATCCCAAAATCACTTAATCAGTGACATCGGCATCGGGGGCTTCATAGCTGGTAATCCAGGACTGATCCATTTTGATAAAAGTCAAACCGTCCTCGGAGTCTGTGGACAGATGCGTTCTATGATCAGTAATGAAACCTCCTGCAGAACTGAATGCCCGTCCTGAAAGCACGCTGGATGCAGGGCAGCCCAACAACTCAACAGCATACTGGGCAAATTCTGGCCAGTGGTCTATTCTCATGACCCAGTAAGCCAGTGGATCGTCAGCTGGAAAGCTCTCCATCTCTGTTTTGGCCCCGAGGTAATCATCCACCATGTGATGCAGACGCTGCCGATGGGATGTGGAAGCCGACAGCCCTGGGCGGCAAGGACTAAAAAAATTCGAAAATGCATCACTTAGGCGGACGCCTTCTCCAACACTCCTCTCTTGACCAACAGAAGCCTCAAAACTACGTTTTCCACGACACTGTAACCTACTGGAGTTGGGAAAAACTTTCAATAAAATCCTCTTTAATGTGTCCTCAAGAGATTTTATCTTCTTCACTCTCTGTGGGGATGAGATGAGTTCTGAGACCTTCCCCTTATAACGGTGGTCAAGGAGGGTTGCCAACCAGTAATGTTCCTTCTCCTTTATGCCATGTATTCTTGGGTCCTTTCGCAGGCTTTGAAGCTTGAGGTCGCCCATGTGCCTCAAATTTGCAGAGGCTTGAGAAGCAGACTCCTCGGGGTCACTCAGGATGGCAGCATGTGGAACTTCCTCCTCCCAGCCACGTACTACTCCCAAGGGTCCTGGGGTTGGAAAGTATCGCTTACAGATTGACGCATGTCTTCCTCTTCTTCGGAGCCTACGAAACTGCCAGAATCCTCCTCCTCATCCTCCTCCCCTCTCTCCTCCTGTGTGTTCTGTGACATAGGAATGATGGCGTCTGGATAAAGTGGGCCTTGAGAGGAAAGGAAGTCCTCCTCTTCCTCCTGCTGCTCTGCCTCCACTGCCCTGTCCATAATGCCACACAGAGTCTTCTCCAGCAGGAACACAACAGGGATTGTGTCACTGATGCATGCGCTGTCCATCCTTAATTGGCAAGGGGAAAAAAGCCGAGGTGGCCTGAGCCTGTCTTCATGCCATTCTCGCATAGGTACTCCTTGGTGGCCCTCTGCTGCATGCATAGCTGCTGCAGCATTATCAAAGTCGAGTTCCACCTGGTGGGCATGTCACAAATCAGGCGGTTTACGGCAGGTGGAATTCCCGCTGAATTTCAGCCAACTGAGCACTGGCTGTGTATGACCGCCTGAAATGGCTACAGACTCTTCTGGCCAGCTTTAGCACATCTTCCAATCCTGGGTACGTATTTAGGAAACGCTGCACCACCAAATTGAGGACATGTGCTAGGCATGGCACAAGTGTCAACTTTCCCTGTATAAGGGCGGACAGGTGGTTTGAGCCATTATCACATACCACCATTCCTGGCTCCAGCTGCCATGGTGTGAACAACCTCTGGGCCTGTCCCTGCAGAGCTGCAAGAATCTCTGTTCTGTTGCGGTTCCTGTCCCCTAGACCAGTGTTTTTCAACTCCAGTCCTCAAGGCACACCAACAGGTCATGTTTTCAGTATTTCCCTCAGATGAAACAGCTGTGGTAATTACTAAGGCAGTGAAATTGATCAAATCACCTGTGCAAACTCATGGAAATCCTGAAAACATGACCTGTTGATGTGCCTTGAGGACTGGAGTTGAAAAACACTGCCCTAGACACACCAGCTGAAACACTGCATGGCACCTTTTAGCCTGACTCATGTAATAGCCCTTTGAATGCTTAGGGGGTATTTTATGTTCATAGGACAATTCTGAAATTCTTGCATTTAGACACTGGGCATGTGGGTGGCAGGGACTGTATTTTTTTTTCCGCTGCAGCAGATGGGGCAGAGAAATTTGCCAGCTACAGTCTGCAGCTCGTGGTGTGCTGCTGGCAGATGTGCTGCTAGGACCTGGGACACCCTGTGCTATACCATCATCCCTGTCAGTGGAGGCTTCTGAGAGCTAATGACTGGGTATAGCAGGGGCAGACTGAAGTGGGTAAGGAGGAGGAGGGACAGATTTGTGCCCCTTTTTGTGTGGCTTTTAGGTGCTCTTGCTTGTGGTACCCTGGTGTTTTTGCCACGTTTGATGTGCCTGAGACACAGTTTGCAGATAGCAACAGTGCGATCTGCTGCAGATGTGCTGAAAAAAGCCCAGACAGCTGAACTTTGGGAAGTGGGCCTGGAGATAACAGCCGCAGAATGTGATGGAATAGGGTGGCTGCTCTCTACTCTTTCTTGATGTTGGCCTCCTTGGGGTTGTCAAAAAATCACTGATAATACCGCGTTACCTGCTTAGTAGATAAATAATTAATGATGAATGAAAGGCTGCTGCTTACACTGAGAAAGGTAACCCCACTGTACCATTAAAAATATGTAAAACAATAGTGAAGCGCAATCCTATACACAAACTTAAAATTGCATATATAAACACTTGTATGGTGCCACCTAGTGATCAGAGTGAACAAAAATCACCCATATGGTGAACGTGAAATACATAAATAGTCAGTGACATATAAATATCAATAAAATAATAAAATGAATATAGAATTAAAGTGCAACAGAAACGTCCATATATCTTACACAGGATGGAGAAATGGCAAAGGTGTTAAACTCATTTTTCTCCTCGGTATTCACAAAGGAAATGGGGGGCTCAATTATACAGAACCAAAATGATGGTCCTCAAGATAAGTCACAGGAAACACCCTCATGGCTGACTGAGGATAAAATCAGGAATAGGCTGGAAAAACTGAATGCTAATAAGTCACTGGGCCCAGATGGCTTACACCCGAGGGTCCTTAGGGAACTTAACCAAGTTATTGCCAGACCCTTGTACCTAATCTTTAAGAGCAGTTTTCTGACTGGTATGATACCAGCTGATTGGAAGAAAGCCAATGTGGTGCCAATATATAAAAAAGGACCAAGACATCTCCCCGGGAATTATAGACCAGTTAGTTTAACATCAATAATATGCAAGCTCTTGGAGGGAATAATAAGGGATTATATACAAGATTATTGTAATGAGAACGGTATCATTAGCGGTAATCAACATGGTTTCAGGAAAAATGGTTCTTGCCAAACCAATCTATTAACCTTCTATGAGGAGGTGAGCTGCCATCTAGATAAGGGAAGGCCTGTAGACGTGGTGTATCTGGATTTTGCAAAAGCATTTGATACAGTTCCCCATAAATGTTTACTGTACAAAATAAGATCCCTCAACATGGATCAAGGGGTGAGCACCTGGATTGAAAATTGGCTACAGGGGCAAGTCCAGAGGGTGGTGATAAATGGGGAGTACTCAGAATGGTCTGGGGTAGAAAGTGGGGTTCCCCAGGGTTCTGTCCTGGGACCAATCCTTTTCAATTTATTCATAAATGATTTGGAGGACGGGGTGAGGAGCTCAATCTCAATATTTGCGGATGATACCAAGCTAAGCAGAGCAATAAACACTCCACAGGATGTGGAAACACTGCAAGAAGATCTAAATAAATTAATGGGGTGGGCAGACAAGTGGCAAATGAGATTTAACGTAGAAAAATGTAAGATAATGCATTTGGGTATCAAGAACATGAATGCAAATTACTCACTAGGGGGAGAGCCCCTGGGGGAATCAAGGATGGAAAAAGACCTAGGGGTCCTGATGGAGAACAGGCTCAGCAGTGGCATGCAATGCCAAGCTGCTGCAAGCAAGGCTAACAAAGTGTTGGCATGCATCAAAAAAGGGATTAACTTCAGGGATAAATCAATAATTCTCCCATTATACAAGTCCCTGGTGAGGCCACACCTGGAGTATGCCATCCAGTTCTGGGCACCGGTCCTCAGGAAGGATGTCCAGGTATTGGAAAGGGTTCAGAGAAGGGCAACAAAGCTAGTTAAGGGATTAGAGGACCTAAGTTATGAGGAAAGACTACAAGCACTGAACTTGTTCTCTCTGGAGAAAAGATGCTTGAGAGGGGATATGATTTCAATGTACAAATACTGTACTGGTGACCCCGCTATAGGGGCAATACTATTCAGCGCAAGGGAAAACAAGAAGACACGCGGCCATTCACTGAGAATGAAAGAAAGGCGGTTTAACCTTAAGATGCGTAGGGGTTTCTTTAAGGTAAGAGCAGTGCGAATGTGGAATTCTCTTCCAGAAACAGTGGTTTCTGCTGGTAGTATAGATCATTTTAAAAAACTATTAGATACACCTAAGGGACCACAACATTGGGGGATATACGACGTAATACTGACATAAAAACACACACACACATGGGTTGGACTCGATGGACTTGTGTCTTTTTTCCAGCCTCACTGACTATGTAACTATGTAAATACAGTACATTTAATGTTTAAAAACAGTGCTGCTTTAACAGGGGTGTTGAATCGCCACTAACAGCGGAAATCCAAGTGTGTATCCAGAGCTTCAAAAAATAAAGTGCTTTCAAAGCGTGAAGACACTTGCCACCACCCGGTCATACTATGCGCTCACCTCAGGGAGCGACCCCACCTGGGTCAAAACGCACGGTCCCCACTGGGGTACAAAACTCCTCCACAGATTGATCTCAGCAGTGCAGGTTCATATAAACAGAGAGAAGAGCTAACATAGCGCTGAATCGTTTAAATTAAAAATACTTTTATTAAAACAAATGTTGATACACTCACATGTTCCTGTGTACTAACACCGGTACACTCGGGTACTGCATTCCATGTAAAGACAGTGTAACACTGTATAGCAGATTTGCCCACAGCTGCTGGAGATGCAGGGACAAACAATGCCTGAACGTCACCTAGGCTCCTCCCCTAGGTTAGTACACAGGAACATGTGAGTGTATCAACATTTGTTTTAATAAAAGTATTTTTAATTTAAGAAGGAGGATTGTACCCCAGTGGGGACCGTGCGTTTTGACCCAGGTGGGGTCGCTCCCTGAGGTGAGCGCATAGTATCACCGGGTCACTGACTATTTATGTATTTCACGTTCACCATATGGGTGATTTTTGTTCACTCTGATCACTAGGTGGCACCATACAAGTGTTTATATATGCAATTTTAAGTTTGTGTATAGGATTGCGCTTCACTATTGTTTTACATCTCCTTGGGGTTGTGCCGCCTCACCTTCAGTTTCCTCCTCTGCTCTATCTGGCACCCAAGTCGCATCAGTGACCTCATCAACATCATCATCATCTCCATCTCCTCCATCTTCATCATTACCACTGAAGACAACTTGGCAATACGCTGTGGCTTTGTCTACCAGTGTTCTCCCCTCTCTCTAGGCTCATGTTCCTGTCATCCTCAACCTCAGAACCAACATCTGAATCCAGTAATGGCTGGGCATCATCAAGGAGCAAGTGGCTGACACTGTGGTCAAATAATTCAGCTATGGCAGCAATAGACGTGGGCAAAGAGGCAGGTTTATCCACTCTGGCAAGTGCAGGGGACTGCACACTTGTCTCTGCTTGCGTGGCAGAGGAGGAGGAGGAGGAGGAGGATGAGGAAGGTTTAGTAAGCCAGTCCACCACCTCCTCTGCATGCTGTGGCTGGATAGCACGGTCAAACTCACAAAACAGAGGTAATGATGCACTGCCTGAGAACTGACCACCACGTCCACCTTTGCCTGTAGACACATTTGTTGCTGGCCCCCTTACAGTGCCAAGGGAACATCTGCGTTTCCTTGTTGTCCTCCCAGACATTTTTGGGAGGGAGGGCACGGTGCTTATTAGCAAATGTAAAGAAGAAGTGGAAATCTGTACGTAGATGCACTTTAATCAATGTAAAGTGGTGTTTGATGCACTTTAATTTGAGTACTCACACTACACAGACACACTCCATGGATACACTATAATATACTGCAATGTGTCAAACGTTCAGTGACACAGAACTATATGGTGTTAAACTGGCAGTAACACACATAGAAGCAAATGGCATTAAGCTTGCAGTAATGCACAAAACTATATGGCGTTAAACTGGCAGTAACGCACACAGACGTAAATGGCGTTAAACTTGCAGTAACGCACAAAACTATATGGCGTTAAACTGGCAGTAATGCACACAAAACTATATGGTGTTAAACTGGCAGTAACACACACAGAACATTATGGCGTTAAACTGGCAGTAACACACACAGAAGTAAATGGCATTAAACTTGCAGTAACGCACAAAACTACATGGCGTTAAATTGGCAGTAACGCACACAGAAGTAAATGGTGTTAAACTTGCAGTAACGCACACAGAAGTAAATGGTGTTAAACTTGCAGTAACACACAAAAGTAAATGGCGTTAAACTTGCAGTAAAGCACAAAACTATATGGCGTTAAACTGTTAGTAATGCACACAGAAGTAAATGGCATTAAACTGGCAGTAACGCACACAGAAGTAAATGGCGTTAAACTGGCAGTAACACAATCAAATAGACGGTGTTCAACCATCACTACACTGACGCTATCTGAACTGTCCCTACTCTAGCTATAAACTAATGTAAAGATTAGTGACACGGTCTCACTACACTACAGTGAAACTACCTGATTTGTCCCTACTCTAGCTGCACACTATGGAAAGCTGAATGATGGTCCTCCTCACTACACTCACACTATCCCTAGACTGACACCAAACTAACATTCTACACTGACAATTGAAGCACAATAGCACAGTTTAGAACACTAACTAACTAATAGCAGTGAACAGAGCCCTGTTCTATATCTCTCCACGCTGAAATCACACTGAAAATGGCTGCCATTTGAAAAAATACTTTTATACTGTGGGGCGGGCATGAGCCATGATTGGATAAAGTCATGATGACAGTGTCCAATCATGACTCTCACAGTGCTCTGTGCCCTGATTTGCTGAAGCTTTCACTGCTTCAGCCAATCAGGGCTTGCAATGCACTGTTCAGCACCGCAATGCATTGTGGTCCATTCAGGGGCCAAACGAACGGTCAAACGTCCTGTTTGTTCGGCTGTTCGCCAAACGACCGAACAGCGAAAGTTCTGCCCGAACCATTCACCCATCCCTAGTGATCAGTGAGAGTGCTCCTTACATTGGTGATCAGTGGGAAGAATGTTCCTTACATTGGTGATCAGTGGGAAGAATGCTCCTTACATTGGTGATCAGTGGGAAGAATGTTCCTTACATTGGTGATCAGTGGGAAGAATGTCCCTTACTTTCTTGGTCAGTGGGAAGAATGCTCCTTACATTGGTGGTCAGTGGGAAGAATGTTCCTTACATTGGTGGTCAGTGGGAAGAATGCTCCTTACATTGGTGGTCAGTGGGAAGAATGCTCCTTACATTGATGGTCAATAGGATGAATGCCTTTCACATTACTGGTTATTGGGAATGATGCTCTTGTTACAGTCATAGTCAGAATGCCTCACTTACAGACAGCTGAAAAGATCATTGGTGTCATATCTCTAACTCTGCGAATTGGCATTGGCCATAGAATTATGTAGACATCTTCACATGGGAGTTCTATCTACCACAGCTCAAGCAAACCCTAGCAACCTCTGGAAGAACTGTAGGGTCCCACAAATCTCTGGTTGAGAACGGCTGTTCTAGATGCGGTGACAAAACCTATTTGTACTGTGAGGCCTGGAAGGCAGACATAAATCTCTGAAGAGACCTCAAGAGTTAATACTTGGGTGACAAACTGAGAGACCTCCATAAAAAAAGTCTTTAATCCCAGGGCCCTCCCCGAATCTGCAGTGGAGGCCAGGCACCTCCAGCCCTGTGGACAGCTGGCATGATATATGGCAGCTGGTTTGGCTGGAGTGTAGTTTATTCTGTGTAAAAATGTAAACTGAATCTTGATAACCCAAGACATCGGTCCAATTCTCCTCATCTACTTCTGGGACATCTCCACACTCTTCTTCTCATTTGATAGAGGTTCTCTCACGGTGCCCAAAACATAATAAAAGAAGTGTGGCTGCCCCACAATAATACCTCTATCTTCTACACTAGCCTCAGGTTTCTATGTGATGGCTGGGAGGAAACTCATATTTATGATGATTAGAGTCACAATCCACCAATTACTGGTCAAAAATAAATCAGAATTAAAGGCACATTCTGTCCCATGACTGCCTTCCTCATCCAATTATGGCCATTTAATCTCTATAGAAGAGGCCTTGTCCTGACTCCCTGGTAGTGATGCACAAATCTGCTGAGTTCAATTATCCAAGGGTTCAGGGACTCTTACTCAAAATTCATTGAACATTAATGTGATTGGAATCCTCAAACATGAAATATGAACAAAGCATATCCTTCTACAGTGTGTACTTATTTCAGTTAAGAGCACTAAGGGGTTGATTTGCTAAAACTGGAGAGTACAAAGCTTCTAACTTCAGCTTGTTCAATTAAGCTTTGACAATAAATCCTGGAAGCTGATTGGTTTCCATGCAGAGCTGCACCAGATTTTGCACTCTCCAGTTTTAGTAAATCAACCTTTAAGTGTCATTTCTGCCTGCTGCCTCCTTCCTCTGCTATCAGCATGAATCACTTCTGACAAGTTTTCTTGACATGACGTCTCTTGACAAGAGATAAATGGTGACAGTGGAGGGAGCTCCAGCTGATTGACAGCCTCAGCTCTGTTCCTGTGTGAAGGAGGTGTGTGTCCCTTCCCTCCAATCAGCTCTCGGAGCTCTCCTCACTGAGCTCTGCAGAGTGTGACTTCAGCTCTCCAGCCCCTTTTTTTTCTGAACGCTCAGACAAGCTTTGTTAGCGAAATTATAATACCTTGTGTGCATTATATTTCACTCGCGCTAATAAGTGCACTTTTCAGCTCTTTTGCATAATGCATTTGAGTGCACTCATGTTAGAGCAAGTAAGACAGACACAATAGCTGTTCTCACATTGCAAGCTCACCCATCAGTCCTGACTAGCAATGCTTGTTGGTTTAATTTATAGGAATCAGACAGGGATAACTAAAGGACTTGATGGCTTCACAATCAGCCAATTAGCCTCCAAGGCACAGTCACATGACATGAGCTCAGTACAAAACAACAACCAATGACACACTTGTTTATATTCAAACGATGCAATAGAAGAGGCGTGCATGCATGTGGAATGACTGGTGGCCTGAATGAGAACAGATGTTGGGTGGGTGGAGACCATAGACTCCAGATAACAATGAAAGCCATGTGGAAACATGGCTCCCATTGAAACCAACGCGCTATCTCACAGAGGCTTTCCGGCAAAAATGCCACGCATGCAAAGCCACAACTGCCATTACAACGAATCATTAAATATAGCTCTATGAACTATACTTCTTAGCGATTATACTACTGTTCAATTAAAGGGTAAATTATGCACAAAGGAATATAGCTGTGGGTTTCTGTCACATTCATCAGACATGACAGAAAGCTTACAGACCATTATCCTTACATAAAAGGCAATACTGTTTCCATACTGCAAGTACATCGCCGCCAAGCAGATCAATCTGTACATAATACAGGGGCCCCCCGATTGACGGTAATATACCTGTGCCACAGAACGTGCATCGCACCTCAAAGATTGGGACCGGCGTTCGCTCCAGCATTAACCGCTCAGAGTGCCTGCTGGCCGGGATGATCGGACGGGTAGCGTATGGTTACCAAATAATGGAAGGTTCCTATTGTAAGTGGCCTGTCCTCAATATCGGTTAAAGCCATATTCGCTATACACAGCAGATACCGGTAAAACGACACTGGGAGACACCGTGACAATACATAATTAACATATCCTAAATTTCTACAACAGCTTTAATTCAGCACTTTGAATGGATGTAGAGAAGGGAAGACTGCAGATAAACAGGCACATTAAATATATGTAAGGGTTTACAACCACTTTAACGTAGAGGGGAATATATTTGAAATCTGTAGGGGAAAATGTTGCCCTTTTATAGGGATAATAGACCAACTACTGTCAAAATAGGCATGAGTGGCTGAATATTGCTGTGGGGGACGTGTAACAATGCAAAAAAATACCGTACAACAGCTAAAGCGTCTTTTCATGCAAAGTGCGCAAGTCCATTAAATAATATGCTTGGGGAATACATTAGAGCTGTATGTAGTGTTATGAAACAGTGCGATTTTCACGAAAAGTTTCAGTTGCAGCGCACGCTGGCAGCGCATATTTAGCTGTTTTGTTTTGATTTTTTTACAATTAGCTTGGCTTATAAAAAGCAGCAGCACCCCAATCTGACTCAGTCAAGTTTTAGTAGGGACACAATGGTAATAAACCTGCATAGGCTGTCATAGAAATTGTCCAGTAGTTCTCTGTGGCTCCCAATAAAAATATGGGGTGAATACTGTGCTAAGTAAAAAGATAAGTGAGCTGCCACACAACAACCAAATGTGTTGCAAATAACCTATAAATAACAAAAGTGTATCGCTCAAACTGGAGACACTAATATGAAAATTACCTAAAATCAGATACCTCAATAAAGTGCTAGTGCAAGAAGGTCTGAATTAACTCAAAATTCATCCATGATGTGACACATATAATAAATAATACAAATTAGACAAATGAATAAAAATGATCAACAAAGTTCATCCATAATAAATCACATGTGGTCCTTAAAGTGGTAGTAAACCCTCCTATCATTTTCAGCCAAGGAAGCAGCCATCTTGGCCTCTGTTTAATCTACAACTGCCATGATGCTGCACATGTGATCAGCTATGACACCAGCCATTGGGTGGTTTGACAGTTTGGTTTAGAGCACAACCAATGGGAGTGTTACATTTCCGGCACATGCCGGAAATGTGACTGGTTTTTAACCTGTTAAATGCATGGGTTTACTACCGCTTTAAATGGTCAGAAAAAAATTGCAGTGGATAAAAATGTGCAAAAAAGTGCAAGTAAGTTCATCAATAATGTTCTAATAAAGTAGATGTACAAAATGAATGCGGATAAATTCATCAACAATGTTCAGATAAGGTTGGTAATTCAGTGAAGTGACCGGTGGATACAAGTGAATGATGTGCCAAACTCAGTGAGATCCATCAACATCTAGATAAAAGGCTTACGGGACACCCATATATTCAAGCCTGAATATAAATATGGAGCCAGGAAACGTTTCTTATGGTTGGAAGTGCAGAATCGTCACACAGCCCGCATCGCTTGGGAGTCCCTCGTAAGGTTATGGAAGGGTCATCATATGGACATCCTTAAGGGTGCACTCCCGCGCAAAAATTGGTGTATATGAAAGAAAAAGGTTTCACATAGCTAAACCTTACGGTGGAGGGCTTTATTGAGAAATTGGACTTACAATGTCCCAAATAAATTATGAAATCAATACAAACAGCCGGCTTAACCACTTAAGGACCGGAAGGATTTCCAGCTTTAGGACCGGAGCCCTTTTTGCGATTCGGCGCTGCGTTGCTTTAACTGACAATTGCGCGGTCGTGCGACGTTGTACCTTAAATAAACCCTGTAACATTCAGGTTAAAGAGTTATTTCGGGAGGTGGCATTCCAAATCGATACACTTTGGAAAAAGAAAGTATATGTGGTTAAAAACGCGCCCTCACGTGGGAATTCCTACAGGTATACTACTGGGAAGGTATTGGAATGCTCCCTGAGGGTTCGCTACGCCCGACACACTGCTAAGACGTGAAGGTTGGTATTCTTTGCAAAGGACCGAGGTATAAATATAAGTCCGAACTTATATACCCACAGGGCATTCGGAAAATAGATCTACAACTACCTAGAGTGACTCAAACCGTGTAGTAAGTGAACATAGGTGGCCAGTGAAG
>BLSH010042629.1:16985-31510 GCA_018402905.1 Glandirana rugosa
AGACACATAGTAGACTCGAGAGGATTAAGACACGTAGTAGACTCGAGAGGATTAAGACACGTAGTAGTCTCCAGAGGAGAGCTCAGATGATACACAGAATTAGGAGAGCTCAGATGATACACAGAATTAGGAGAGCTCAGATGATACACAGAATTAGGAGACCTCAGATGATGCACAGAATTAGGAGACCTCAGATGATGCACAGAATTAGGAGAGCTCAGATGATGCACAGAATTAGGAGACCTCTGATGATGCACAGAATTAGGAGAGCTCAGATGATGCACAGAATTAGGAGAGCTCAGATGATGCACAGAACTAGGAGAGCTCAGATGATGCACAGAATTAGGAGAGCTCAGACGATGCACAGAATTAGGAGACCTCTGATGATGCACAGAATTAGGAGAGCTCAGATGATACACAGAATTAGGAGACCTCAGATGATGCACAGAATTAGGAGAGCTCAGATGATGCACAGAATTAGGAGACCTCAGATGATGCACAGAATTAGGAGAGCTCAGATGATACACAGAATTAGGAGACCTCAGATGATGCACAGAATTAGGAGAGCTCAGATGATGCACAGAATTAGGAGAGCTCAGATGATACACAGAATTAGGAGACCTCAGATGATGCACAGAATTAGGAGAGCTCAGATGATACACAGAATTAGGAGACCTCAGATGATGCACAGAATTAGGAGACCTCAGATGATGCACAGAATTAGGAGACCTCAGATGATGCACAGAATTAGGAGAGCTGAGATGATGCACAGGATTAGGAGACCTCAGATGATGCACAGAATTAGGAGAGCTGAGATGACGCACAGAATTAGGAGACCTCAGATGATGCACAGAATTAGGAGAGCTCAGATGATGCACAGAATTAGGAGACCTCAGATGATGCACAGAATTAGGAGACCTCAGATGATGCACAGAATTAGGAGACCTCAGATGATGCACAGAATTAGGAGACCTCAGATGATACAAAGAATTAGGAGACCTCAGATGATGCACAGAATTAGGAGAGCTCAGATGATACACAGAATTAGGAGAGCTCAGATGATACACAGAATTAGGAGAGCTCAGATGATGCACAGAATTAGGAGACCTCAGATGATGCACAGAATTAGGAGACCTCAGATGATACAGCAGTGAGAAATAAAGAATCCAGAACCTACCATACAGCCGTGTAAAACTAAGATTAAAAAAAAAAAACAGATGATACAGCAGTGTAAAAGTAAGATTTAAAAGTCCTCAGATGATACAGCAGTGTAAAATTTAGAATAAAGAGGCCATTGGTGATACAGCAGTGAAAAATTAAACATTAGGGCCCATTCCCACCAGGGACTGCATGTGAATCACACAGGGAAGCTGTGCAGTTACTGTGTGATTCACATGCAGTTCTGTGCAGTGCGATTTAAGCTCATTCACTTTGATGCACCGCATCACAGAGCACAGTGCCAAATGTAGTGCACACACTACTTTTGGAAACGCACTGCAACCACATCACATGGTACTTTTGTGTAGCCATGTGCTCCCCTAAGAGTGGCTGAAAGTTGTGATCCGCCCGCTTGCTGCCCTCAATCACACGAATTCCACACATCCAAAGTCACACTGAACAGGCCGGTACTTTGTTTTTGTTGTTTTATTTAGGGGATTGAACTTGGATAGGGATGACTGTGGGATGCCCAGTAATTGATCATGAGACCTACTATGTACACCTCTGGTATATACACTTCTTCTCCTCCAGCACACTACTTGCTGACTGTTACACTTCCTCCCCAGGCCTCAGGTTCACCCCCCCAGTCAGGGGGATTCCCTCCCGGGCGAGGCCTGCTCCGTAGCTCCTGACTACATCCTCACTCTTCCACCCGAACTCTCCTGACACCTGCTGGCAGATTGCTGTATTTAAGGAGGCCTGTCCCCTGCCAAATCCAGCCGCTGGATTGGTCAGGGCTCCTTGTCATACATCAGGAAGTGATACCTCCCCCTCCATCCCACTTTCCAGAACTTTCCAAGCTCAAGGGGGAGGACTCTCCAAGGGGTGTTCCTTCCCTCTATCTCCAGCCCCTCCCTGAGCTACTCCCCTTGCCCAGATCAAAACATTCAGGCCTACACTTACAGTCAGGCCTGATTAGATTTTTCTTTTCCTACCAAAAATCTACAAAAGTAAAAGCACCTATACTATGGGGGCGCTACACTTGTAACATGCAATCCGGTGCAGACAAACACTGCTTTGGGACCTGCATTTAAGGTGTCTTTAACTTTGCATTGACACCCACTGCAGATAACATGGGCAGTGTGATTAGAATGCAGTGCGGGAAAGCAGCACAGAGTGCAGGTTTACCACACAGCATTCTAGTGTGAATGGTACCTTAAGATCCCAATGATGATAAAGTAGTGTGAAATTAAGAATTAAAAGGCCGCTGATGACAGAGCAGTGTAAAATTAAAAATTAGGAGACTGCTGGTTAAAGAACAGTGTAAAATTGAGAATTGAAAGGCGGCTGATGATAGAGCAGTGTAAAATTATAGTGGTTGTAAACCTTCAGGTTTTTTTTAATAAAAATAACAAACATGCCTATACTTACCTTCTCTGTGTAATAGTTTTGCACAGAGCAGCCCCGATTTCCTTCTTCATGGGGTGCCCCTACAGAAAGCCATATTCCCTGGGGCCACCCATGCAGCCTCACTGCGTCCATTGACACAAACAGCGAGACTCGGCCCCGTCCCCCCGCTCCCGTGTTACAGGATTTGATTGACAGCAGCGAGAGCCAATGGCTCCTGCTGCTATCAATCTGTCCAATGAGGAGTGAAACAACGGGTGGAGCCGCTGCGCTTGTGCACATTGCTGGATCGGACCGGGCTCAGGTAAGACAAGGGGTGGGGTCTAGGGAGGAGCTGCAGCACAGAAGGTTTTTCACCTTAATGTATAGAATGCGTTAAGATGAAAAACCTTAAGGCTTTAGAACCACTTTAGGAAATAAAAGACTATTCATGTCAGAGTAGTGTAAAATTAAGAATTAAGAGGCCGCTAATGATAGAACAGTGTAAAATTAATAACTAAGAGGCCGCTAATGATAGAACAGTGTAAAATTAATAATTAAGAGGCCGCTAATGATAGAACAGTGTAAAATTAAGATTTAATAGACCGCCAATGATAGGACAGTGTAAAATTAATAATTTAGAAGACCGCCGATGATAGAACAGTGTAAAATTAAGAATTTAGAAGACCGCTGATGATAGCACAGTGTAGAATTAAGAATTTAGAGACTGCAGATGATAGAGCAGTGTAAAATTGGCCAAAAGCACAACAATTTTAACAAGGGAGAATTGGCCAAAATTAACTAAACAAATAAAAAATAGCCAGACATGTGACTAAAAAAAAGCAGATCTCACTACAAACTCTACTCTTCCCTTGGCCCCGGTCATCCGATGTGCTTCTTGTAAGTCCAGGCTGTCATGGCCACGATCCCTGGAGCTTTGTCATCACACCTAGGCTTCCACTACAATACTCCAGAGAGCGGCACTGAGGAAGGGGACCTATGGATGACAGCTCAGTTCAAGATACGCAGCTATCTCTGCAGAACACCTTCCCCTCTATGTTATTGAGAGGGGGAGAGGGGGAGGTGTTCTGTATGTAGGCAGGTGGATGTAAAGTGTTTTCATGTTTTGTTAAATTGTTGAATTATTCCCTAGTTAATACATGTAGGTTAAACTTGTGTAGTGTAATTGGAGTGTATTATACTGTTTGGTTGTAATGCCCAGGTGAGGTGGTACTCCCTGAGAAGTAAGGGTTAAAACTGAGGTCAGGTTTTCCCGGGCTTTTTGGGGAGGTACCGCCCTCTGCTGGAGCAAATACATAAAAAGGTAGGGAACAACTCAACAACTCAGGGATGCTGCTATTAGTTGGCCAGAGGTTCAGTTCCTGGTTTGCCCATCCATGGAACCTGTATGCTGCTCAGGATGTAATTACTACTGCTTCTTTTAACCACCCTTTGTGGGAGACCAGTCGTGGTTCGAGGAGTATGGACTTATGTGACTGATCAATGGACTGACAGACTTTAAAAAGACTTAATGTTTGACTACCTCATAGGACAAGGGCACTAGAAAAACATCTAAGCCTTGGTTCACAGATCCCTGCGTGTTTTCCATACCGCATTGAAATCGCACTGTGTTTGACACCCCAAAAGGATCGCAAATGCAGTGCGGTTTGCCCGCACCAGATCGCATGGTGCAAAATGACCATGCAATGCGGTTGCGGTGTGGCTACAAAAAAAAATTGCCTGCACTTTTTGGTGCGATGCTTTGCGATTTGAGCCCATTAAAAATGAATGGGCTCAAATCATACCGCACTGAATCTCATGTGAATTGCACAGGAATGCTGTGTTGTTCCTGTGCGATTCACATGCGAATTATAGTGTGGACCATGGCTAAAGGGGCACCAGAAAATATCTAATGAGCACTAAGAATTTGAACAGGAATGTGTGTTAGAAATATCTATGTTGAGCTGTTCATTTGTTATGCTTAAAGAACTATGTTTATATATATATATACATATAGTATATATATATATATATATATATATATATATATATATATATATATACACATATATGTTGCCTGGTCTGAAGTCACTTCAGAATAATTTTAAAGGGGTGCATGCATGGCGTATCTCAGAACAAGGTTCTACTGGGGACAAGACGAGGTAGAGAAGATGTGGTACAAGTGTAGTGAGTTATTTGGAGGAGGCTATATTGCTGTTGCGAACGACTGCAGTATTAGTGTAGAATGCATAAGCAGCCAGCCAGTCAGGAAGCTGTGTTAATTGGCATAGAGTGATGGAAGGCCCTGGGTAGTGAAGGAGCTTAGGTGCTTAGACCCCTTCCCTTGAGATCGGAACCCCAATACTAGGATTCAAGCGTAATATACAGATCAATGTCACTGGTATGAGGTGAGGGGCAACTGGGATGGTGGAGAACTGTGTAAGCACCGGCTCAGAAATGCTGCACAACAAAAAAAGCACTATGAAGTGTTTTAAGAAAAAACGTTGTCTGTAGCATACAAGGTAGAGTTACAGAAACCACAGAGGCCACAGATTTCAAGAAGTTAAATTATGTCTGTATGGAGAAAGTATCGGTTTTAAGATGGAGTGGTGCCAAACTCTCACATACACCCAGTGGAGTGACTGGCCTCAGGTAATACACTTAGATGAAACAAACATAAGTTGTACCTGTTTATCTGCAGTCTTCTCTTCTCTACATCCGTTCAAAGTCCAGAATTTATACAGCTTGTTTGAGCTTTCAGAAAGCAGGGAGCGGGGAGCTGGGCTTACACACTAAAGAGCTCAGTGTAGAGACCTGAGAGCTACCCCCCCCCCCCTTTCACACAGCACACAGGAACAGAACTGAGGCTATCACTCACAGACTGTGTGCTGGAGCTCCCTCCCCTGTCACCTTTTTTCTCTTGGTGTAAGGAAAAAAGTCAGATAGCAGAGGATTGAGGCAGCAGAGAGAAGTGACTCTTAGTGCTCTGGATACATACATACCTACATAAGTTGTGCCTATTCATCTGCAGTATTTTTTCTCTGCATCTGCTCAAAGTGCTGAATTATAAAGCATGTAAGAGAGTTCAGAAAAAAAGGGGGTGGAGAAATAAAGTCACACTCTGCAGAGCTCAGTGCAGAGAGCTCTGAGAGCTGATTGGAGGGAAGAAACACCCCCTCCACACAGGAACAGAGCTGAGGCTGTCAATCAGCTGGAGCTCCCTCCCCTGTCACCTTTTTTCTCTTGGTGTCAGGAAAACTTGTCAGAAGTGACTCGTGCAGATAGCAGAGGATTTAGGCAGCAGAGAGAAGTGACACTAAAGCCTCGTACACACGGTTCAATGGTCGTACGACCGAACGGACCAAATCGTATGTTGGCTGTTGTATCTAGCATACTGACATGCACTACACGATCGTACGACCACAGAAAGAACGTTCAGGTGCATGTAATTAGCATCCGGCCGTTCCTGACTTCTGAACATGCGTGTTTTGCACAATACAACTTGTTGTACCAACTTCTCTGTACACACGATACAACGGTCGTAAGACCGCTTGTTGGTACGACCAAGTTTTCTAGCTTGCTCATACAACTCCCGTTGTACGACCGTCGTATGTTCGGCTGTTCTAAACGCGCGTACGAACGATCGATTTTGCATACAACGGTTGTTCATACGACATGTTGTGTACGATCGCCGTCCCGTGTGTACGAGGCTTTAGTCCTCTGGATTGAGACAAGCACACACTATAGAGGGATATGCTTTGTTCATATTTCATGTCTGAGGTTTACAACCACTTTAACTAAGAGCATCAGCCCGCCTCTATGGGGCACTAGCAAGCGCTTTCTCCCCGTCCCCCTATGGGCACCGCCCACATGTACAGTAGTCCTATTCTATACAGGGGTAGGCAATAGGGTTGCCACCTGTCCGGGATTCACCCGGACAGTTCGGGTTTTGAATCCTGTATCCAGGTTTCAGGCAAACTGAAACCTGGACATGTTATTCAGACCTGTGGCTCCCCAAATAACCAAGATAGTCATACACAAATCTGTCGCCATCCGGGAGCTGTAGACGGCTGTCTGGGGGCAGGTTTGGCATCACTGGTGGGGCACGGTGATGATGTCAGCAAGAGCAATTTAGCTACACTGACGGTTCGCTGTGGCACGCTATGCGCACCGCATTACTACTCTCCTTGGGGCACCTAAAGGTGTCCCAGGCCGCTAAAGTGTTCGGGTTTGGCTTGAAGAAAAGGTGGCAACCCTAGTAGGCAACCTGCGGCCCTCCAGCTGTTGTAGAACTACATTTCCCATGAGGCATTGCAAGGCTGACGGGCACAATTTCTCCCAGATGCATGATGGGACTTGTAGTTTTGCAACAGCTGGAGGGCTGCAGGTTGCCTACCCCTGATTCTATTTATGGTGAGCACTGTCACCCTAGGACCGGAAGCACGTTCTTGGCAGAATCACCAGGTGAACATAAAGGAAAAATACCCGAAGAAAGGAAACTAATGCAGCTGCCACATCTAAAGACTGATAGGCTGCAATATGTTCCATTTGAGTTCTTGGGTTAGGAGATGCTTGCTGTAGATACAGAGTCCTTTATGCTGAAAACAGGAACACATGACTCTCTAGTTTTGAAGGAACCACAATGAGCAGCTGGAAGGGTCGTTGTACAGCCTGCAAGCTGGAGAAAACCCAACCCTGCTTCAGCCACAAAGTCCAACCCACCAATCACAAGGTCTTTAAAATCGTTCTGGTTTTCCTAGTTATCAGTATTTGATCCCGGAGGAAGTCTCGGAGAGCCATGAACTATCTCAAGGTCTTTTTCTTGGTTCTCGTGGTCGTCACCTGGAGGGGCAGTAAGTCGGGAACTCGTCACATATTAGGAGATGGGTCATCAGATGTGTGATTCAGGGTTATCAGATTGGAAAGGTTTAAGTCTTGGACAGATGACATTGTAGAGATCTTTCCATATTCTGAGATTCTTGGAGGAGCGGAGGTCTACCTAGGGTTGCCACCTCATCCCTTTAATCCAGGACACATATGAATTACACAGGTTGTTCTGTGACTGATTAAAGTGGTAATTAAATTAAATTAGCCTCAGAACCTGGGTAATTCACAAGTGTTCGGGTTTAAAGGGATGAGGTGGCAGCCCTAGAGCCTCGTACACACGGGACGACGATCGTATACAACAGGTCGTACTAGGGTTGCCACATCATCCCTTTAATCCAGGACACATATGAATAACACAGGTTGTTCTGAGGCTAATTTAATGCAGACGAGGCACCAAGTGAGTTTAATTACCACCTTAATCAGCCACAGAAGTGTAATTCATATGTCTCCTGGATTAAAGGGATGACGTGGCAACCCTAGGTCGTACTAACGACCATTGTATGCGAAATCGATCGTTCGTATGCGTGATTAGAACAGCCGACATACGACGGTCGTACAACGGAAGTTGTATGAGCAAACTAGAAAACTTGGTCGTATCAACAAGCGGTAGAGTTGCCACCTCATCCCTTTAAACCTGAACACACATTAATTACACAGGTTGTTCTGATGCTAATTTTATGCACATAAGGCACCACATGAGTTTAACCACTTCCTTACCGGGCACTTAAACCCCCCTCCTGCCCAGACCAATTTTTGGCTTTCAGCGCTGTCGCATTTTGAATGACAATTGCGCGGTCGTGCGACGTTGTACCCAAATAAAATTTGCGTCCTTTTTTCCCACAAATAGAGCTTTCTTTTGGTGGTATTTGATCCCCTCTGCGTCATTTCTGATCGCCGCTATAAACAAATAATGAGCGACAATTTTGCAAAAAAGAACAATATTTTTTACTTTTTGCTAAAGTACAAATCCATTAAAAAAAATATTCATCAGTTTTGGCCGATATATATTCTTCTACATATTTTTGGTAAAAAAAAAAATCGCAAACGGCGTATATTGATTGGTTTGCGCAAAAGTTATCGCGTCTACAAACTGGGAATTGATTTATGGCGTTTTTATTATTTTTTTTTTTTTTACTAGTAATGGCGGCGATCTGCGATTTTTATCGGGACTGCGATATTGGGGCGGAAATGTCAGACATTTTTTACACATTTTTGGGACCAATGACATTTATACAGCGATCAGAAATTTAAATGTCCACTGATTACTGTGTAAATGTCATTGGCAGTGAAGGGGTTAACCAGCAGGGGGCAGTGAAGGGGTTAAATATGTTCCCTGGGTGTGTTCTAACTGTGGGGGGTGGGGTGGCCGGGACATAACAGATCTAACTGATCCCAGTGACAAGGATCAGTAGATCTGCTATGTCCCCTGTCATAGAACGGGGAACCGCCGTGTTTACAACGGCGGTTCCCCGTTCTGAGGCTCCTAAAACTGATCGGCGGGTCTCGGGCGGACATCGAGTCCGCCCGGCCCACGGGCACGCGCCGCCGCTGCCGCGCCTGGAGCGTGCGCAGTGGAGGACGTCCATGGACGTCCTCCGGGCATTTCAGGTCCACGCTGGAGCCGTACTTCGGCAATAGCGCGGACCTGGAGTGGTTAATTACCACCTTAATCAGCCACAGAACAACCTGTGTAATTAATGTGTGTTCGGGTTTAAAAGGATGAGGGGGCAACCCTAACAAGCGCTCATACGACCATTGTATCGTGTGTACAGAGCAGTTGGTACAACAAGTTGTATTGTGCAAAACACCCATGCTCCGAAGTCAGGAACGGCCGGATGCTAATTACATTCACCTGAACTTTCTTTCTGTGGTCGTACGATCGTGTAGTGCAGTCAGTATGCAAGTTACATTATGCAACATACGATTTGAGACGATCGTACGTACGATCGTCGTTCCATGTGTACGAGGCTTTAGTCTACCTATGGGGTGTAAACTTTATACGCAGATAGTGGTCAGCAGTCCCTTATCCTTGGAAATGCCCCATCTTTAGCTGGTGTCATCCCTGGAATGCCATCAAACCATATACTAAGAATCTTATTTTTTATGTCAGTGAAAATTTGAATACGGCGGCTATGGTTTTTGGGGTTTTTGTCGTGAACAATTTGTTGGCGGGCAACATTAATATGTAACTCCAGTTATGCTGAGAAAAGAACATGTTACCCTATCTACTGAGAGAAGGACTGTTCAGATGATGTAGGAGTGGATCAGAAACAGCTTGGAGACAGAGTTGTCAAACAGGGTGCACATGAAGTTGGTACAATACGGGCGCACTAGAGGGCATGGGTACTGGGTGAACACTTGGAATCACTGAACGCACTGGAGTCACAATATGACACAGGAACTAGAGATGCATTTGGAGTCACTAAAAGCACTGGAGTCACTAGATAGGGTTGCCACCTCATCCCTTTAAACCCGAACACATGTGAATTACACAGGTTGTTCTGTGGCTGATTAAGGTGTTGATTAATCTCATTTGGTGTCTTATCTGCATTAAATTAGCCTCAGAACAACCTGTGTAATTCATATGTGTTTGGGTTTAAGGCCTCATACACACGGACGTTTCTAAAAAAATAAACAAAACGTCGGGCCCGACGTCAAGGAAAAAAAGTCGGCGTCTTTCGGCGTTATGCATTGGCGTTTTTGAGCGTTAGTAAGCGTCGGCATCAATAGGCGTTTTTTTTAAAAAAATCATCCCTCTGCTATTTTTCAACCTAAAAACGTCGGCGTCAAAAAACGCCGGAAAACGCCGGTATAATAATAGGTGGCATATGTTGGCGTTTGTTGGCATATTGTGGCGTCGGCGTCAAAAAATGCCAAAACGTTACAGCCTCAGAACGCGATGGCTGTGGGTTCTAGTTTCAGCTCACTAACGCCGACGTTTTTATGGGGCCATTGACTAACATGGAGAGCTGCAAAAAATGCCAGAAAACGTCCGTGTGTATGAGGCCTAAAGGGATAAGGAGGCAACTCTATCCCTAGATGATACAGGGACTAAAGGCACCATGGGAGTTACTGAGTGCACTGGCACCACTAGATCAGTGTTTCTCAACTCCACTCCTTAAGGCGTCCCAACTAGGGTTGCCACATCATCCCTTTAATCCAGGACACATATGAATTACACAGGTTGTTCTGTGGCTGATTAAGGTGGTAATTAAACTCACTTGGTGCCTTTATCTGCATTAAATTAGCCTCAGAACAACCTGTGTAATTCATATGTGTCCTGGATTAAAGGGATGATGTGGCAACCCTAGCCCCAACAGGTCATGTTTTCAGGATTTCCCTCGGATGAAACGGTTGTGGTAATTACTAAGGCAGCAAAACTGATAAAATCACCTGTGAAAATAATGGGGAGCCTGAAAACATGACCTGTTGGGGCGCCTTGAGAACTGGAGTTGAGAAACACTGCACTAGATGATACAGGGAATGGAGGCATACTTGGGTGTACTGGGTAGGGTTGCCACATCATTCCTTTAATCCAGGACACCTATGAATTACACAGGTTGTTCTGAGGCTAATTTAATGCAGATGAGGCACCAAGTGAGTTTAATTACCACCTTAATCATCCACAGAACCTGTGTAATTAGTATGTGTCCTGGATTAAAGGGATGGTGTGGCAACCCCTAGTACTGGGGTCACTAGACGGTACAGGGACTGGAAGTACAATGGGAGTCACTGGGCACACTGGAGCCACTAGATGACATGGGGACTGGAGGTGCTGTTGGAGTCAATGGGCCCACGCCCACTATGGTCACTAGATGACTTAGGGAGTGGAGGTGCATTTGGAGTCACTGGGTGCACAGGAGTCGCTAGATGATACAGGGATTGGAGGTGCTCTTGGAGTCATTGAGCCCACTAGAGTCACTAGATGACATAGGGACTGGATGTGCATTTGGAGTCACTAGACCCACTAGGGCCACTAGATGACATGCAGACTGGAGGTGCACTTGGGGTTACTGGGGACATTTTGGTCACTAGATGACACAGGGACTGGAGGTGCATTTGAAATCACTGGGTGCACTGGAGTCACTAGATGACAGGGACTGGAAGTGCATTGTGAGTCACTGGGCATACTGGAGCCACTAGAGGATATGGGAACTGGAGGTGCTCTTGGAATCATTGGGCCCACTAAGGTCACTAGATGACATAAGGACTGGATGTGCACTTGGAGTCACTAGGTCTACTAGGGCCAATAGATGACATGTGGACAGGAGGTGCACTTGGAGTCACTAGGCGCACTGGGGCTACTAGATGACATGTGGACTGGAGGTGCTGTTGGAGTCAGTGGGCCCGCGCCTACTGGGGTCACTAGATGACTCAGGGAGTGGAGGTACACTGGAGTAACTAGATGATATGGGAAATGGAGGCGCATTTGGAGTTACTAGATGATACATGGACTGGAGGTGTACTGGGAGTCACTGGGCATACTGGAGCCACTAGAGGATATGGGAACTGGAGATGCCCTTGGAATCATTGGGCCCACTAATGTCACTAGATGACATAGGGACTGGAGGCACTGTTGGAGTCAATGTGCCCGCGCCCACTGGGGTCACTAGATGAGTCAGGGAGTGGAGGTGCACTGGAGTCACTAGATGACTTGGGAAATGGTGGCGCATTTGGAGTCATTAGGTGCACTGTAGTCACTAGATGATACAGGGACTGGAGGTGCACTGGGAGTCACTGGGCATACTGGAGCCACTAGAGGATATGGGAACTGGAGGTGCTCTTGGAATCATTGGGCCCACTAAGGTCACTAAATGATAGGGACTGGATGTGCACTTGGAGTCACTAGGTCTACTGGGGCCACTAGATGACATGTGGACTGGAGGTGCACTTGGGGTTACTGGGGCATTTTGGTCACTAGATGACACAGAGACTGGAGGTGCAACGGAAGTCATGGGCCATACTGGAGCCACTAGAGGACATGGGGACTGGAGGCACTCTTGGAGTGCCTGGACCCACTAGGGCCACTAGATGACATGTGGACTGGAGGTGCACTTGGGGTTACTGGGGACATTTTGGTCACTAGATGACACAGAGACTGGAGGTGCAATGGAAGTCACTGGCCATACTGGAGCCACTAGAGGACATGGGGACTGGAGGCACTCTTGGAGTGCCTGGACCCACTAGGGCCACTAGATTACATGTGGACTGGAGGTGCACTTGGGGTTACTGGGGACATTTTGGTCACTAGATGACTAGATTGAATCCCAACCACGACACTACCTGCCTGGAGTTTGCATGTTCTCCCTGTGCCTGAGTGGGTTTCCTCCGGGTACTCCGATTTCCTCCCACACTCCAAAGACATGCAGGTAGGGTAGTTGGATCCTGTCTAAATTGTCCCTAGTATATGCGAGTTAGGGACCTTTTAGATTGTAAGCTCCTTGAGGGTAGGGACTGATGTGAATGCACAATGTATATGTAAAGTGTTGCGTAAAATTGCGCTATATAAATACCTGAAATTAATAAAAAATAAATTATTCCTGCCTGTGATCTACAAATTCAATGTAGACTGTACACTGTTATATTGGGCTTCTGCATTGTTGATATGTTACCACTAGATGGCGACATCACACTGCACAAATTATGAAAAAGGTCCTTTTTTTTTTTGGCCCATGTCACTTTGGAACATCATAGGGCCAAAAAAACCCCTGTCAATTTCCTTGCGTCAAACTTTAACACGCATTACGCTTTCGTACCAGACCAAAAAAAACAGACATGTACCATTTATTTTTCAATGCTGCGCCACAATGCACGGTAGTTACTGCATGGCGTGGTGCGCTATTTGTGGGTCAGAGGCGCGTTGGGTTGTTGTTAAAATCTGTCTGTTCTCCCTCTCCACCAGGTGATGGCGCCCCTCCCGCGATCTGGGGCTGCGACAGTTTCCTCGGTTATTGCCGCTTGGCCTGTTTTGTTCACGAGTCCTCCGTAGGGCAGAAGGAGTGCGCCGAGGGAATGCTGTAAGTGATCTCTGCCATACATATAGCACCAAAAATGTCCACGTTTTGCATGCCCAGGAACGCCCACTCCTCCAGACTGACCCCCACCAGTGTTGCCAACCTCCCGCAGCGTTTTTTACTGGCAAATCATGGAAATTCTTACTGGCAGAGCACTTTTTTTTTACTGGCAACCTTAAAAATAACAGAACTCCTATTAAAAACTAAGACAATTAATATTTAAACACAACATGGAAACACTGACAATACCCATATCAAATAGTTTGCCTGGTTTACACTTAAAAAGTCAGCACAGCATGACAAATTATCAGACCCTGATATTTATAGACAGTTCTAAAAATCACTGATTTTTACAAACTGTCAGTAAATTTACTGGCGGTTGCCAACACTGACCCCCACCCATCAAGGCATTTGGATATTTGCATAACTCCTCCCAAGAGCCAGCCCACTGCTTGCATCAGGACTTGAGAGGGTGCTGTGATGTCTTCAGGAAGCCCCTCCCACCGGCCAGCCTGCATTGCATAGAGAAGCACAGAGACCCAGTAATGATGTCATTGGATCTAAAATAAGGCGTGGGTAATTTCCTCTCACATCCTCTTGCGTCTCCAGGGCTGGAAATGAAAGGAAATCTCCCCAATAGGACAAAGACAGAAAAAAATAACCCGACAAGGTTCTCACCTTTTATTTGCTCTATACAAGACTGACACAATGGGGTTGATTTACTAAAGCTTGAAAGTGCAAAATTTGGTGCAGCTCCACACAGAAACCAATCAGCTTCAAGGTTTTATTGTCAAAGCTTGATTGAACAAGCTGAGGTTAGAAGCTGATTGGCTAGCATGCACCGGTTTTTGCACTCTCCAGCTTTAGTAAATCAACCCCAATGTGTTGTCTACATAGGCATGCGCACATAGGGTGGCAGGTGTGCCTGGGCACACCCTAATCACCCTGTACTGTGCAGAATCCACCAGCTGCGTGGCTGCAGAGAAAGGGACGGGAGAATCTCTGTCCTCAGTCCCTTTCTCTGCCCCAAAAGTGAGACATCAGAGGTCTGTTTAGACCCCTGATATTTCACCAAAGCCC
>BLSH010042629.1:31520-71718 GCA_018402905.1 Glandirana rugosa
AAAGCCCCCCCCCCCCCCCCAACAGGGCTCCTAAATAAAATTGTATAAAAATATATATATATATATAATATTGTAAAAGATTATAAAAAAAACAAAATTGTAAAAAAATAAAATAAAATGAGAATAAACTACTGACACGGATCTCTGCCCTTCTGACATATAGACACTCATGTGTGTTTGCGCTTTGTGATGCCACCCTAATCCCAGGGGTAGGCAACCTGCGGCCCTCCAGCTGTTGCAAAACTACAAGTCCCATCATGCCTCTGGGAGTAATTGTGCCCATCAGCCTTGCAATGCCTCATGGGAAATGTAGTTCTACAACAGCTGGAGGGCCGCAGGTTGCCTACCCCTGCGCCCAATGCAATAGGCTGCGCGCACCTATGGTTGTCTATACATTCCATGCATGTCCACATGGGAGAGGTGCAAAGATTAATAAAAGGAAAAGCACCCGGGTGAGGTAGGAGAGCTGTGATCTGATGCCCCGGGGTCCCCCCATCTTGTGGTTGGAAAGGTGACTTGGTATTTGTGAGCTTCCATCGGTCATAGTGTGGTTGGGGCCCTTTGCTGTGCGCAATAGGAAGAAATGCAACAATGTCTGTAGTTCAGGAGATGCTGTTTATTGGCTAATTACAGTGAGGGGAAAAAGTATTTGCTCCCCTGCTGATTTTGTAGGTTTGCCCACTGATAAAGAAACGATCAGTCTATAATTTTATTGGTCGGTTTATTTTACCAGTGAGAGACGGAATAACCACAAAAATATCCAGAAAAACGCATTTCAAAAAAGTCATAAATTGATTTGCATTTTAATGAGTGAAAAGTATTTGACCCCTTCACAAAACATGACTTAGTAGTTGGTGGCGAAACCCTTGTTGGCAATCAGAGGTCAGACGTTTCTTGTAGTTGGGGCCACCAGGTTTGCAGACATCTCAGGAGGGATTTTGTCCACTCCTCTTTGCAGATCTAAAAGTCATTAAGGTTTTGAGGCCGACGTTTGATAACTCGAAGCTTCAGCTCCCTCCACATATTTTCTATGGGATTAAGGTCTGGAGACTGGCTAGGCCACACAGCACCTTAACCACTTGCCGACCGCCGATCGGCATCTGACGGCGACAGAGTGGCTCTGTAAGGCAAAACGCCATCATACGACGGCGGCTGCCAGATCGCGCACAGTGAGCGCGCGCGCTGCCGGAGGCGCGCCCGCGCACTCACTGTGTCCGGGGAGGGCCAGGGAGCGGGTGCGGTGGAGTCTATCTCCGCCAGCCACCCGCGATGCCCCCCCCCCCCGGAGTGAAAGAACGGAGGTCCATGTAAGTAAACACAGACCTCCGTTCTGTGAGAGGGGGAAGGGCTGTGATCGCTTCCCTTCTCCTGTTAGGGCAGCCCCCTCACAGTTAGAACGCCCAGGGAACACAGTTAACCCTTAGAGCGCCCCCTGCAGGTTAACCCCTTCACTGCCAATGACATTTACACAGTAATCAATGCATTTTTATAGCACTGATCGCTGTATAAATGCCAATGGTCCCAAAAAAGTGTCAAAATGTTCCGACATGTCCGCCCCAATATCGCAGTACCGCTAAAAATCGCAGATCGCCGCCATTATTAGTAAAAAATAAAAAAATTATAAAAACCCCAAAAATGAATTCTCATCATCCGTAAACGCGACCACTTTTGCGCAAACCAATCAATAAACGCTGATTGCTATTTTTTTTATCACAAATATGAGGAAGAATATAAATCGGCCAAAACCAATGAAAAAAAATTTTTTTGGATTTTTTTTTTTGGATTTGTATTTTAGCAAAAAGTAAGAAATTTGGGTTTTTTTGCAAAATTGTCGCTCTTCTTTTGTTTATAGCGGCGATCAGAAATGACGCAGCGGTGATCAAATACCACCAAAAGAAAGCTCTATTTGTGGGGAAAAAAAAGGACGCAAATTTCGTTTGGGTACAACGTCGCACGACCGCGCAATTGTCAGTTAAAGCGACGCAGTGCCGAATTGCAAAAAGTGCTCTGGTCCTAAAGTGTGAAATCCTTCCGGGGCTGAAGTGGTTAATGTGCTTCTTCTTGAGCCATTTCTTTGTTGTCTTGGCCGTGTGTTTTGGGTCATTGTCATGCTGGAATACCCATCCACAACCCATTTTCATTGCCCTGGAGGAGGAAAGGAGGTTCTCACCCAAGATTTGATGGTAAATGGCCCCGTCCATCATCCCTTTGATGCGGTGAAGTTGTCCCCTTTGCAGAAAAACCCAAAGCATAATGTTTCCACCTCCATGTATGACGGTGGGGATGGTGTTCTTGGGGTCATAGGCAGCATTCCTCCTCCTCCAAACATGGAGAGTTGAGTTGATGCCAAAGAGCTCGATTTTGGTCTCCTCTGCCCACAGCACTCACCCAGTTCTCCTCTGAATTATTCAGCTGTTCATCAGCCAACTTCAGACGAGCTGTACCATGTGCTTTCCTGAGCAGGGGGACCTTGCGGGGGCTGCAGGATTATAACTTTTTTGAAATGCGTTTTTCTGGGTATTTTTGTTGTTGTTCTGTCTCTCTAAAATAAACCGACCATAAAAATTATAGACTGATCGTTTCTTTGTCAGTGGGCAAACCTACAAAATCATCAGGGGGTCAATACTTTTTCTCCTCACTGTACATGAATTATACATTTAAAGCTTTCAGGACCCCTTCCTCAAGCTTTATTCATTATATAAATAGAATGGGAAGAGATCTAAGTGGTCATGAAGCTTTTATCTTTAACCGCTTCAGCCCCAGAAGATTTACCCCCCTCCCCCCCTTCCAGACCAGGCCATTTTTTGCGATCCGGCACTGCATCACTTTAACTGACAATTGCGCGGTCGTGCGACGTTGTACCCAAATAGAATTGATGTCTTTTTCCCCCCCACAAATAGAGCTTTCTTTTGGTGGTATTTGATTTGATCACCTCTGCGGTGTTTATTTTTTGCACTGTAAACAAAGTGCGACAATTTTGAAAAACAAAAAAAAAACATTCTTTTTTACTTTCTGCTATAATCAATATCCAATAAAAAATGTAGAAAAAAACCTAATTTCTTCATCAGTTTAGGCCGATATGTATTCTGCTACGTATTTTTGGTAAAAAAAAAAAAACCCAATAAGCGTATATTGATTGGTTTGCGCAAAAGTTATAGTGTTTACGAACTATGGGATTAGATTTCTTTATTTTTATTTTTTTACTAGTAATGGCGGTGATCAGCCGCTTATAGCGTGACTGCGATATTGCGGTGGACAAATCGGAAACCTAACTTACACTTTTTGGGAACCAGTGACACATACAGTGATCAGTGCTAAAAAAAATATGCACTGTCACTGTACTAAAAACACTGTCAGGAAAGGGATTAACATCAGGGGCGATCAAAGGGTTAACTATGTTCCCTGGGAGTGCTTTCTAACTGTGTGTGGGGGGGGGGGGGAGGTGCTTTGACTGTGGAAAGACAGAGATCCGTGTTCCTGCTTAGCAGAAATACAAGATCTCCATCCTCCCCTCTCACAGAATGGCGGTCTGCCTTGTTTACATAAGCAGACCGCCGTTCTGCCTCTCTGGAGAACGGTCACGGGGTGCCAGCGAACATCGGGTTCACTGAACCCACTGATTGGCTCTTGCTGTGTTCAATCACAGCGGGAGCAGGCCAGCGGCGCAGACTCGGTACTAGAAATCACCTACAGGTACATGATTTCACCCAGGAGGGCCACCCTGCTGCTGTATATCTGCGTGGGGCGGTCATGAAGTGGTTAATAACATTAGACTATAAATTGTATCACTTAACCGCTTGCTGGCCTTATACTGTACCTATATGGTGGCAAGGCGGCCCCCCTGTGCAGAATCGCATACCTGTACGTGATCCTGCACTTCCGGGTCTGACGCGCGCACGCACAGTGTCCACTGGGACCCGCCGATCGGTCCCGAGAGAGGCAGAACAGTGGTCTGTTAGTAGGGAAGGTAGTGATCCTGTGCTTCTGCTAAGCAGGAACACGGATCTCTGCCTTCCCACAATAAAAACACATCCCCCCAGTAAGTAAGCACTCCCTAGGGACACAGTTAACCCTTTGATCAGCCCTGATGTTAACCCCTTCAGAGCCAGTGTTATTAGTACAGTGACCGTGCAAATTTTTAGCACTGATCACTGTATTGGTGTCACTGGTTCTCAAAAAGTGTCAGTTAGTGTCTGAATGTCCCCCGCAATATCGCAGCCCTGCTATGACAAATTTCACACGGAGGGCAGTTTTCAGGCGTTTTAGCGCCAAAAAAATAACGCCTGAAAACTGCCTCCTAATCCACCCCAGAGTGAAAACCTGAGCGCTTTCACACTGGGGCGGTGCGCTTGCATGCCGCATCTTTGGGGCGGTGCGCTGAGCGGTGTGTACACCTCCACCGCCCCTGCCATTGAAATGAATGGCCAACACTTCGGAAGCGCCATACACTTTTAACCCCTTGTTAACCCCTTCTGGGGGGTTAAAAGCACCCCGCTAATGTCAGCAAAGTGCCACTATAACAGCGGTAAAGCGCCGCTAAAATTAGTGGCGCTTTACCGCTACCGCCCCCACGTGAAAGGGTTCTTAGTCATTGATCGCCGCCATTACTAGTAAAAAAAATAAACCTATCCCATTAGTTTGTAGACACTATAACTTTTGCGCAAACCAACCAATATACGCTCATTGGGATTTTCTTTTACCAAAAATATGTAGGAGAATACATGTCGGCCTAAACTGATGCAGAAATTTGATTTTTTACAATTTTTAAGTGGAGGCTTTATAGCAGAAAGTAAAAAAAATTTATATATTTTTTTCCAAAATTGTCGCTCTTTTTTTGTTTATAGCGCAAAAAATTAATACCACAGAGGTGATCAAATACCACCAAAAGAAAGCTCTATTTGTGGGAAAAAAAAGGACGCAAATTTAGTTTGGGTACAACGTCGCAGGACTGCGCAATTGTCAGTTAACCACTTAAGGACCGGAAGGATTTCCCACTTTAGGACCAGAGCCCTTTTTGCGATTCGGTACTGCGTCGATTTAACTGACAATTGCGCGGTCGTGCGACGTTGTACCCAAACAAAATTGACGTCCTTTTTCCCCCACAAATAGAGCTTTCTTTTGGTGGTATTTGATCCCCTCTGCGTCATTTCTGATCGCCGCTATAAACAAAAGAAGAGCGACCATTTTGAAAAAAAAAAAACAATATTTTTTACTTTTTGCTAAAATACAATTCCAAAAAAAATATAAAAAAACAAATTTATTCATTGGTTTTGGCCGATTTTATATTCTTCCTTATATTTGTGGTAAAATAAATTGTGATCGGCGTTTATTGATTGGTTTGTGCAAAAGTGGCCGCATTTACAAACCATGAGAACTCGTTTTTTACTTGTTTTGTTTTTTTTACTGGTAATGGCGGCAATCTGCGATTTTTAGCGGTACTGCGATATTGCGGCGGACATGTCGGACGTCTTTGACACTTTTTTGGGACCAATGACTTTTATACAGCGATCAGAAATTTAAATGTCCACGGATTACTGTATAAATGTCATTGGCAGGGAAGGGGTTAACCTGCAGGGGGTGATCTAGGGGGTAACAGTGTTCCCTAGGGGTGTTCTAACTGTGAGGGGGCTGGGCTGCCAGGGGCACCAGAGATCTAATTGATCCCAGTGACAGGAATCAGTAGATCCCTTACATGCCCGCTGACAGAGCGGGGAACCGGCGTGTTTACATCGGCGGTTCCCCGGTTTTCTCCTGCGCCAGGAGATCGCGGCTCACTGGCAGACATCGAGTCCACCCTGCCGGCGACGCGCTCCCGCCCACTAGCTGCGCACGAGTGACCCTCCGTTTATAGGCGGCGATATGCGTCAGTAAATGTACGCGAGGCGGTCAGGAACCGGTTAAAGTAACGCAGCGCCGTATCGCAAAAAATGGCCTGGCCATGAATGGGGGGGGGGTTAAATCCTTTGGAGATGAAGTGGTTAAAATTGAAACTCTAAGTAGACATGAAATACTGTACTGTACATCGCCTCTGTTAAACAATCCCCTTATTATGATAAAGAAAATAAAAGCAGGTGACTTAAAGTGATTGTAAAAAAAATCACCTTGTAAGACAAACTATTCAGTTTAAAAAAAGAAATAAAACGCAAAATATTTGTGTATGGATATAAATGAAAAAAAACATTTTATAAGTACCCCCCCCCCCCTTTTTTTTATAAGTGATCACATTTTCTCTGTTCTCAGCTGCATAAGAGCTGGGGGGAGGAGAAACTGCAGCACACTGAGCTTCCCAGTGAATGGCTGTGCAGCGGAGGGGCGTGCCAGGACAAGTCTTATCATTGGAGGAGAGCACACTGACTTCCCAACATAGCTAGAGGACTGTTCACGATATGCTCTCCTGCTTAGTGTGGTCAGTTTGTAATAGGAAAGCAGAGGGACTGGCAGGAACATCAGGGGTTTCACATAAAGGAAGCAATACAAAGAGAGCAGGAGACTTTCTCATACTCAAGTACATGGCGCAGCAGCCGCATATCAGGAATAAGGAATGCTGGGGTAACAAACGCTTTAATGCCAAGTCTGCTTTACCTGTAACCGCCATCCTTGTCTGCCAACAGGTGCTGCATTCCCAGTGTGTTGGGGAATTTCTGGTGAGGACTCTGGAGAAGAGCCGCTGTTTGATGAAAAGCAATGGATTTATGTGATTATGTCTGTGAAGTATGCGGATTTAATGTGTGGTTTTTAACTCTTCGTGTAGAACTAAGCCACCCCATTAAAAAGAATAATTTTGCATTGTGTGCCCCTAAAAGATGAACGGCTTGTTTCTTTTATTAACCACTTCAGTCAGGGGGCTGTTTTTTGGGTTCGTTGTTTACAAGTTAAAATAATTTTTTTTTTTTTTTGCTATAAAATTACTTAGATCCCACAAACCTTATATATATATATTTTTTTTTCTAACACCCTAGAGAATAAAATGGCGGTCATTGCAAAACTTTGTCACAGCGTATTTGCGCAGCGGGCTTCCAAGCGTGCTTTTTTTTTTTAATAAATTCAGTTTTTTAGTTAAATAAGAAAACAGTAACGTTTGGCCAATTTTTTTTTCCATATTGTGAAAGATAATGTTACGCCGAGTAAAATGATACCCAACATGTCATGCTTCAAAATTGCGTCCGCTCGCGGAATGGCGACAAACTTTGCAGCTTAAAAATCTCCATTGGTGACGTTTAAAAAAATTCTACAGGTTACCAGTTTTGCGTTACAGAGGAGGTCTGGTGCTAGAATTGTTGCTCTCGCTCTAACGATCGTGGCGATACCTCACATGTGTGGTTTGCACACCGTTTTCATATGTGGGCGGGACTTACGTATGCGTTTGCTTCTGCGCGCGAGCTCGCAAGGACGGAGCGCTTTCAATTTTTTTTTTTTTTTTAATTATTTATTTTACTTTTTATTTTTACACTTTTCTTTTTAAAAAAAAATTATCACTTTTATTCCTATTACATGAAATGTAAACATTCCTTGTAATAGAAAAAAGCATGACCGGTCCTCTTAAATATGAGATCCGGGGTCAAAAAGACCTCACGTCTCATTTACAGTAATATGCAAAAAAAATAAAATAAAATAAAAAAAAATGACAAAAACGGGCCCTTTAAGACCGTTGGGCGGACGTGACTTCTGACATCATTTCCGCCCTGCCGTATTCGGCTCTCGGACACTGGGGGGGACGGATCGGATTCGCCGCAAGATCACTTTTATCAGCGGCGGGAGAGGTGCCCCCCCGCCGTTTTCCGGTCATCTCCGCCGCTTACCGGACCCGCCGGCAGCGGCGGAGATGACCGGAAAACGGCGGGGGGGGGGGGCACCTCTCCCGCCGCTGATAAAAAGTGATCTTGCGCCGAACCCGCCGCTAAGACCACTTCTTATGAGACGCAGAATCGTCTGAAGAAAAAAACAATATCTGAATGGTGCCTACAGCTGCACCCACCATTCAGATATCACTTGTCAAAGGTGGCGACGTCATATGACGTCCGCCCAACGAGAAGTGGTTAAATATATGGGGGTGGTAAAAGCAGACGGCTGAGACTCAATATTACCACCCAACAATGCCTACCATATAGCCTGAGGGGGCTGCTCACATGCCACAACCATGTGTGTGGCAAATTTAACGTGGCATGTTGAGATTAAGTTCAATTCAATGGGGCTAAACGGCAAAAAAAAAGGCATTCAGGAGGCGGTAAGATCACCTTCTGAATGCATGATTGCTTTTCAGCAAGAGCATAGATGTGCGCAGCCTATTGCATCAGGGTGGGCACCACAAAGCGCAAACACACATAACTGTGTATATATGTCAGAAGGGCAGCGATGGGTGTCCATAGTTTATTTTTATTTAATTTTTTTATTTTTTTTCAATTTTGTTTTTTTATTATTTTTTTTTACCCCCTGCTGGGGGCTTTGGTGAAATATCAGGGGTCTAAACAGACCTCTGATGGTTCACTTTTGAGACAGAGAAAGGGACGGCGGACAGAGATTCCCCCGTCCCTTTCTCTGCAGCTAGGCAGCAGGGAGAATCTGCACAGTACAGGGTGATTAGGGTGTGCCCAGGCACACCTGCCACCCTATGTGTGCACACGTCTATGAGCAACAGTGAACTTAGCCTTGGTCTGTTAAATATGCCATTGGAAGTGTTTTGTTATACAGTATCTATTCCATATACAGTACTGCTGATTGGGGGGTGCCACCAGGCCTCCTGTAGGGGGCCCGGACAGAACAATGCACTATGTCTCCCCCTCCAGCAGCTGAAATCTGACCCCCCCCCCCCCACTGGTTTTCAGCTGCTGGGGGGGGAGACACAGATACAGCGCATTGTTCTGCAATTGTCCTCTCGCCCCTCCACACTGATTTCCCCCCCCCCCGCCTGTGCTGCCTACATCTGATGCCCCCGTGTGTGCCTGTGCCCCCCTTGTCTCCCCACAACACCGCCGGCTTCCCTCTCCCACCAGCTGCTGCGGATAGAGAGGGGCGGAAGGGGCCAGTAAATATGTAATTTACCGGCCCCTTCTTTTTCTGATTTGGATACAGTGGAGCTGATTTACTAAAACTGGAGTACACAGAATCCGGTGCAGCTGTGCATGGTAGCCAATCAGCTTCTAACTTAAGCTTTTTCGATAAAACTTTGACAATAAAACCTGGAAGCTGATTGGTTACTATGCAAAGCTGCACCAGATTTTGCACTCTCCAATTTTATTAAATAAATCCCCAGTGAGTGATCGGTACAGATCGCTCCTGTGTCCATTCAGAACTGAGCATAGTAAGTGATCGGTACAGATCGCTCCTGTTTCCATTCAGAACTGAGCATAGTAAGTGATCGGTACAGATCGCTCCTGTTTCCATTCAGAACTGAGCATAGTAAGTGATCAGTACAGATCACTCCTGTGTCCATTCAGAACTGAGCATAGTAAGTGATCAGTACAGATCGCTCCTGTGTCCATTCAGAACTGAGCATAGTAAGTGATCAGTACAGATCGCTCCTGTGTCCATTCAGAACTGAGCATAGTAAGTGATCAGTACAGAACGCTCCTGTGTCCATTCAGAACTGAGCATAGTAAATGGCGTTTACTATGCTTCAGTTTATGAATGGACAGGAGCCTCTGTGTCCTGTCCATTAATCTTCAGTTCAACCGAGGCTGCAGAGAAAGGAACTGAAGAATCTGCGTCCTCAATTCCTTTCCATGCCTCAAAGGAGAAATGTTAGGGGTCTGCTTAGACCCCTGATATTTCAGCCAGCCCCCCTCAAAAGCGTTGTAGGAAAAAAAAATTGTAAAATCTAATTTTAAAAAAACGTAAAAGATAAAAGGTAACTTTTAGAATTGTAAAAAAAAGTTTTAAAAATGTGGAAATCGGTAGTTAGGCTGTACGAGGCTCCCTGTACACCTATAATGTAAGCTGATCACTTCCTGTGCTGCACTACATACAGCGCCTAGAAAAAGTATTCATACCCCTTGACATTTTCCATGCTTTGTCATGTTACAACCAAAAACGTAAATGTATTTTATTGGGATTTTATGTGATGGACCGACACAAAGTGGCACAGAATTGTGAAGTGGAAGGAAAATGATAAATGGTTTTCAACATTTTTTACAAATAAATCTGTGAAAAGTGTGGGGGGCATTTGTATGGCGCCCCCCTGAGTCAATACTTTGTAGAACCGCCTTTCTCTGTAATTACAGCTGCAAGTCTTTTTGGGGAAGTCTCTACCAGCTTTGCCCATCTAGAGAGGACATTTTTGCCCATTCTGTGCAGAATACCCCAAGCTCTGTAAGATTGGATGGAGAACGTCTGTGAACAGCAATTTTCAAGTCTTGCCACAGATTCTCAATTGGGATTAAGGTCTGGACTGTGATTGGGCCATTCTAACACATGAATATGCTTTGATCTAAACCATTCCATTGTAGCTCTGGCTGTATGTTTAGGGTCGTTGTCCTGCTGGAAGGTGAACCTCCGCCCCCAGTCTCAAGTCTTCTGCAGACTCTAGCAGCTTTTCTTATAACATTTCCCTGTATTTGGCTCCATCCATCTTCCCATCAACTCTGACCAGCTTCCCTGTCCCTGCTGAAGAAAAGCATCCCCACAACATAATGCTGCCACCACCATGTTTCACGGTGGGGGTGGTGTGTTCAGGGTGATGTGCAGTGTTAGTTTTCCGCCACACATAGCGTTTTGCTTTTAGACCAAAAAGATCAATTTTGGTCTCATCTGAGCAGAGCCCCTTCTTCCACATGTTGGCTGCGTCCCCCACATGGCTTCTCGCAAACTGCAAATGGGACGTCTTATGGTTTTCTTTCTACAATGGCTTTCTTCTTGCCACTCTTCCATAAAGGGCAGATTTGTGGAGAGCACGACTAATAGTTGTCCTGTGGACAGATTCTCTCCCCTGAGCTGTGGATCTCTGCAGCTCCTCCAGAGTTACCATGGGGCACTGATTAATGCTCTCCTTGCCCGGCCGGTCAGTTTAGTTGGACGGCCATGTCTTGGTAGGTTTGCAGTTGTGCCATCCTCTTTCCATTTTCGGATGATGGGTTGAACAGAGCTCCGTGAGATGTTCAAAGCTTGGGATATTTTTTTTATAACCTAACCCTGCTTTATACCTCTCCACAACTTTATCCCTGACCTGTCTGGTGTGTTCCATGGCCTTCATGATGCTGTTTGTTCACTACGGTTCTCTAGCAAACCTCTGAGGGCTTCACAGAACAGCTGTATTTATACTGAGATTAAATGACACACAGGGGGGCTCTATTTACTAATTAGGTGACTTCTGAAGGCAATTGGTTCCTCTAGATCAGGGATAAGCAATTAGCGGACCTCCAGATGCTGCAAAATAGTCCCATCATGCCTCTGCCTCTGGGTGTCATGCTTGTGGCTGTCAGAGTCTTGCTATGCCTCATGGGACTTGTAGTTCTGCAACATCTGGAGGTCCGCTAATTGCCTATCCCTGCTCTAGATTTCAGTTAGGGGTATCAGAGTAAAGGGGCCTGGATACAAATGCCCCCCCTCACTTGTCACAGATTTATTTGTAAAAAAAAATGTTGAAAACCATTTATCATTGTCCTTCCACTTCATGTGCCACTTTGTGTTGGTCCATTACAGCCTTTCTCAACCTTTTCAACACCGAGGAACCCTTGAAATAATTCTTCGGTCTCGGGGAACCCCTGATAAAAATTAAAAATCTACAACTCCTGATACATTAGTGTGATGGTCAATGGGAAGAATGCTCCTTACACTTGTGGTCAATGGGAAGAATGCTCCTTACACTTGTGGTCAATGGGAAGAATGCTCCTTACCCCTGTGGTCAATGGGAAGAATGCTCCTTACACTTGTGGTCAATGGGAAGAATGCTCCTTACCCCTGTGGTCAATGGGAAGAATGCTCCTTACCCTTGTGGTCAATGGGAAGAATGCTCCTTACACTTGTGGTCATTGGGAAGAATGCTCCTTACCCTTGTGGTCAATGGGAAGAATGCTCCTTACACTTGTGGTCATTGGGAAGAATACTCCTTACACTTGTGGTCAATGGGAAGAATGCTCCTTACCCCTGTGGTCAATGGGAAGAATGCTCCTTACACTTGTGGTCAATGGGAAGAATGCTCCTTACCCCTGTGGTCAATGGGAAGAATGCTCCTTACACTTGTGGTCATTGGGAAGAATTACCCCCTTACAGATAGCTAAAAAGATCAATGATGTCATTGGGAATTTATCTGAGAGGTAGAAATTGATCATTGCTCATGGAACCCCTAGCAACCTCTGGAGGAACCCCGGTTGAGAAACCCTGGTCTATCACATAAAATCCCAATAAAATAAATTTACGTTTTTGTTTGCAAAATGACAAAATGTGGAAAATGTCAAGGGGTATGAATACTTTTTCAAGGCACTGTATCAGTTACATTGTTTGCAGTTTTCTCTATGGACTACAGAACACCTCCTGCAAACACAGATACCGCCACTCACGTTTGATATTACTTTATTGTTTCTGCCAGTCAAAGCTACACTAAGACCCCATACACACGATAAGATTTTCTGCAGATTTTTGTCTTCAGATTTACCAAAACCATAAATATGAGGTCAAACCTTAAGAGTTTCAATTTCAATGCAATCAGGCCGAGCCTTACATTCTACGGTTTTGGTAAATCTGAAGACAAAAATCTGCAGAAAATCTAATAGTGTGTATGGGGGTCTAAGGCTGTGTTAGCAGAAACACGCTAGCTGTTGTACTATGTGGGACAATCTTCAATAATGTTGAAGATTGAAATGCTGGTAATTGTATTTGCATGCTTCGGTCCCTAGAAAAGAGATTTACCGTGGACCGTACATGGAGTGAGGCAAATAGGGGAGTGCACCCTACATTACAGAACACCTCCCACCCATATTAATAAGATGACGATAGAGGAGGTGTTCTATAGTCCTCACACACTTTCTCTCCTAGGGTGACAATGCTGCTCCTCCATAGATACAGTACAGCAAGTGAGCGTTGCCACCTTAGGACAGGAAGTGTGTTACTGGCAGGATCACCAGGTAAAAATAAAGAAACTGAATCTGAAAAAAATGAAAACGTATGCACCCTCCACATCTGAGGACTGGTAAGCTGCAATATATTACATTTTTGTTCCCAGGTTTAGATGTACTTTAAATGTTGCCCTTCCACACCAAGTTTCCCATTACCTGTCCATAGAGATCTTTCCTTTGTGGCTGCTGGGAGCCACACGGCCTTTCTATGAAAAGGCATTGCTTATAAATCTTCATTTCCATGGGAAGGCCATCAGCTGTTCACCTCAGCAGTTGATGACCCCTCATAGGGGAGAATGAAGATGGCCGGGTGACTTTCAGTTGAGAGGTCTTGTGGCTCCCAGGGAAGACCTTTGTGAAACATGGATAGGAAAGTGGGATACTTTAGGGCAGGGATCTCCAAACTTTCTAAACAAAGGGACAGTTTCTTCAGACTTTAGGAGGACCAGACTGTGACCAATGGGGGAAGAAAATGTCCTGGCATCATTGGTAGTAAACAATGCCCGGTCATTGGTGTCAGTGGGAAGAATAGTGTCCCATCATTGGTATCAGTGGGAGGAATAGTGTCCCATCATTGGTATCAGTGGGAAGAATAGTGTCCCATCATTGGTATCAGTGGGAAGAATAGTGCCCCATCATTGATGTCAGTGGGAGGAATAGTGTCCCATCATTGGTGTCAATGGGAGGAATAGTGTCTCATCAATGGTGTCAGTGGGAGGAATAGTGTCCCATCCTTGGTATCAGTGGGAAGAATAGTGTCCCATCATTGTTGTCAGTGGGAGGAATAGTGCCCCATCACTGGTGTCAGTGGGAGGAATAGTGCCCCATCACTGGTGTCAGTGGGAGGAATAGTCCCCAACCATTGGTATCAATGGGAGAAATAGTGCTACATCATTGGTATCAGTGGGAGGAATAGTGTCCCATCATTGGCATCAGTGGGAGGAATAGTGCCCCATCATTGGCATCAGTGGGAGGAATAGTGTCCCATCATTGGTATCAGTGGGAGGAATAGTGTCCCATCATTGGCATCAGTGTGAGGAATAGTGTCCCATCATTGGCATCAGTGGGAGGAATTGTGCCCCATCATTGGTATCAGTGGGAGGAATAGTGCCCCATCATTGGTATCAGTGGGAGGAATAGTGTCCCATCATTGGTATCAGTGGGAGGAATAGTGTCCCATCATTGGCATCAGTGTGAGGAATAGTGTCCCATCATTGGCATCAGTGGGAGGAATAGTGTCCCATCATTGGCATCAGTGGGAGGAATAGTGCCCCATCATTGGTATCAGTGGGAGGAATAGTGTCCCATCATTGGCATCAGTGTGAGGAATAGTGTCCCATCATTGGCATCATTGGGAGGAATAGTGTCCCATCATTGGCATCAGTGGGAGGAATAGTGTCCCATCATTGGTGTCAGTGGAAGGAATAGTGCCCCATCATTGGTATCAGTGGGAGGAATAGTGTCCCATTATTGAGCTTCTGTTTATTGGCCTCTAAACCCTAGTGACCTAGGGTTCTATCCGCTCCGCACGTGTTAACCTCAGCGACATGTCAATGGCTGTAAACAAAGAGAAACTTGTAAATAACTCATGAAAGAATAAAGTTAAAACCAAGCACACCATTGTTTTTCTTGTGAAATTCTCAATAAGTTTGATGTGTCACATGACCCTCCTCCTATTGAAAAAACAAAAGTTGGATTCAAAATGGCTGCCATGGTCACCACCCATCTTGAAAAGTTTCCCCCCACTCACATATACTAATGAGCCACAAACAGGAAGTTAATATCACCAAACATTCCCATTTTATTAAGGTGTATCCATATAAATGGCCCACCCTGTACTTACCTTGGGGCACCCAAAAGTTTCCCAGGTCTTTTACAATCTTATATTGTATACTAAAAAAAGAGAATATGCCTGTGCGCCGCTAAAGTGTTTGGCTTGAAGAAAAGGTGGCAACCCTAGGCCACATTATTATGGCACCCTCTGAGTTCCATTAGGTAACTGGGACCTACTGTACCTTTGACGGTCAATGTGTCGCAAGCAGCAGAAATGCTGGCATTTTCTTGCAGTGCCACCATGGCAGGCTAAAGAAATGGTTATCCAAAGCAAGACTGTGAAGGTTCAGCCAGTTAGCAGGGCAGCTACAATCAGACCTCAGGGGGCCGCTCATTTCTGACTCAAGCTGAGAGTCATCCTCATGCAAGTGCTATAGTCCTCTTGCACACCATACTGGAATTGGCCATGTGCTTAAATAACTTCCACCCGGTCAAAGTGTACAACATAGATGAAATAAGCACACCAACAAGCTTGTTTCAAAGCGCAAAGCTCTTTATTCTCGTTTGATGACATAGAAAACCAACGTTTCGGGACCACGCAGGGACCCTTCATCAGGCATGCGATGGTCATCCTCAGACATCCTCATAGAAGCTAAGATGAGTAAGGGGGGTGAGTAAAACTCTTTCACAGTTCTATAGATCTAAGACTAAATGTTCAGATTCCTTCAGAAGTCCAATAACAAATGGTTCTCTTTCATGCTGATCTGTACCTGAAACCTTTAGTTTTAGAAGGAGTGCAGTTGGGTTTGATCACCTGTTGGGTCTATATTGTCCATATCATGGGTGCTGTATGACTTTTGTATCTCTCTGCATGGCTTGATAGGACGATATATTGGGCAATGCTTGACACTAGGATGACAAATGCTGTGCTTATTTGAATTGTGCATTTATAACTAAGATCCAGCTAATATCTTGGGACAGTTTAGAAGTATTTTAAAGGGGATATCTCCTTGGGATATGTCCCTACACAGTCCTCCACAGGTCTTTTGACCACATCCCTGACACACTGTGGCATTGGTTTTAATTAAATGACATATCTAAGAAACACACTCATTACACCATTCTCATCCAGTGTTCAGGCAGAGGTTGTTAGGGAATCCTTGAGCTATGGCTATTCGACTTTCCATCTGGTGGTGCCTGAATAGTTACAAGGCCAACACCAATTGGCAGGGCCAATACCATAAAGCCAATGATCATTTTAGATGTTTGTAAGGGTTGCATTCTTCCTACTAAAGCTCGCTGTTGGCTGACTTCACTCAACCAGCCAAAGCTCTGTAAAGATCCCAACCATATGGTCAAGATCCACCCAAATTCTCTGAGCCAACCGCTACCGTCCCCTCTATAGCCCAGCGCTCCAGTGAATGCTGGAGGGGAGAGCAGAGAGCTGCTGACTGACAGTCACCACTCTCTGTTTAGTGAGGAGGGGAAGAACTGAGTGATCATCTGTGTTTGATCGCTCAGTTCCCACCTAGGTGAGTATAAATGTTTCCCCCCAACCCCATACTTCTCTTTTAAGAAAAAGCTGCTGTAGAGAATTGGAAACTTGATCATGAAGACATCCATTTATTATAATTGCAGACATTTCTATATTGTTTTCTTGATACAAGTGATACGGATGGGTTTCTAACCTATGATAATTGATCAAACATTTATAGGTCTGTATCGCTATCCACGACCTACATCCCCAGGTACCCCCTCCTTTTGCCTTTTATGACCCATTTGCGTCTTTGTGGTACATTAAAGTGCATTGTGTCGCATGTTAACGTGCATTATGTTAAGGCAGCCTATTGAAATGAATGGGCTGCCAGAGAGCACTAACGTGCAAAAGAAAACAGACCTGATCCTTATTTTGTAACGCAATGCAGGTGCCTTGCCCTAGTGCAGTGGTCTCCAAATTGCGGCCCCTGTGCTTGCCTTTATCTGGCCCTTGGAGCACTATTCTTTCACTGATACAAGATACCATTCTGTAAACTGACACCAACAATGGGGCACTAATCCTCCCATTGACATCACCGATGGGGCACTATTCCTTCCACTGACACCAACGATGGGGCACTATTCCTCCCACTGATACCAATGATGGGGCACTATTCCTCCCATTGACACCAACGATGGGGCACTATTCCTTCCCCCAATACCAACGACGGGGCACTATTCCTCCCATTGACACCAACGATGAGACACTATTCCTCCCACTGATATCAATGATAGGACACTATTCTCACTGATACCTATGATGGTGCACTATTCCTCCCACTGACACCAATGATGGTGCACTATTCCTCCCACTGACACCAATGATGGTGCACTATTCCTCCCACTGACACCAATGATGGTGCACTATTACTCCCACTGACACCAATGATGGTGCACTATTCCTCCCACTGACACCAACGATGGGGCACTATTCCTCCCATTGACACCAACGATGGGGCACTATTCCTCCCATTGACACCAACGATGGGGCACTATTCCTCCCACTGATACCAATGATGGGGCACTATTCCTCCCATTGACACCAATGATAGGGCACTATTTCTCCCACTGATACAAATGATGGGACACTATTCCTCCCATTGACACCAACGATGGCGCACCAATCCTCCCACTGATACCAACGATGGGGCACTATTCCTCCCACTGATACCAACAATGGGGCACTATTTCTCCACCTTATACCAATGATGGGGCACTTTTTCTCCCACTGATACCAATGATGGGGCACTATTCCTCCCCCTTGTACCAACACTGGGGCACTATTCCTCCCACTGATACCAATGATGGGGCACTATTCCTCCCACTGATACCAACGATTGGGCACTATTCCTCCACCTTGTACCAACGCTCGAGCACTATTCCTCCCACTGATACCAATGATGCGGTACTATTCCTCCACCTTTTACCAACGCAGGGGCACTATTCCTCCCACTGATACCAACGATGGGGCTCTATTCCTCCACCTTGTACCCAACGCTGTATCTTGGCCTAGGCCAACAAGGCCCAGGCCTAGGCCGGCACTTTGCAGGGGGGCAGCACTAAAAGAGTCTCCGCCGGCTTGCAATTGTAGTGCTGCTGGCATGATAATACAGGCAGGGCCGCCATCAGAGGTGGCCAGCCCATACATATGTGGGGGTCGGGGCATCCCGAAGGGCCCAGGCGGCGGGCGCCAACCAATGAGTTGTTGGGTGGGCAGCCAGCGTTTCACGACTGTGGGGGGGGGGGAGGTTTAGTCAGGCCTAGGGCAGCACAAAACCAAAATACACCACTGCTTGTACCAACGCAGGGGCACTATTCCTCCCACTGATACCAATAATGGGTCACTATTCCTCCCCCTTATACCAACAATGGGGCACTATTCCTTCACCTTATACCAAATGTGGTGATGTTTACTCCCACTGATGCCAGGAAAATGTCCACTCCTGCTGGCCACAGTCCGCCCCCCCCTAAAGTCTGAAGGATGATAAACTGGTCCTTGTATGGAAAGTCTGGAGATCTCTACGTTGGGGTGCCATTTAAAATTCAAAGGTAATGCATGTTAAATGCGTGACCACAACACATTTGTGGGAATGGGTCCTTAGGGTTAACTCTTCTATTTCTCTAATTGCCTGCACAGAATGGGGACAACGTGCCACAACATGGACAGCCAAGAGGATCAAAGAAACCTAGGAATGTGTCTGCTGGTGGTGTCAGGAACCAGAGCACCCAAACATGTCCAGCTCCCATCAGCAGACTACAGAACATCGAGATCATACAAAAATCACATTGTCTGTGACATTTAATAAAAGTCTAAGGCAGATGATTTCATGTAAAGAGAGCAGCGCCATGCTAATATTCTGATCAGTGCATGTTAATGTATTAAACAATTATTTCTATGAATAGAAGTTATTTCCCTATGTACATGGGGCAGCCATATTTCATTACGTAGGCTCCGTTGTGCTGCAATGTGATTGTACATTAAGGAGACATACAAGAGTTCCACCATTCCCCAGCCAAATTAGTCCTTAAAGAGACCCCGTCCCCAATCAACATGAAAGCCTTTTTTAGGGTTCTGCCATTGGTCAGTCAAATTGATCCTTAAAAGGGACCCTGTCACCAACTTAAACAATTGCAAGTAAAAAGCATAGAAAAATCAAACAATTTTAAGTGTTTTCTTGTTTTCCTTTCCCTAAAGGAGTTTGTATTCATTACTATCTGTCACTGAACTTCTCAGGGAGTTGTACTTCTTTAAGAAGAGTTGATTCCCTAGCACGCCCACCTCCCTTCTTGCATATCATAGCCTCTTCTATTTTGAGAGCCCTTAATTATTGTCTGTGCTGGCCCAGCTCCTCTGCCCCTCCCATCACCTCTCTACAAAACCTTTTATGTACTGTAGCTGCTACAGAAGGAGCAAGGGGGGATACTATAAAGCAGCCTTTTTCAACCAGGGTGCCTTGAAGTTTCTTCAAGGGTGCCTTGGCAAAATGCCTAAAAATTGCCCAAAAATTGTATACAAGCCAACATGATGTGGTTGTAGGCTGCCTTTTAGTTACACAACGCCACAGGTTTTCCTTGTGCACCATAATGACCTTCTTGCTGCCGGTGTCCTAACAACCAATGACATCATCAGTTAATAAGGAGGATGTTAGTTATCTGCAGAGCATCCTTGTTTGCCTCTTCCCATCAGTGTTGGGGTCACATTAGCTGAGTGAGGAAGAAGAGAAACATTGGCATACTAGTCAGTGCCAATTTGCAAAAGTGTATTTGTTTGGAAGAATAAATCACCTCCAACGTTGGTTTTCCTGCATGTGTGGATGTTGCTGCATTATCTAAAACTATTAAATAGTTTTTACATTTTACACTGCCTCGAGATTGTCCATAATTTTTAAAGGTTTCTTGACTGAAAAAAGGTTAAGAAACACTGGTCTAGAGCAGCAATTCTCTACCGGGGGTCTTATAGATCAGGGTTTCTCAACCAGGGTTCCATGGAACCCAAGGGTTCCTCCAGAGGTTTCTTGAGCAATGAACAATTTCTGCTTCTCAGATAAATTCCCAATCACACCATTGATCTTTTTAGCTATCTGGAAGGGGGAATTCTTCCCAATGACCACAAGTGTAAGGAGCATTCTTCCCATTGACCATCACACAAATGTATCATGAGTTGTAATGTAGTTATTTTTAGCAGGGGTTCCCCGAGACTGGAACCTTTTTTCAAGGGTTCCTCTGTGTTTAAATGGTTGAGAGAGGCTGCTCCAGAGGATGATTGGGGTTCCTTGAGCTGTGGTCGATCTACCTCATATTTGATAGAACCTGCATAGTTCTGAGAACACCACCACTTGGCAGAGCCAGCAGCTCTTAGCTGTGTACACAAGTGGAATTTTGGCAGCCACTGTAAAGAGAACATTCTTCCTACTGGCCCCCACTATAAAAGGGGGCATTTTTCCCATTGGCCACCCATGAATTGGCTTTAACAATGGATCCCCATGACCTGTAAATTTTATTTAGGGGTTCCTCTAAGCCAGTGGTTCTCAACTCCGGTCCTCGGGACCCCCTAGCAGGCCAGGTTTGCAGGATAACTGAAATACATCACAGGTGATCTCATTTGCTGCTCAGTGATTGCAGTATTCTAGTCTGCATCTCCCCAAGGTAATACTTAAAATCTGGCCTGTTGGTGGGTCCCGAGGACTGGAGTTGAGAACCACTGATCTAAGCTAAAAAGGTTAGGAAATGCTGCAAAAGTCTGTCACTTGAGTGATAGCTCTTCATCTACTGTGGCTGCTGACATTGTATCCAAGATGGCGGCACCCAGTAGCAATTGGATAATTGCACATACGTAACTACATTAAAAGTGTATACAGTTGTGCTCATAAGTTTACATACCCTGGCAGAATTTATGATTTCTTTTCCAATTTTCAGAGACTATGAATGATAACACAAAAACATTTCTTTCACTCATGGTTAGTGTTTGGCTGAAGTCATTTATTATCAATGAGCTGTGTTTACTCTTTTTAAATCATAATGACAACAGAGACTACCCAAATGACCCTGATCAAAAGTTTACATACCCTGGTGATTTTGGCCTGATAACATGCACACAAGTTGACACAAAGGGGTTTGAATGGCTATTAAAGGTAACCATCTTCACCAGTGATCTGTTTGCTTGTAATTAGTTTGTATATAAAAGGTCAATGAGTTTCTGGACTCCTGACAGACTCTTGCATCCTTCATCCAATGCTGCACTGACATTTCTGGATTCTGAATCATGGGGAAAGAAAAAGAATTGTCAAAGGATCTGCGGGAAAAGGTAGCTGAACTTTATAAATACGGAAAGGGATATAAAAAGATTTCCAAGGAATTGAGAATGCCAATCAGCAGTGTTCAAACCATGGTCAGGTAGACCAACTAAGATTTCAGCCACAACTGGCAGGAAAATTGTTTCTGATGCAAAGAAAAACCCACAAATAACTTCAGGTGAAATACAGGACTCTCTGAAAACATGTGGTGTGGCTGTTTCAAGATGCACAATAAGGAGGCACTTGAATAAAGATGGGCTGCATGGTCGAGTCGCCAGAAGAAAGCCATTACTACGCAAATGCCACAAAGTATCCCGCTTACAATACGCCAAACAGCACAGAGACAAGCCTCAAACCTTCTGGCACAAAGTTATTTGAAGTGATGAGACCAAAATTGAGCTTTTTGGCCATAACCATAAACCCTACATCTCGAGAGGAGTCAACAAGGCATGTGAAACACGGACGTGGATCACTGATGTTTTGGGGATGTGTGAGCTACAAAGGCTCAGGAAATTTGGTCAAAATCGATGGCAAGATGAATTCAGTTATCAATAAATACTGGAGGAACATGTGCATTCATCAGCCAGGAAGCTGCACATGGGACGTACTTGGACATTCCAACATAAAAATGATCCAGAACACAAGGCCAAGTCGACCTGTCATCGGCTACAGCAGAATAAAGTGAAGGTTCTGGAGTGGCCATCTCAGTCTCCTGACCTCAATATCATTGAGCTACTCTGGGGAGATCTCAAACGTGCAGTTCATGCAAGACAGCCCAAGAATTTAGAGGACCTGGAGGCTTTTTGCCAAGAGGAATGGGCAGCTTTACCATCTGAGAAGATAAAGAGCCTCATCCACAAATACCCCAAAATACTTCATTGATGTTAAAGGGGGCAATACACGGTAATAAGAACTTGGGTATGAAAACTTTTGATCAGGGTCATTTGGGCAGTTTCTGTTGTCATGATTTAAAAAGAGTAAACACAGTTGATTGATAATAAATGGCATCAGCCAAACACTAACCATGAGTGAAAGAAATGTTTTTGTGTTCTCATTCATATTCTCTGAAAAATGGCCAAGAAATCATAAATTCTGCCAGGGTATGTAAACTTATGAGCACAACTTTTTTTTTCTTCTTTTTTCGGTTGAACTAGGTGGACTTGTGACTTTTTTCAACCTAACTATGTAACTGTATAATCTTATGGGGAGATTATTGCTTAATGGCCTGGTAACAGGGTCTCTTTAAGCCTAACTCCAGGCAGCTAGCAATTCCTAAACAATGTGACCCCCACCCCCCCGCCTAGACATTCCTGTACCTATGGTCTCATAGTTGAATATCTGAAGCAGGGTTTCTCAACTAGGGTTCCTCCAGAGGTTGCTAGGGCAGTGTTTTTCAACTCTAGTCCTCAAGGCACACTAACAGGTCATGTTTTCAGGATTTCCATGAGTTTGCACAGGTGATTTGATCAGTTTCACTGCCTAAGTAATTACCACAGCTGTTTCATCTGAGGGAAATCCTGAAAACATGACCTGTTGGTGTGCCTTGAGGACTGGAGTTGAAAAACACTGTGCTAGGGGTTCCTTGAGCAATGGTCAATTTCTACCTCTCAGATAAATTCCCACTGACCATCATTGTTTTTTTTGCTATCTGTAAGGGGTAATTCTTCCCAATGACCACAAGGGTAAGGATCATTCTTCCCATTGACCATCACACTAATGTATCATGAGTTGTAGATTTTTAATTTTTAGCAGGGGTTCCCCAAGACCGGAGAATTATTTCAAGGGTTCCTCGGTGTTGAAAAGGTTGATCTGCAGTGTGAGATCTAAAGCCGGCCATAGACTGATCTAAATTCGGCAGGTTCAGCAGGAACCGGCTGACGTTCAAATCGTCTATAGGCAGGCTGGTTGTACTAAAGACTTCAGTACAACCAGCCTGTCTGTTTTGTTTTGCCCAATCACTGCCAGTGGCTATAGCTGCCAGCAGTGATCATTGTATTCTGCCGGTGGGGAAAACTCCCTGCGATCCCCAGTGGCAGGAGGGATTCCCCCCCCCCCCCCTCATCGACACTGATTGTATTGATGAGGCAATCAAGCAATTTTCTTTCCTTCAAACTGTAGCTGAAGAAATGAAATTGCATAATGTATGGCCTGCCTTAGGCACTGCTGTTTCTGACTGCTAGTCTCTGGAGATTTGGTGATGTCATTACCGCGCAGCTCACTGTTCTCCTTGCTGGAGGCTATGTCATGAGGAAGCAAAGCCCTGCGTCTACCAAGATGGCCACCTCCATACAAAGATTCATACAGAACAAGGCATGGTAAGTCAGCAATGGGGAAAAGATCAGCTGCAGAGACCACAGGAAATACTCATCCTTTACACTCTGCCTTTTTTTAGGCACAGCTTCCAGAATGCAATTTCCCCTTTAAGACAACGGATCCCATACAGGGACTCTTCCTGCGGGTCATGCCACTGCCCTCCCCCTGATGATGTCACCATCTACAAAGCAGGACCAGCGACCACCACATTGTACGGGTTGATTTTCCAGTGCCTGACCACACGCCAGGCCACGGAACCATGGAAAATATTAATTATGTCGCTTTTAGATCCTCTAAACAAAATAAATGCTCTATCCTACATTGGTGGGAGGGGGAACGGTCACAATGTTTAGGATTTTTTTTAAATGCCCCTACTTTAGCTTTATAGGTATTTCCTTCAAATGTTTTAGTTGTACCAAAACCTTCTTACATCTGCTCAGAATAATAGAAAAAAAACAAAAAACAAAACTGTAAATGACATCTCCACTAATCTCAGCCGTTATTCTGTAAAGCTGGCCAAACATGTTACAATCTGATTGTACAATTTCCTTGAGATCTACCAACAACTACATTGTGCAATGGTCTGCAGGACTCAATAAACATTGAGCGGATTATTTGGGTTGACTCCCCGACATTACAAAGTTTTGGTAAATATAAAGAAGATTGCACAATCCTATTGGATGCAGGGCCAGCTTGTATAGCAAGCATAACTCCAGCCAGAACCGTCTTCTTCATTTTGGAAGGTGAGGGACAATGTCACAACCGGTCTCAGGTGTTTATTGCAGTCTGTGGCCCTACTTGGGAGATTTGTCCACACTTCTATCGCCATCAACATGGCTGGGAACTTAATGGATTCCAAACTGGAAATGCTTTTCAGACCACTTTTTAGTGGTACTCCCTCTTCCTCGTTCCTCCACTAAATGGAAAGTGGACCGCGCTGGAAACACAATCCCTCGTTTGGGGATATCGTCCGTAGGGAGATAGGGGTAGATTCCCAATATCCAGTGCCTCTATGAGGCGTGATCTGGAAATTTTGATGGTACGCCGTCTTGCGGGGCCTGGGCTGCTACCGAAACGCGTTGGCACTTTTTACTATTCTTCCTACCGAATAAAATCCACCTTTGCAACTTTTACACCTTTGTCTCGGGCGCTCCATTCATATCTAGTATTTCATTCCTCCACTAGGCAAGGATGACAAACCATCAGCCCACTCGCTGCTGCCGCACAGCCTCCTGGGATAATGTCAGTAATCCCAGGAGGCTACAGGGCCAGCCTATCTGCAGTCTGGATTAAGTAGGGGGCTGGCTGTGAGTGATCAGGAACTGTCAGCCAGCTTCTGAATCCAAGATGGCGGCAGGGAAGATTAGGAGCCCTATGAAGTATTGGTGCATGGAACATGGTGCAGAACCAGCCTTCCTTCAGTTGGGAAATAGTAGAGGACTGGCTGTGATTGATCAGGAACTGACATCCAGCTAACGAATCTAAGATGGCAGCAGGCAAGATCAGAAGTTCTTGAAGAATAGGGTGCATGAAAATATTAATGAATCTCTTAAAAGCTGTCAGCTATAGTACTAGTTTTCTCCTAGCCGGGTGACCTTCCTCCTATAGTTTTTCTCCTGGGTCACAATTGCAGCGATGATATTAAAGGTTATAGTGAAAGATCTCTCCCACTATCTTTTTGTTTTTCTTAAAAAAAAAAGTAGAATGGAGTAATACTAGCCCCATCAGGAATACATACCTGATGGGGCTAGTATTACTCCGTTCTACTTTTTTTTACTACTGGTTGTGCTCCCTTTGAAGATTTGCCCTGGTTTCCTGTTCCAATGATACTTTATCACCAAGTGTGGGGGAGGGGATCTCACCAACATGGGGACAGACAGGGGAGGGCTGGGCCAAGGGCCAGGGTGGCAATTGCCCCCCAGGCCACCCCAACTTACATTCGAAATGGCTGGCGGCCGTTGCCCGCTGACAATATTTTCTTTTTGTGGAGGAAGTAGGGGCCAGGGGCACAGCCGCCAACTAACTGCAAGTAGAGGGAGTCGCTCAGGGCTGGCCCTACCATGGATGATGTCTATTATAGGAGCGGGACTTCGTATGACAGCGTCAGAGCCAGGTAAGCAGAAGATCCCCGCTCTTTGTAATATGGCGGCTCTCCTCTTTCTGCATTGCAGGCTGCATTGGATGAGCACGGGTGGGGCTGCATTGATGGGTACTAATGAGGCTGCAGGGCACTGATGAGGCTGCATTGATGGGCACTGATGAGGCTGCACCTCCTTTGTTGCTATTAACATTAAATTATGTTACCACATTGTATCATATTTGTTTTGCTTCATTACATCAATATCTATTATAAAACTAGGTGGGCATGGATGGTGAGCTGATTCGGTGGTTCAATGGGCCACTTTACTGGATTTGCCCCCCGGGCCTAAGGCTGCCAGTCCTCCCCTGGGGACAGACCACAATAAAAACTTACCAGAGGTGCTGAACGTTCCCTGCTCGATCCAAAACACCTGGCTGGAGTTACACATTAAAGCCTCAGGCTGAACTTGCTAGATATAAAGATTGACTGGCAGTGTTGCCACTTTTACAGACATAACACATTTAAAGCATATGGAAACCCTTCGTCCTTATGTTTGGCCTTGTGTCTCACTTTTTAACTTTAGCAAAAAAATATTTTGTAAATTGGGTGCAGAGTTCCTGCCGGTAACATCTCTTCTTGTTGCAGGCTGACAACGCTAAGCCAATGCTTAGCAGATAACAGCAGCGTTGCCATGTGCGCCCTTTCAGCTGGATGTTGGTAGACAACCCAACGGCCAACTCAAGAAGTGAACGTGGCACGCTGACAACCCTGCTGTTATCTATGAAGCAGTGGCTTAGCATTGTCAACCTGCAACAGGAAGAAATGTTACCGGCAGGATCTCCAGTCAAGAAACGTAAATGTAAGAGATTCAGAAAAATAATCTGCATAAAAAAAAAACTTTATACAGTGAGACATGAGGCCAATCATACTGAAAAAGAGACTTAGGGTTTAAGTGTATCAAAATTTCCCAAACACTAGTTCCCTGTCACTGATACACTGATTAAATACAAATTTTAATGTGACTTTTCTATACTGCTTTATATTGCACTCTGCTGGTGTGCACAGCAAAGTAGGGTAGCTCAGAATGAACAGGTTGCATAGAGTCTGATCCTGGAGCAGTTCACACATTGTACTTGTGCTCATTTCTCTCCAAATACTGCTATTCATCATAAAATTCCTGCTTCCCTACAATTACCCAGTTGCTTCTTCCCTACCATTACCCAGTTCCTTCTTCCCTACCATTATCCAGTTCCTTCTTCCCTATCATTATCTAGTTCATTCTTCCCTACCATTACCCAGATCCTTCTTCCCTACCATTACCCAGTTCCTTCTTCCCTACCATTATCCAGTTCCTTCTTCCCTACCATTATCCAGTTCCTTCTTCCCTACCATTACCCAGATCCTTCTTCCCTACCATTACCCAGTTCCTTCTTCCCTACCATTATCCAGTTCCTTCTTCCCTACCATTACCCAGTTCATTCTTCCCTACCATTATCCAGTTCCTTCTTCTCTACCATTACCCAGATCCTTCTTCCCTATCATTACCCAGTTCATTCTTCCCTATCATTATCTAGTTCATTCTTCTCTACCATTATCCAGTTTCTTCTTCCCTACCATTATCCAGTTCATTCTTCCCTACCATTACCCAGTTCCTTCTTCCCTACCATTATTCAGCTTCTTCTTCCCTACCTCTTGATCACAATGAAATGCGTCGGTGAAGAGCAGGATGTAAACCACGGTAGTGAAAAATATGGAGAACCATGTAAACAGTGAAGGTATTAGGACTAATGAGGAATTGCACAACTCCGACCATTGTTCAAGTTTTTATACATAGCTTGTGCATCCCCTTTAACACGTTGGAAGTTCATCCATCCAGTCACATGACAGTTAAAAGCACCTATGATATGGCCCAGGACATTTTCAGAACACATAAAACCTGGGCCTCAGGGAGTTAAAATTCCAGAAGGAGGCAGGTCCATATCCTATTTAGAGCAGCGGCAGAATCCTCACACCAGGGTGGTTTTTCCTGTAGAAGTTTCATGTTGTATCACAATTACGTGTCACGTCACTCTGCAATACCACAGGTAATCAGTAGTTGGCACTGTAGATAAAAATACTACTATATTGCAATACCACAGCAAATCAGCAAGTGGCATTGTAGGTAAAAATATTACTATATTGCAATACCATAGTTAATCAGTAGGCGGTGCTGTAGGCCAAGCATTAAAAAGCGGCTCCAGCACCAGGTAAAGTCCAGGTTATGGTCGGAGTGACCAGAGGTCAGAAGCCGACTTCAAGTAGTTATACCACAGCTCTAGGCAAGCTTATTATTATTCGGGGTTTGAAGGTTTCTTAAAAAATATTCTTCTCTGAATAGCTTTATGCTGCAAACTAACAAGCAATGAAATACTCTATCAGCGTTCTTTAGGAGTGCGCCATTGGCCAACCAAATTAGTCCATAAAGAGACCCTGTCACCAACTTTAAAAACCAAAAACTCATCAAAAGCACAGAAAAATCTTACTTGTAGTGTTTTCTCTTTCCATAAATTATTTAATAATCCTTTTGAACTTGCTAGCAAATTTGAATACCCCAGGAAGAGCCAAATCTCTAGCACAGCCCCCTCCCCTCCTTTCATGTTCTAGCCCTCCCCCCCTCTGGTAGTGCTTGTGCTGGCCTATCTACTCCACCCCTCCCCTCTCTACATAACCTTTGATGTATCTGCCAGGGGAAGGCTACCTCTTCAGGTAGTGCCTGTGCTGACCCAGCTCCTCTGCCCCTCCCCTCACCTTTCTACATAACCTTTGATGGATCAAAGGGGATGGATTTGAAGGGGAATACTATAGAGAAGCCATTCTTAAGCAGGGTTCCTGCAAAGGTTGTTAGAGGTTCCATGAGCTGTGCCTGATAGATGTCCCATCTGATGGCATCTGGCATTGTGGGGTCAACGCCACTTGGCGAAGCCAGAACAGGACCAATTATCTTTTTTGGTTTTTCTGTAAGGTTGGCATTCTGTCCGCCAAAGTAAGTCCATTCTATTGACCACCAGTCTAAGGGGCATTTTTCCCATTGCCCCCCCCCCCCATGAAATGGTTTTAGTAAGGGTTCCCTGAGATGTAAAAAATATTTTAGGGGTTACTCTGGGGTAAAAAGTTTGAGAAAGGCTGCTAGAAATGTTGACTACTCCAGAAGAATCAGTTCCCTGATATCACATCCAAGATGGCGGCACCCAGCAGCGGTCTTAGGGCTTTTGGAGATCTACACAAGGTAGTCAATTTCAGGCCTATTATACGTTAGGTGCTTATATAATCTTATGGAAAGGTTTCTACTGGAGCTGCTGATTTCCCATCCAAGATGGTGGCACCCATGACTACTTCTCTTTTGGGAGCATCTAATTACGGTCTGTGCTGGCCCAACTCCTCTGCCCCTCCCTTCAGCTCCATACATAACGTTTTATGTAGCTGCCAGGGGAGCTATGGGGTTAAGTCTGCTGGGGCTGCTGACATCACATCCAAGATGGCAAACAGCAGTGGTCTTAGGGATTTTGGATATCTACACAAGGTAGTCAATATCATGCCTATATTACATTAAGTGCTCATAGAATCTTATGGGAAGGTTTCTTCTGGAGCTGATGACATCCCATCCAAGATGGCGGCACCCAGTAGCACTTTTAGGGGTCCCTCTGGGGTAACAAGCCTAAGAAAGCCAGCTAGAAATGTTGACTACTCCAGAAAAGTCAGTTCCCTTGCACAGCCCCTCCTTCCTTGCCTTCTCCTCTTCTGTCTACTGTCTGGGCTGGCCCAGCTACTCTGCCCCTCCCTCCACTTCCCTACATAACCTTTTATGTGGCTGCCAGGGGTTGAGTCCACTGGGGCTGCTGACATCACATCCAAGATGGTGGCACCCAGCAGCGGTCTTAGGGCTTTTGATATCTACACTGCAGAGTCAATACCATGCCTAAAATACGTCAAGTGCTCATTGAATCTTATGGGAAGGTTTGTGTTGGTCTGGAGACAGGGTCTCTTTAAATGCAACAGTAAAAAGCCATGTTTGGAGTAGCCAAACAAGAACAAAGCATGCTGGGACTTGTAGTTTGTAGATAGCTGAAGTCTTCTGCTAGAATACCGGATATAAGGTAGCCGGCATTGTTTTCATACATTTATTGGATGTTGTATAAAGAAACCTGTTAAGGTTTCGACAGGTTTTCCATCAGCTCCTCTGCGGTGAACCTTCTAAAGACGATCTTTTCGCAAGCGTCTACGCCGCACTCGAAGAGACATCCAAAAGTATGCGTGCCCTGGCAGACAGCTAGGTCGGAGTACCCGCTGGGGCCTTGGTTAATGATCCATGGTTGGTTCCAACCAGTGGACAGCAGTGGGGATTTGTTTAGGTAGATCCCCAAGTCAACCCTTTTATGGTTGCTCGTTGGGTGGGAGTACAGCAGCCAAGACGTAGCACATTTCTCAAAGCAACTTTGGCCTCTGTCATCCAGGTCATCTGCCTCTTGGTGGATCTCCAAGGGCTGGTAGCTCACCACGCTGCCCTGGCACCCATGGGGTGGTTCACAAAGGTTCCTGCAGAAATGAGAACTGTCAAACCCCATGGCCTGGTCGCTGCTGGTAGCCTCTACCCGGAAGTGATTGTTGGTCCGGGCGCTACAATACAAGATGTCAGGACCGTTGCTGCATGATACGTCTGCCACCTCGCACTCGCCTGTCTGCAGGTGCCATATGGTGCTGCCCTTGTGCCAGCTCTTACCATGGTCATCGCTGTAGAAGATGAAGGAGTGAGGCTTGGTTTTCCATGGAATTGGTAGACCGCAGACACGGGAGTGTATGTAGTAGAGGTAGGCCGGCACTACCAGCCTTCCCGATGGGGACTGGATCCCGTGGCCTGGTCCAACGGCCACGGTAGCACAGTTCTTCTGGTCCCTGGCCAGAACTTCCTCTGTTACGTCCACCAGGGAGCTCCAGGATTTGCCGTAGTCTGTGCTGGTGATGTAGCAGATTCGGGCAGCGTTTTTGCCAGTAATGATCTGCCCCATTTCCGATCGGTTTGTCCGGATGCAGATGAAGAAAAGGAAGATGGTTCTGGTGTCTTTGTCGTACACCGGGCACGGGTTCATGGTTCGGTGGTCCACTAGCTTGGCATGTCTCACAGCAATCATGTTTTCCCACTGGAGGAACAAAATGAGAATAATTTATTTCAGGCAAAAAACACTTTGACTTAACCTCTTGCAGCCCTCTCACAGTAGATGTACTGCGAGCGAGAGGCGTGGCCAGGCACCGCAATGTGATTGCACACAGCATGAGTTTGGCAGCAGATTTCAGCCAATATCTTCAGCTAAAAGCTACTTATTGACTGTGGTCAATCACAGTACAGAGTTCTGTGCACAGAGAACAGAGATCTGGCTGTTTCTTCTCCCGGAAAAGCAGGGAGAAAAACAGCCAGATCAGTAAGTAAAAGCAGAACATATTACAGAAAGTTGGGCACACAGTTAACCCCTTAATTGCCCCTAGATGTTAACCCCTTCCCAGCCAGTGCCACTAGTACAGTGTCAGTGTACTGATCAATGCATTAGTGTCACTAGCGACATCAGTGTTAGTTAGTCAGTGCCCCTCCCAGCCAGCGTGTGTTAGCACCAGATTGCCCACCACACTATCACAGTCCCACTATAAGTCACGGACCACCGCCATTACCAGTATAGCATCAATAGCTGCGTAAATTCCAGTCCAGCCAGGCAACGCAATGTACCCATACTTTGTGGTGAACCTCCTGGTTTAACGGTACGCGTGCGCCCACCCCCTACTGACCTTTGCTGTAACCAGACACAGCACGAGTTTGTCAGCAGGTTACAGCCAATGATTTTAGCTGTATACCTGCTGATCGGCTGTGGCCAATCACAGCACAGAGTTCTGTGTTTACAAATGCACAGAACAGCGATCAGGCTGTTTCTTCTCCCTGAAATCAACTCTGAGTTCAGGGAGAAGAGACAGCCAAAGTGAGTAAAATCAACACACATACACTTGGTAGGCACACAGTTAACCCCTTCATTGCCCTTCTGATCACCCCTTTTGTCCATTAGTACAGTGTACAGTTTTATCACTAACAAATGAAGCCCAGTGTCTCAGTGCTGGTATTCTTAATAAAGTGCTTCAGCACTGTTCCACCACCACAGGTAATGCTAGCAGCTCACCTTCATTTCTTGGCCCTTATCACGAGGGCCACAAAGCACATGTTGTCCCACTGTTGGACTGTGTAGGTATTGTAATGGAGAGTCACCGTATAAACCGTCCAATAATACTCCCGGTGCTTATAAACACATGCAATAGTTCACTCAATACACTGGGTTGGTAGTACATGGAAGAAAAAGATATATAGTGCTCTCCGTTTGGTGTATAAAAGATTCTCTGCCTTATAAAAAAAATGGATACTCACAACATCCGCACTGTAGCCCAGTGCATGGCATAAGGCATAATGTAAACCATACAGTGTGAGTTCCTGGAGACAGCGATGGTCGCGGGTGAAGTCACTTCCTATTTCCGGGCGCGTGCGTTCCACGAACCGGAACTTCGTCAGCGGATCCGCTGTCTCCGTGCACTGAGCTACAGTGCGGATGTTGTGAGTATCCATTTTTTAATAAAGCAGAGAATCTTTTATACACCAATTGAAGAGCACTATATATATATATATATATATCTTTTTCTTCCATGTACTACCAACCGAGGCAACCACTTTAACATATTATAGGCTTACCTGTAGGTGCCCTGCATGTCTCGTAAACCTGCACGGTTCAGGAGATATGCAGTGTACTGCGATGTGCCCATGTCATTTTGGCCTCCGTGCCATTTCTCCACTGTGATCGTGCCGTGACTGGCGGCTCCCCCTCGCATGCGTGAGAGTGACGTCACATGACTCCGGCCAGTTACAGAGCCGGAGTCGAGGCCCTGGAAGGAAGAGGGGCTGAAGATGCATGCCGCCAGCACAGGGGACAGTGCTGGATGTCGCAGGCTTCGTTTGCAGGTAAGTGATACATAATGGGCTACTGTGCGATGTATAGTAGCCCATTATGCATCTACTTTGCAGGGGAATACAGATGTTATTAGCATGTTGATGAGGGGAGAGGAAAGAGCCAGGGAGGTCAAAATATAAGCAGATTAATTGCTTGCCACCTGCCTTGGTGTCACTTTAAAAAGGGGGGTGCAGGAAGGATTGGCGATCATGTGATCACTGCGATTGGCTGTTATAGTGGTCACATGATTGGGAGCCAGTCCAGCTAGCTACTAATTGTTATTGGGGACTTACATAAGACCATTCTATGACAGCATGGTCTCTACGCTGGGAGTGTCCTCCAGGGACGCATTGATCTTCCATAAATCCAACGTGCTCTGAACTTCCTCTAGCGAACCGGCAACTCTGCTGCCCAAAGCTATTGGAAGGGGGCTATAGCTATCATTAAGCAAGTGTTCCAGGTACATGTACCAGAGGAACCAAAACAATGCTTAGTGGGGATTTTATGTGATCTCCCGGTGGAGGATATTCCCAAACAAGCCATAGCAAGGGCACTGTTCCAGGCTCATGAGCTGATACTTCGGCACTGGACATTGACTGCTCCCCCCCTACTCTGAAGGAATGGATAGCCCAAATGGGAGATACCCTTCAATTAGAAAAATACATCTTTCAACACAGGGTGGCTTTGATAAATTCAATAAATATGGGCCCCCTGGCTGGACACAGGGTTATAGACGGCCTGATAATTGGCAGGGGTTGATACCATTCCAGGGATGATGGCACCCATAGGCAATGGAGTACCTATACATGATCTGTCAAATACCTGTTCTGGTTCTTGTAATGTGTTTATCGTTACATGTTGACTGTTAAGCCTCCTACACACTTGCCAATTATCCTACTTTTGTCCAAATCGGCTGTCGGCGGTTTTGTCTAGCGTACTACAAAGCCGAACGTAGTGACGCGCTACCAGCGTATAATAAGGAAGTTCAGGTGAATGTGATTTGGGAATTAGGAACGTATTTTTACATGACCGAACACTTCCTGGATTCTGAGCATGCGTGTTTGCACTTCCAACTTTTGTTGGCCAACTTCTGTACACATGAGCCAACAATCGGCCAACAAAAGTTTTCTAATCTTCTCAGCCAACTTCTGTACACATGAGCCAACAATCGGCCAACAAAAGTTTTCTAGTCTTCTCAGCCAACTTCTGTACACGCGAGCCGAAAATTGGCCAGCGCCTTGTTAGCCAACAAAAGTTTTCTAGTCTTATCAGACAACTTCTGTACACATGAGCCAACAATCAGCCAACAAAAGTTTTCTAATGCTGTCAGCCAACTTCTGTACACATGAGCCAACAATCGGCCAACAAAAGTTTTCTAATCCTGTCAGCCAACTTCTGTACACATGAGCCAACAATCGGCCAACAAAAGTTTTCTAATCCTGTCAGCCAACTTCTGTACACACGAGCCAACAATCGGCCAACAAAAGTTTTCTAATGCTGTCAGCCAACTTCTGTACACACGAGCCAACAATGGGCCAACAAAAGTTTTCTAATCCTGTCAGCCAACTTCTGTACACACGAGCCAACAATCGGCCAACAAAAGTTTTCTAATCTTGTCAGCCAACTTCTGTACACACGAGCCAACAATCAGCCAACAAAAGTTTTCTAATCCTGTCAGCCAACTTCTGTACACATGAGCCAACAATCGGCCAACAAAAGTTTTCTAATCCTGTCAGCCAACTTCTGTACACATGAGCCAACAATCAGCCAACAAAAGTTTTCTAATCCTGTCAGCCAACTTCTGTACACACGAGCCAACAATCGGCCAACAAGTTTTCTAGTCTTCTCAGCCAACTTCTGTACACGCAAGCCGAAAATTGGCCAGCGCCTTGTTGGCCAACAAAAGTTTTCTAGTCTTATCAGACAACTTCTGTACACACGAGCCAACAATCAGCCAACAAAAGTTTTCTAATCCTGTCAGCCAACTTCTGTACACATATGAGCCAACAATCGGCCAACAAAAGTTTTCTAATCCTGTCAGCCAACTTCTGTACACACGAGCCAACAATCGGCCAACAAAAGTTTTCTAATCTTGTCAGCCAACTTCTGTACACACGAGCCAACAATCAGCCAACAAAAGTTTTCTAATCCTGTCAGCCAACTTCTGTACACATGAGCCAACAATCGGCCAACAAAAGTTTTCTAATCCTGTCAGCCAACTTCTGTACACATGAGCCAACAATCAGCCAACAAAAGTTTTCTAATCCTGTCAGCCAACTTCTGTACACACGAGCCAACAATCGGCCAACAAGTTTTCTAGTCTTCTCAGCCAACTTCTGTACACGCAAGCCGAAAATTGGCCAGCGCCTTGTTGGCCAACAAAAGTTTTCTAGTCTTATCAGACAACTTCTGTACACACGAGCCAACAATCAGCCAACAAAAGTTTTCTAATCCTGTCAGCCAACTTCTGTACACATATGAGCCAACAATCGGCCAACAAAAGTTTTCTAATCCTGTCAGCCAACTTCTGTACACACGAGCCAACAATCGGCCAACAAAAGTTTTCTAATCTTGTCAGCCAACTTCTGTACACACGAGCCAACAATCGGCCAACAAAAGTTTTCTAATCTTGTCAACCAACTTCTGTATACACGAGCCGAAAACCAGCCAACAATAGTTCTCTAGTCTTGTCAGTATTGGAAATCGGATTATCGGCCAACAGGCTGTTGGACGACCGTTGTTGGCCGACAATCGGACCGTGTGTACGGGCCTTAAGACTTTGTCATTTGCTGCTGAGCCTGCATTTGTGATTTCACAACCATATGATTTATTGTGATACGGATTTTTTTGTAATGCTGGGAAGATCTGTTTAATAAAACTTTATTTGAGAATAAAAAAAAAAAACCGACAACTCTGTCTCTGCAGCACTAAAATCCCAAGCAGTGTTGTCAGCCCAGCCCAGTTCCCTCTTGCTGGACTAGAGAACACCTTATGTTTTGGAGATAAAAGGAGGAGTAGGTGTTCCATGGCCACCTGCCGACCAGCGACATATCCGTACGTCACTGGAATCCAAGCGATTATACAGGGATGTTGCCGGCAGAGGCAGGTATCACCCCAGTACTGTTTTTTTAAAGCCAGTGGTTGACTCTCTTGTAATAGCAATCAGAGCAGCTAACTAACCGCTGGATTGCTTTTACAAGCAGCGGGAGGGGGCGTCCCTCCCCTCCCACCACCTTCCGTGGCTTCCTCTGGCTCTCCGGTCCCACCAGGAGACCCAAGCGACCGGCTGGCTCATTGGGCAGCCAAACAAAGCTGGGATCGGCTCTCCGCCATGGTAACCTGGAAGAAATGACCTGACATCACTTTCAGTTTACCCGGATGTCAATGGCACCATTTTTAAAAAATCAAAAGCGTTTAAAAAAACTGATCTTGGTGTGATCAAATGTGCAGAGGAGGGATTTGGGGTCTTTTAGACCCCAGATCTCTCCATAAAGAGTGCCTGTCACATGCCTATAAAGCAATACGATTTTTACATTCCTTGTGACAGCAATAAAAGTGATTTAACCACTTGCCGACCGCCGATCGGCATCTGACGGCGACAAAGTGGCTCTGTAAGGCGAAACGCCGTCATACGACAGCGGCCGCCAGATCGCGCACAGTGAGCGCGCGCGCCGCCGGAGGCGCGCCCGCGCGCTCACTGTGTCCGGGGAGGGCCAGGGAGCGGGTGCGGCGGCTTCGATTGCCGCTGGCTACCCACGATGCCCCCCCCCGGAGTGAAGGAGCGGAGGTCCGTGTATGTAAACACGGACCTCCGCTCTGTGTGAGGGGGAAGGGCTGTGATCACAGCCTTCCTGTACGTGAAGGCTGTGACCACTTCCCTTCCCCAGATAGTGCAGTCCCCCCACAGTTAGAACACGCCCAGGGAACATAGTTAACCCTTAGAGCGCCCCCTGCAGGTTAACCCCTTCACTGCCAATGGCATTTACACAGTAATCAGCGCATTTTTATAGCACTGATCGCTGTATAAATGCCAATGGTCCCAAAAAAGTGTCAAAATGTTCTGACATGTCCGCTGAAATATCGCAGTACCGCTAAAAATCGCAGATCGCCGCCATTATTAGTAAAAAAAAAATAAAATAAAATAAAAACCCCAAAAATGAATTCTCATCATCCGTAAACGCGACCACTTTTGCGCAAACCAATCAATAAACGCCGATTGCGATTTTTTTTATCGCAAATATGATGAAGAATATAAATCGGCCAAAAACGGTGAAAAAAAATGTTTTTTTATATTTTTTTTTTGGATTTGTATTTTAGCAAAAAGTAAGAAATTTGTTTTTTTTTTTGCAAAATTGTCGCTCTTCTTTTGTTTATAGCGGCGATCAGAAATGATGCAGCGGTGATCAAATACCACCAAAAGAAAGCTCTGTTTGTGGGAAAAAAAGGACGCAAATTTCGTTTGGGTACAACGTCGCACGACCGCGCAATTGTCAGTTAAAGCGACGCAGCGCCGAATCGCAAAAAGGGCTCCGGTCCTAAAGCTGGAAATCCTTCCGGTCCTTAAGTGGTTAAAAAAAATTATAAATTTAAAGCAACAGTGTAAAAATAAAATAAATTAATCACCTGACCTCAGGAAGATTTACCCTTCTTCATGACCAGGCCATTTTTTGCGAGGCGGCACTGCGTTATTTTAACTGGCAATTGCGTGGTCGTGGGTCGTCGTACCCAAATAAAATTTATGTCCTTTTTTTTCACACACAGAGCTTTCTTTTGGTGGTATTAGATCCCCTCTGCGTTTTTATTTTTTGCGCTATAAACAAAAAGGACCAATAATTTTGATGAAAAAACACTTTTTTTTTTTACTTTCTGCTATAAAACACATCCAATAAAAAAAAAAAAAAAAAAAAATATATATATATATATATATATAATTTTCATCAATTTAGCCCAATATGTATTCCGCTACATATTTTGGGTAAAAAAAAAAAAACAATAAGTGTATATTGATTTGTGTGATTGGTTTGCGCAAAAGTTATAGCGTCTACAAACTATGGGGTATTTTTATTTATTTTTACTAGTAATGGCGGCGATCAGCGTCTTAAAGCAGGACTGCGATGCATACTGGCACATTATGCAATTGCTTTATTGCATAGTTTTATGTATTTATTTTCTTCAACTGCTGTGGTTTACTACTGCTTTAATAATTAAATAAAAAAAAAAAAAAAAAGGCAAACGCTCGAGTCGGTGCCGCACGCATGTAATCAGCGATCGTCCCACACATGAGAGGTATCTCAGCGAACGTCAGATCACGGGTAGTAATTTTAGCACCAGACCTCCTCTGTAAATCTACAGTGGTAACCTGTAAAGACTTTTAGGCCTCATACACACGGGCGTTATTAACGCCGCGTTTTTGAGCTGTTTTTACAGCTTAAGAACGCCACACCATGTTATTCAATGGCCTCATGCACACGTTGACGTTTTTGAGCTGTAAGTGGCGTTGGCGTTCTTAAGCTGTAGAACTAACGCAGGACCTGCGCGTTCCAAGGCTGCAACATTATGGCGTTTTTTGACCCTGAGCCAGCAAAACGCTCAAAGCGCGCATTAGCAATTTAGCAACGTTAACCGGCGTTTTTAGCATCGCTGGTTTTTTTATTCATTTTCCTTGGCATTGTGGGTAATTTGGGAGTGGAAAAAAGCAGAGGGAAGAAAAACATACCTTAGCGTTAACGCGCAAAAATGCTGCTAAACGCACATTGTCGCCAATGCAAAACGCTGATGAAATTGCGTTTTTAATGCCCCTGTTCCTGGTGTCGGTACCGATGTTACAGCTCGTTTTTAAAGACGCCCGTGTATATGAGGCCGTTAAGTGTCGCCTACGTCACTGGTGCCCTTGCATGGGTGTGCGCAATTTTAAAGTGTGACCTGTTTGGTATTTATTTACACAACATAACGCCATCTTTTATATTTTACAAAAAAATGGGTTATGTATTGTGTTTTTGTGCATTAAAATTCTAAAAAAAAGTCTATTTTTTCCCCAAAAAAAAATGCATTTGAAAAACCGCTGCGTAAATATAATTACCGCTGACATAAAAAAAATTGCAAAACTCCCCAATTTATTCTCTAGGGCCTCTGCTTTATATAAATATATATAATGTTTGGGGGTTCTAAGTCATTTTCTTGCAAAAAATACTGATTGTTACATGTAAATAAAAAGTGGATAGTTTAGCAGGGGAGACCGCAGGCAGGGATGACAACGCGTCTTGGTGACGTCACTGCTGCAGAGGCAGCGTTGTCAGCAGGAAGTTAGGAGCTCCCTGGATTTCTAGCAGATCGAGAAGACGAAAAATCGGTGGCAATTTCCCTCATTTGGATTTTTCTGTGTTCATTACCCCTTACCTGAGCCCAGATAACAGAACGTTACCTGCAGAGTCCCATGAGCCTCCACTCCTCTCCTCATCACCAGGTACAGAGCATCCTGATCCCGGGGGGACGACCGCTTCTCTGCAAACGCCAAAAACACGGAGGGATGCTCGATGTAGAGGAGCGCCGGGATCCGGTACGTCACCCCGCAGGGCTCCCGCTGGAACAGTGTGGACGGGTCCAGTGCTGCCGCCTCCGCCATGGTGTAACCTGGAGAACATGACATTAGTCTGTGCAACATAGGAGCTTACACTCTAATGTCACCCCCCCCACAGTCACATCAGTCTCTGCACCAGAGGAGCTTACACTCTAATGTCACCCCCCCCCCATTCTATATTTATAAAGCTCTGATGTAAACCGTAATACAGAATAAATAATGACCCAGATCAGTCTGCACCAGAGGAGCTTACACTCTAATGTCAACCCCCCCCCCATTCTATATTTATACAGCCCTGACATATACTGTAATAAAGTACAACTAATAAGACAGCTCGGTCTGCACCGCAGGAGCTTACACTCTAATGTCACCCACCACACTGTTATTATACATTTATATAGCTCTGACATATACTGTAGTAATGTACTACAAATAATAAGACAGATCAGTCTGCACCACAGGAGCTTACACTCTAATGCCCCCTCCCCCACAGTCACATCAGTCTCTGTACCAGAGGAGCTTACACTCTAATATCCCCTCCCCCCACAGTCACATCAGTCTCTGTACCAGAGGAGCTTACACTCTAATGCCCCCTCCACCCACAGTCACATCGGTCTCTGTACCAGAGGAGCTTACACTCTAATGCCCCCTCCCCCCACAGTCACATCAGTCTCTGTACCAGAGGAGCTTACACTCCAGGGAAGCCCATGTAGGCATGCGCTCCCTTGAGAGTGGCTGGTAGTAGTGGTTCACCTGATAGCTGCCCTCAATCCCACCATATATGACACATCCGGAGACACTGACCAGGCCGGCTCTTGTTTTTGTTGTTTTATTTAGGGGAAATAACTTGGGTGGGGAAAAGGGGTGACTGTGGGGTGTGACACTTACAAGAACAGTCGCGGTCGTTGTAGGACCTCCTCTATGGGGCCTAGATAGGTGAGATGTACGGATAATGTTCGTACAAGAACATTCACAGTGTGGGGTGTCAGTGGGGAAAAGGGGTGGGTTCAATAAAGGGGATTTATTTTGTTGTTTTTGTTCTCGGCCGGACCAGTCACAGAGGCCTACAC
>BLSH010042634.1:15583-26277 GCA_018402905.1 Glandirana rugosa
TCCCCGTCGTCATATTTCGACTGTCTCCGAGAGAAGGAGGAGTAACCGACTCTGTCGTGTCGGTCTCTCGGTATCTCCTCTCTCGCCCCTCACTCGGCGCAAGGTACACACTTACCTGTGTGTCTCGTCGTCGAGCGCTCACTAGGCCGAGTCCACGGGGGTATCGTTCGACGAACGATATCCCCGTGAGTCCTCCCTCCCCGGTATTCGTGGCCACCCCCTGAGTTCTTCTCCTCCTAACCCGACGAGACACGTTTTGTTAATGTGTCTCGTCCATTCATCCTGTACAAACAATAAATTTTTTTAGATGGAAATAATAGTGAAATTTCTTATTACTATTTCATAAATTGTTTTGCACAGAGCAGCCCAATCCTCCTCTTCTTGAGTCCCCCACCGGTGCTTATGGCCCCTCCCTCCTGAGTGCCCCTATAGCAAGCAGCTTGCTATGGGGGCACCTGAGCCGGATCACTCGCGAGCTGCTGCTCTGTGTGTCCATTCACACATGGAACGCGGCTCACTCCCCGCTCTCTCCTCTATGGCTCTCTGGCTGTGCTGTCTCAGCCAATGAGGAGGAAGAGAGCCTCTGTCAGCTTTATACTGCTGCCCGAGTCCTCCTGTCCCAGTGACCCCGCCCTGACATTTCTCTTCCTGGTGTCACAAGGATAAAAAAAGTGTAGAAAATGGGCACTAAAAATGACAAGTTCTGTATTTGCTGTATATATTAAAGTGTCATTAACCTATATTAACCAGTAGAGATCCGCGCTACAGCCGAAAGACAGCTACAGCGTGGATCTGAATTGCGCGGTGGATGTCCATGGGCATTCGTCCCTTTGTGCGCTCCATGCGCCCACTCACAGCCTGCTTTCCTGCTGCGTGGGCATGCCTGCGGGGCACCGGAGACCCGCGATCCCCTGTTGGAGCTGCAGAACGGGGAACCGCCGATGTAAACACGCCGGTTCTCCGTTCTGTGAAGGGGGACAGAGCAGATCTACTGATCCCTGCCACTGGGATCACTTAGATCTCTTATGCCCCTGGCAGCCCCGCCCCCATACAGTTAGAACACAATGAGGGAACACAGTTAACCCCTTCACTGCCCCATTAGTGTTAACCCCTTCCCGGCCAATGACATTTATACAATAATCAGTGGACATTTAAACTTCAGATCGCTGTATAAATGTCATTGGTCCCAAAAGAGGGTCAAAAATTTCCAACATTGGTGTCACTGGCAGCAATTATAACCCCCAATATTGGTGTCACTGGCAGCAATTATGATCCCCAAAATTGGTGTCACTGGCAGCAATTATAACCCCCAACATCAGGGTCACTGGCAGCAATTATAACCCCAGCATTGGGGTCAGTGGCAGCAATTATAACCCCCAACATTGTGGTCTGTGGCAGTAATTATAACCTCCAACATTGGGGTCACTGGCAGCAATTATAATCCCCAACAATGGTGTCACTGGCAGCAATTATAATCCCCAACAATGGTGTCACTGGCAGCCATTATAACCCTCAACACTGAGGTCATTGGTAGCAATTATAACCCCCAACAATGGGGACAGTGGCAGCAATTATAACCCCCAACATTGGGGTCACTGGCACCAACTATAACCCCCAACATTGGGGTTGTTGGCAGCAATAATAACCCCCAACATTGGGGTCACTGGCAGCAATTATAACTGCAATATTGGGGTCACTGGTAGCAATTATAACCCCCAACATTGTTGTCACTGGCAGCAATTATAACCCCAACATTGGGGTCACTGGTAGCAATAATAACCCCAAACATTGGGACCACTGGCAGCAATTATAATTCCCAACATTGGTGTCACTGGTATCAATTACAACCCCCAACATTGGGGTCAGTGGCAGCAATTATAACCCCCAAAACTGGGGTCAGTGGTAGTAATGTGGTACTGAGATCTGCACTAAGGGACATGCACCAGGGTTATCTCCTTTTCACTGGCATTATAACCCCCAGCATTGGGGTCACTGGCAGCAATTATAACCCCCAGCATTGGGGTCACTGGCAGCAATTATAACCCCCAGCATTGGGGTCACTGGCAGAAATTATAACCCCTAGCATGGGGGTCACTGGCAGCAATTATAACCCCCAACATTGGGGTCACTGGCAGTAATTATAACCCCCGACATTGGGGTCAGAGGCAGCAATTCAGGGGTTGGGCTTGGCCCCTCAGGGGTTGGGCTTGGCCCCTTAGTTCCAGTGAAGGGAACTCTTAAGGTGTCAGCAGACCAAGACATTTTGGGCAATTTCATGTTCTCAGCTTTGTGGGAAGAGTTTGGGGATGGCCCCTTCCTGTTCCAACATGACTGCCCACCAATGCAAAGCAAGGTCCATAAAGACATGGAGGAGCGAGTTTGGGTGGGGGAAGGTGACTTTGGACAAAATGTCTTGGTCTGCTGACACCTTAAGAGTTCTCTTCAGTGGAACTAAGGGGCCAAGCCCCACCCCTGAAAAACAACCCCCACACCATAATCCCCCCTCCACCAAATGGTTTGGACCACTGCACAAAGCAAGGTCCATAAAGACATGGATGAATGAGTTTGGGGTGGGGGGGGTGACTGGGTTTGCCCGTTGGGATGAGGAACATTTACATTTTTTACATTTTATCCTGGGGTGCCTTGGAGAATTTGCACAAAAAAGAAAACGGTTTAGAAACGCTGCACTGAGGTAACACAGCTGCGAGCGCAGTGCAGCGCGGTTCAGGTGGGATTTTCCGCACAGAGTGGATTTGATGCTCATTCCTTGCACTGGGCTGCCTTAGCACAATGCAAATTACAATGACATTAAAGTCTCCTTTATTTTTGGATAAAATGAAAACGTTATAATTACCGGCTCTGTGTAATGGGTTTGCACAGAGCGGCCCGGATCCTCTTCTGGGGTCCCACACTAATGCTCCTGGCCCCTCCCTCTAGCCGAGTGCCCCCACAGCAAGCAGCGTGGAATGGGGGCATCCGAGCCAAGCCGCTGCTCTGTGTGTCCATTCAGACATGGAGCTAAGCTCGGCCCCGCCCCCTTTCCTCATTGGCTCACTGACTTTGATTGTCTCAGCCAATCGGGAGGGAGAGTCCCAGGCAGCCGAGGCTCTCCTTAGACATTGCTGGATCGAGATGGGGCTCAGGTAAGTATTGGGGGGGGGGAGATGAAAGGGGGGGCAGAAGGTTTTTTTATCTTAATGCATTGAATGCACCTTCTGCCTTCAGATGCCCCACAAAAATGTAAATGGGCCCTAAAGGGATCTCAGCATTGCTTCATCTTCCCTATGATACACACTGGGCTTAGGGGGGCATGGGACCTTCTCATCTTTCTCATAGAATGCGGTGCCCAAGGCTGAGTGGGCGATCTTTAGGTCCTTGCACTGTCACATGGGGGAGGGCAGCCGCTCATTAAACCCAAATAAAAGTGAAGCACAGAAATTTACCTCAATAGTTTAGCTCTGCTCTGCAAGCCATCCAGGATCTTCTTATTCAGAGCGGCAATGCCCTGCTCCAGGTTCTCCTGGGTTATGTCCACCTGCTGGCACAAGAGGGCGAAGGTGCCGGACCGCTCCCTGTGGGTGGGAAGGGGGCGGAGTTAGCAGTGTGGAAAGCACACAGAGGAACCAAGGAATTATAAATGGATGTTGTATAAAACTTTTATACCGACTATCTAATGAACAGAGCTGGTGGAGCCGTGTTCAGGAAATAATGATTGTTTATTCTATAAAACAAATCTGATTAACCCCTTCAGCACCAGGCACTTTTACCCCCCCTTCCTGCCCAGGTCAATTTTAACCTTTCAGCGCGGTCGCACTTTGAATGACAATTACTCAGTCATATAAAAACAATAGTCAAAAGGAACCCAACCAAGGGTTCCATGGACTTTGAAGGTGCCCAATAATTTTTTAGTAGAAAGTCAAAACAACACATCTATAGATAAAAACATCTGGAACCATTTTATTAAATACAAATAACAAAAATTAAATATAAAATTCATACAATGGGCACAATTGGACGAGAAGGACAGGTCCTACATTGAGTCAGCTTTACCCCACTCAACATGTTTCACCCAAAAGGGCTTCCTCAGGAGACTTTATGGGGCTGACTAAGGTAAAAGGGAAAACATTTAGAAAATGCAATACTTACATACAAAACAATTAAGGCATAAAGAGAAATGATTTCCCCTCTGTAACAAGATTTCAGTCTAGATATAAAGTAAACATGCATTAAGGTAATAGTAGGCAGTAGTTATAATGCATCCCCTATGTAACTGCCTTTGGATATATAAAAATAAATATATATATAATTGTAAAAAATAAGTCTTACCGTTTGTTCAAAGAGAAGCACCAATAATGGAGTATCTGTTCCCATGCTGAGCGGGGTAAAGCTGACTCAATGTAGGACCTGTCCTTCTCCTCCAATTGTACCCATTGTATGAATTTTATATTTCATTTTTGTTATTTGTATTTAATAAAATGGCTCCAGATGTTTTATCTATAGATTTGTTGTTTTGACTTTCTACTAAAAAGTTATTGGGCACCTTCAAAGTCCATGGAACCCTTGGTTGGGTTCCTTTTGACGATTGTTTTTATGTGAATCTTCATGTTTGGGCGTGGTGCCCACCTGGCTCCTCTCTTGCTCAACATCTAAATTACTCAGCCATGTGACACTGCACCCAGGTGACATTTTTATCATTTTCTTCCCACAAATAGAACTTTATTTTGGTGATATTTAATCACCATTGTTTCTCTTTGTTTCTCTTATAAAATGTTGTGAATAAGCAAGTTTTCTCCTTCACTGATGGGCACTGATGAGGAGGCACTAATATGCAGCACTGATGGGCACTGGCAGGCAGCACTGACTGGCATCCATGATGGGCACAGGATGGCATCCCTGGTGGACACAGGTTGGCATCCATGGTTGACACTTGTGGGCATCTTTGATGGGTCTGCGCTGATTTCCAGGGACAGTCCCCAGATTGAGGACATTGTCCCTAGAGACTTTCTGTCCCTGGATTGGAGGGGTGGCGGTAGGGTTGCCACCTCATCCCTTTAAACCCGAACACATATGAATTCCACAGGTTCTGTGGCTGATTAAAGTGGTAATTAAACTCACTTGGTGCCTTGCCTGCATTTAATTAGCCACAGGAATGTAATTCATATGTGTTCGGGTTTAAAGGGATGAGGTGGCAACCTTAGGTGGCGGGGAAGGGGGGCCAAGACCTGGCATCTCCCCCAGCAGTTTATTATTCAGCTGGGGGAGGTGGAAGGCAGTGATTGGAAGCTCAGAGGACCCTCCTCTCTCCACTGTATACACTTGGGAAGAGAACTACAAGCCCCAGGGTGATCCCGTGGCCCGCGGGCACCACAGAGCTGCGGATCGCTGCCTCCCACCTCCCCCCACTGCATAGTAATCTACACCTGCCACCTATTCAGGTCATACATGTATTCAAGAATAAATATCTGTTGGGAAATGGCAGTCAACAGCAGATAAATCTAGGCAAGCAATTGATTTTTTTTTTATTAGGCTGCTGCAGTGGCAGTGTTTCCTGTCAATAAAGACGAGCTTCAGTTACAAAACTGACCACAAGGTGGCAGTGTTTCTCGACAATAAAGACGAGCTGCGGTTACAAAACTAGCCACAGGGTGGCAGTGTCTCCCAGCATTAAAGATGAGCTGCAGTTACAGAATTGGCCACAGGGTGGCAGTGTTTCCCGGCATTAAAGTTGAGCTGAAGTTACAATACTGGCCACAGGGTGGCAGTGTTTCCCGGCATTAAAGATGAGCTGCAGTTACAGAATTGGCCACAGGGTGGCAGTGTTTCCCGGCATTAAAGATGAGCTGCAGTTACAGAATTGGCCACAGGGTGGCAGTGTTTCCCGGCATTAAAGATGAGCTGCAGTTACAGAATTGGCCACAGGGTGGCAGTGTTTCCTGGCATTAAAGTTGAGCTGCAGTTACAATACTGGCCACAGGGTGGCAGTGTTTCCTGGCATTAAAGTTGAGCTGAAGTTACAATACTGGCCACAGGGTGGCAGTGTTTGCCGGCATTAAAGATGAGCTGCAGTTACAGAATTGGCCACAGGGTGGCAGTGTTTCCCGGCATTAAAGATGAGCTGCAGTTACAGAATTGGCCACAGGGTGGCAGTGTTTCCTGGCATTAAAGTTGAGCTGCAGTTACAATACTGGCCACAGGGTGGCAGTGTTTCCTGGCATTAAAGTTGAGCTGAAGTTACAATACTGGCCACAGGGTGGCAGTGTTTGCCAACAATCTTTCAGTTTCTATCAGACCTCATATTTGCCATCTGGTTGTTCCATTGTTTTGTGGGGGGATAGAACTGCCCTGATCCGGATATAAAAAGGTCACAAATACAAAACTGCATTCTATTTGCGTTGTGCCGACGTCTCGTCTTTATATTTCTCATTTCTTTATCCTCACTGCCTGGGGGGATTTTAGCGTTTTTCACATAGAGGTGCAAATCAGCATTTTTTATTATAAAATTTCTTAGAACCCCCAAACATGAAATTTATTCCAAAAGCCGAGGCCCTGGAGAATAAATTGGTGATTGTTGGAATTTTATGTCACATGAAATATTCAGGAAATAATCCGCTTCCATTTTACTGCCCATAAACTCAATATAACCGCCAATTTATTGGGAACATAAAATAGAACGCCGTGTCACATAAATTTCTACCACACGCCAAGATTTACCACTCGCCGACCGCGCAATTACACAGCCGCAAGGTGCTTCCATTATTCTGGGAGGGCGAACGATAACGAGCGCCCCTGGGAACATCCGTGACCCAACATTGGTGTCACTGATAGCAATCATAACCCCCAGCATTGGTGTCACTGGCAGTAATTATAACCCCCAACATTGGTGTCACTGGAAGATATTATAACCCCTAACATTGGTGTCACTGATGGCAATTATAACCCCCAACATTGGAGTCACTGGTAGCAATTATAACCCCCAACATTGGTGTCACTGGCAGCAATTATAACCCCCAACATTGGGGTCACTGGTAGCAATTATAACCCCCAACATTGGAGTCACTGGCAGCAATTATAACCCCCAACATTGGTGTCACTGGAAGAAATTATAACCCCCAACATTGGTGTCACTGGAAGAAATTATAACCCCCAACATTGGTGTCACTGGCAGCAATTATAACCTCCACTATTGGGGTCACTGGCAGAAATTATATTCCCCAAAATTGGGGACACTGGCAGAAATGATAACACCCAACATTGGTGTCACTGGCAGCAATTATAACCCCCAATATTGGTGTCGCTGGCAGCAATTAAAACACCCAACATTGGGGTCACTGGCAGCAATTATAACCCCCAATATTGGTGTCACTGGCAGCAATTAGAACCCTCTACATTGGAGACACTGGCAGTGATTAAAACCCCCAACATTGGAGTCACTGGCAGCAATTATAACCTCCAACATTGGTGTCACTGGCAGCAATTAGAACCCTCTACATTGGAGACACTGGCAGTGATTAAAACGCCCAACATTGGAGTCACTGGCTCCAATTATAACCCCAACATTGGTGTCACTGGCAGCAATTATATTCCCTAAAATTGGGGACACTGGCAGCAATCATAACCCCCAACATTGGAGTCATTGGCAACAATTATAACCCAAACATTGGTGTCACTGACAGCAATTATAACCTCCAATATTGGTGTCACTGGCAGCAATTATAACCTCCAATATTGGTGTCACTGGCAGCAATTATAACCCCCAACATTGGTGTCACTGGCAGTAATTATAACCCCCAACATTGGTGTCACTGGCAGCAATTATAACCCCCAACATTAGGGTCAGTGGCAGCAAATATAACCCCCAACATTGGGGTCACTGTCAGTAATTATAACTCCCAATATTGGTGTCACTGGCAGCAATTATAACCCCCAACATTGGTGTCACTGGCAGCAATTATAACCCCCAACATTGGTGTCACTGGCAGCAATTATAACCCCCAACATTGGAGTCACTGGCAGCAATTAAAATGCCCACCATTGGTGTCACTGGCAGCAATTAGAATCACCAACATTGGTGTCACTGGCAGCAATTATAACCCCAACATTGGTGTCACTGGCAGCAATTATAATCACCAACATTGGTGTCACTGGCAGCAATTATAACCCCAACATTGGTGACACTGACAGCAATTATAATCACCAACATTGGTGTCACTGGCAGCAATTAAAACGCCCAACATTGGAATCACTGGCAGCGATTAAAACTCCCAACATTGGAGTCACTGGCAGCAATTATAACCCCAACATTGGTGTCACTGGCAGCAATTATATTCCCCAAAATTGGGGACACTGGCAGCAATTATAACCCCCAATATTGGTGTCACTGGCAGCAATTATGATCTCCAATATTGGTGTCACTGGAAGCAAATATAACCCCCAGCATTAGGGTCACTGGCAGCAAATATAACCCCCAACATTGGGCTCACTGGAAGGAAATATAACCCCCAACATTGGTGTCATTGGCAGCAATTATAACCCCCAGCATAGGTGTCATTGGTAGCAAATATAACAAACATTGGTGTCACTGGCAGCAATAATAGCCCCACCATTGGTGTCACTGGCAGCAATTAAAACGCCCAACATTGGAGTCACTGGCAGCAATTATAACCCCCAATATTGGTGTCACTGGCAGCAATTATAACCCCCAGCATTGGGGTCACTGGCAACAATTATACCCCCAACATTGGTGTCACTGGTAGCAATTATAACCTCCAATATTGGGGTCACTGGCAGCAATTATAACCCCAATATTGATGTCACAGGCAGCAATCATAACCCCCAACATTAAGGTCAGTGGCAGCAAATATAACCCCCAACATTGGGGTCACTGGCAACAATTATAACCCCAATATTGATGTCACAGGCAGCAATCATAACCCTCAATATTGGTGTCACTGGCAGTAATTATGATCCCCAATATTGGTGTCACTGGCAGCAATTATAACCCCCAACATTAGGGTCAATGGCAGCAATTATAACCCCCAACATTGGTGTCACTGGTAGCAATTATAACCCCACCATTGGTGTCACTGGCAGCAATTAAAACGCCCAACATTGGAGTCACTGGCAGCAATTAAAATGCCCAACATTGGTGTCACAGGCAGCAATTATAACCCCCAATATTGGTGTCACTGGCAAAAATTATAATCCCCAACATTGGGGTCACTGGCAGCAATTATAATCACCAATATTGGTGTCACTGGCAGCAATTAAAACACCCAACATTGGTGTCACTGGCAGCAATTAAAACGCCCAACATTGGTGTCACAGGCAGCAATTATAACCCCCAATATTGGTGTCACTGGCAGCAATTATAACCCCCAACATTAGGGTCAGTGGCAGCAATTATAACCCCAACATTGGAGTCACTGGCAGTAATTATAACCCCCAACATTGGTGTCACTGGCTGCAATTATAACCCCAACATTGGTGTCACTGGCAGCAATCATAACCCCAACATTGGTGTCACTGGCAGCAATCATAACCCCAATATTGGTGTCACTGGCAGCAATTATAACCCCCAACATTGGGGTCACTGGTAGCAATTATAACCCCCAACATTGGAGTCACTGGCAGCAATTATAACCCCCAACATTGGTGTCACTGGAAGAAATTATAACCCCCAACATTGGTGTCACTGGCAGCAATTATAACCTCCACTATTGGGGTCACTGGCAGAAATTATATTCCCCAAAATTGGGGACACTGGCAGAAATGATAACACCCAACATTGGTGTCACTGGCAGCAATTATAACCCCCAATATTGGTGTCGCTGGCAGCAATTAAAACACCCAACATTGGTGTCACTGGCAGCAATTATAACCCCCAATATTGGTGTCACTGGCAGCAATTATAACCTCCAACATTGGTGTCACTGGCAGCAATTAGAACCCTCTACATTGGAGACACTGGCAGTGATTAAAACGCCCAACATTGGAGTCACTGGCAGCAATTATAACCTCCAACATTGGTGTCACTGGCAGCAATTAGAACCCTCTACATTGGAGACACTGGCAGTGATTAAAACGCCCAACATTGGAGTCACTGGCTCCAATTATAACCCCAACATTGGAGTCATTGGCAACAATTATAACCTCCAATATTGGTGTCACTGGCAGCAATTATAACCCCCAACATTGGAGTCACTGGCTCCAATTATAACCCCAACATTGGTGTCACTGGCAGCAATTATAACCTCCAATATTGGTGTCACTGGCAGCAATTATAACCTCCAATATTGGTGTCACTGGCAGCAATTATAACCCCCAACATTGGTGTCACTGGCAGTAATTATAACCCCCAACATTGGTGTCACTGGTGACAATTATAACCCCAACATTGGTGTCACAGGCAGCAATTATAACCCCCAACATTAGGGTCAGTGGCAGCAATTATAACCCCCAACATTAAGATCATTGGCAGCAAATATAACCCCCAACATTGGGGTCACTGTCAGTAATTATAACTCCCAATATTGGTGTCACTGGCAGCAATTATAACCCCCAACATTGGTGTCACTGGCAGCAATTATAACCCCCAACATTGGTGTCACTGGCAGCAATTAAAATGCCCAACATTGGAGTCACTGGCAGCAATTAAAATGCCCACCATTGGTGTCACTGGCAGCAATTAGAATCAC